>JAUCMU010000048.1:6253916-6279356 GCA_032275025.1 Enteromius treurensis | reverse complement strand
TTTTGTATAATGTTCAATGTAAACTTCAAAGTCTTTCTAGTTCTGTGTGAAATTATAGAGTGAAAGGTAAGCGCATTAAATTGTATTTTTTTATTTATTATGTCGGATTATCATGCAGTATGCATCAATGCATTATGGTTTTGACTGTCATGGTGTGTGCACGATCACTATATTGGGTATTTTTTGCAGTAAAATTCTGACTGTTGACATTGAAAATGATGCAGTTTTTTCGAGGGCACCGTCTTCTGCTTGCATATTTTTCATATTTGGTAGGCTAATTCTCTTTAATCTATGTTCTCCGATTTATTAAGCATTATATTTATATTGTTTTGTCATCATAATTTTGTTTTATAGTGTTAAAAATGCTGTTTATGAACCTTGATTTACATTCGATCACATTATATTGATAGTTAAAAATTTGGAGCGGTTTTTGGGCGGGTATTTGTGAGCTTTTGGGCTGGAAATCGTCAATCCAATCTGGCAACACTGGTTCTCTTACGTTGTTATACGTTTTCCGCCATTTTAGAGAGTAAGTCAGGGGAAAAGAATGGTAGTTAAGCATTCTCCAAGCATCGCAAAACTAACGTTGAGCCACTGATGTCACATGGACTTTTTTACAGGTGTTTTGTCTCTGGATCTGGGATCATTTCAGTGGTATTGCTGTCTATGGAGGGTCAGATTGCTCTCTAATCTCATTAAAAATATCTTCATTTGTGTTCCGAAGATGAACGAAGGACTTACGGGTTTGATTAAAAACAAACAAACCTGGTCACATGTATGAACAGCAGCTAGAAGCATCACAGCTCCTGTCGACGGCCTGTAAATACTTCTTGCTCCTGTTTTCAGAAGATTTGAATGCAAGAACCTTTAGGAGAACAGAAAATGTTTAACTTCAACACAAACATACAAATGGAGACCAACAAAACAAAAATCGTTTAAATCATCCAACCCATTCTGGATGGCCTGTGGTTAAATATTTGTTTACAATGGACAGTCTCATATTACTATGTGCTATCTTTCTTCTCACACAATTTCAACTTTTCTTTTGAACTCTCTGTTCATCAAAAAAAATATTAAGAAGCCCAACTGTTTTTAACTTTGATAAAGATAAGAAATGTTGCATATTACAATATTCATGTGACTTTTTTTTTTTAGTTTTGTCATCACAGGAATAAACTACATTTAACATTTTTATTAAAATAGAAAACAGTCTTTCTAGGATTCATTTTGTAATAATGACTATCTGAGTGTGCATTATCCCTTAGTGTTTGTTGGCAAAGCTTACAGTACCTGTTTCTGAGGTAGCGAATAAAGTCTGGGTGGTAGATTTTGAATTTTTCTACTGTCACGTCTTCACCAAAGTATGTAGGGGGACTGAAAAAGATATGCATTATAATTCAATTGAGTCTTATAATATGCTATATAAATTATAATAGTGTCTTTTATCTACAAAAATCAAAAGTGAGAGTGAGATGTCAAGAGAAATGTACTTTATCTGATGTAGTGATCAAGGATATCCGTAAGGAATATGGATGTGTCAGTTTACATAATGTTTTTAAAGTATATTTACTTTTTGCTGCGCTCTGGGCCTTTATCAATTGCTGTGTGTGTGGAAGCCGCCTTCATGAGGATATAATCTCTGTCATGGTCTGGCAGGAATATGTACCTGGTTTCCTACGCAGATGGAGATAAACAGATGACAAAGTTAGCAAACACTTCTCAACTCAATATCAACACACTTCCCTAAACCAAAGGCACTATCAATGCCTAGGGTTGTATATTTCCAGGCAAGATATCCCTTGACGGCCCTGCAATAAAATGTTTTGTATTTGTTGTATTTTGATTTCTCAGATTTTTGAGGATAGTCCATTCAAAACCAGAATATGCCATAGTTAAAGGACTTGATTTTGACAAACAGTGGAGTTAGTGGTAACAATGCCTACCTTGGATAAAGGTGGACCTCTGTAGCCTACGCGAGCATAGCTTCGCATCGAGTTTCTCATGGTGTTGGTTGAGAATGTGTAGAAAGAAGTCCGGGATCCCACATCATCCTCAAACCCTGCAAGAGCAGCACCGTTTACCCTACAGACGGGTGACCAGAGAATCAATAAACACCATTGTCTTTTGTTTAAGTCCAAATAATTACAACATAACCTGAAACACTGAATTTTACACTTTACACTTTAAAACTTTTTTTTTTTGAGAGTTTACTCACTTTAAGGAGCACCAACCAAATAAATATCAATACCTCCTCACCTAAAGACATAGTCATGTTCATCGATCTCCTTGCCTTTCCTTGAACCATTCAGTATCCCCCCGTTTCCCACCACAGCACAACGGATACACTCGGATCTGTTTGCTCTGCTCTCCCAGTCATCAAACATCAACCGATTTGCAGATGTATTTAAAATTGCCAGTGAGCTGTTCAACACTGCGAACAACAAGGTTCATGTTAGACGTATCATGTTACTTTAATCCCAGCAATCACAAGTAACACTACAAGAAACTGCATTCAATAAATACACATAATCTGTTAAGTAATGGCACACTATTGGCTTAATCACTTTCAAACTTTAAAAACACATTGAGCAGGTAAATTTGAGGTTTTAGAAGATTAGCGACCAAAAACAACACACCTTCGGCAGTGACACTTCCCCAGCCGTGTGCTCCATAGTAATGACTCAACCGCTGGTACTCTTTGGGGCTAAAATGCTTGGCCCATTGGAGCACTGGTATATTGTGCAGAAACCGATCAGTAAATTGAGTCTGAGGCACACGCTTCCTAGTGTTGTTGGGACAGTTCTGCAGTAAAAACAAATATTGAGAGAGACGTTGGTATATTTCAGCGCAGTTGAAAATACTATTTTATCATTTAAACAACAATGCCTGATAGTTAAACGGGTTTTTTTGTTTGTTTGTTTTTTACATCCATTACAATCCAAAACAGTATTATTGTAAAATACTGTTACAATTGAAAAGAACTGTTTACTATTGTAATACACTTTAAAATTCATTTTATATTATATTTATATTTATATACAGCAGACCTGTCTTCGGAGTCACACGGTCATTCAGAAATCATTCAAATGCTGATTTGGTGCTAAAGAAGCATTTCTTATAATTTTGTCAAAGGTACATACTGCCTTGCTTGCTTTTTGCTGAATTTGAATAACCATTACATTTGAATGACCACGGCATTTGTACAAACACTTCAATGAAACTGACTTTAAGCAGGTGGCTTCTGGAAACAACACTCACTCACGATACTAACACAGACTTGATAAAACACCATACTAGGCCCAAAAAAACACTCACTGTTTGTGAAGGAAAGTCATCTGTGGCATACCGATCACCAAAGAAGTCCAGCTCCGTGGGTTTTGCCACTGGTTTTGAAGTGTTTTTGACTGACTTTGTTTCATCAGATTTTGCATCAGACTCTGATAAATCCTGAACATCTGATTTCTGCAATGAATTCCGCTCTTCAGCAGAGTCCGGGTCATCCTCAGCAGACGGTTGATATTCCATAGAACTTGAGTCATTCTTGTCAGAAAAAAGCCTGAACATAAGCAATGTATTTTTACTTCCTAACCGAGGCCAAAGACCACCAGCTTAATTCAGAGGGCCATTAGGAACAGGGGAACCACTGAATCGTACATCTATATTTGACTGTTTGCCATAGAAAACAGCAGACTGATATCTGATACATCAGCAAACACATCTTAATAAAAACAGCCATGACAGCCATCTGCTGGCTTCGTAACTGGGCTAGGTGCCTCATTGTTCAAGAAAATAAAAAGCCGATGACTGATAAGAGAAAATGAAATAAAAACTATATAGAAAGCAAAGGTATAAATCAAATGAAAGAACAAGGAAACTGATTATTGGCATACAAGAAATAGTTCACCCAAAAAAAAAAAAAAAATGCTCAATCTAGGGCCATGTAGATGAATTTGTTTCTTCATCTGAACAAATTTGGAGACATTTAGCATGCATCATATGCTCACCAATGAATCCTCTGCAGTGAATATGTGCTGTCTAAACGGTTGATTAATCAATAATCGTCAAGCAAAAAAAAAAAAAAAAACAGTCCATGAATAAAAAATCATATTTGTAAGAAAAATCCTTGATGCTTTTAGCTTAAAACCATTTTCCTAAAATATGAGTCTAGAATTTATGACACTTCCTCTTCCCCTGTTGTCCTCTCACAGGAAAATCTACAGACCTACTGTACAGTATTAGTTTAGAACGGTTTGGACTGTTTTCAATTATAAACGATGCTTGATCTCTTTGTATATCCTTTTACATATTTTCTCACTGGAGAAAGCAATATGACAGATACTGTAGAGGACTTAGTAGCGATGGCTTGAAATTATGTTGTTGAACATCTTAACGATTCATTTATTACAAACATGCAGGATTTTCCTATACAAGATGCTAAATGATGGACTGGAGTGTTGTGGATAACTGGTGATTTTTTATTAGCTGTTGGGACTTTCATTCTGTCGGCACACATTCACTGCAGTGGATTAAGATATGTAATGCAAAAACACATCTTCGATGGCCTGAGGGTGAGAAATTTCTTTTGTATTGGTGTGTGAGAGAGAATTACAGCTGATTATCTATTCATTATCCTCAAACATTAAACATAATTATAGAGTTACTGGTACAACAGGTTTTCATAACTACTGCTAACAGAGCCACAAGTTTTAATGCCAGCTCATCTCCACAGCAACACCAAACATGCCGAAATTATTATCAAAGGAAGTGTGCACTATGATTATGCAGCTAAGGAGACAACATGTGAACTAACAAACTAAATAACTGACTGACAACTGGAAAAACTGTTTAACCTTAACCCAACTTCCTCTGTAACTTTTGTTGTTCATGAAAATGCATTAAAATAGGGCTGTCATCAGTGTGCTAATACAATTTTTTTTTTTTAACTCTATAACATTGCTTTTACAAGTCAACATGAAAGTTCTCACTTTACCTGATTGAGAAGCTTTGGAGGTTATCTTGCCATGGCATCGGCATTTGTGAAGTCACGCACACCACGAATAACATCAATAACGCGACACCCAACAACCCAATGAACCACAGCAGAAGCCTCGAGGGCAGCCGGCCTGCCATCGTGCTACTTTCCTTGTGCTGCAAGTCTGCGTTCCCAAGAACGTCGGGTCACTTTGTAAGCACATGAGCGTTCTCCTGAGGAAGGGTTGAAGCAGTGTTTTGATGAAACCGAGGTTGAGAAAAGTGCTCCTCGAGGGAAAGGGTTGGTAGGGTCGTTGCCAGTTAATTAGTTGGTTTTGAGCTCCGGCTTTCACGCGTCTCTCGGCACCACCAGGACTTCTGTGAGAAGAGGGGAAAAAATAAAAAGCAAGAGAGTGAAACTCCACATGGCAGATTCTACACAGTAATCCTGTTTTAATTAAAGGGCCTGGAAAACCAGGAAAATGTGATCCTGGTTTCAAAGCGCACCTTTGCTCAAAGAGCGTTTCAGATGCTAATTAATAATGTCAAAAAGACTGCAGGATTTGGCAAAGGAAGGAACAGGGGGGTGGGAGAAAAAGCAAGCATGAAATTACCAGGCAGATGGAAAATGTGGAGTCGTATAGAGCCTGAGAAACTGTAGTAAAATTGCTTGTTAGTAACTCTCCCTCGAGTAGTGGTTCTTCCAGGAAACCTGCATTACTCCCTGTGGAAATATTTCCCTATGACCACATCTCCAGCCGATGCGTCTGGCATCAAGTAACTTCTCAGACCATTTCAATGCAAAAGTGATTTTCCAGGACTAGTATCTAAACTTGCTTAAACACATAACAAGCAAAATGCATATCAAGTCTCGTTTTTGTAATTTTATTAGGGTTATCAGGAAAACAAGACTTTGCTTCTCAAGCCAATGTATCCTGATTTAAAAATGTTTAGATATTTGTACTAAAATGTACTTTATAGGAGTCCTAATGCAGCTAAAAAAGCAAAAAGTAGGCCTGTTTAGCATTTAACAAAAGGAAAGATGTTGAAACATCTGACGCCCACTTTTTTACTTAGAGTTCACAGTCAGGCCCTCACTAAAGCAGAATCACATCAACCCCTTCAGACCCTGCAACCACTGAAACGAATCTCATCGTTTTTGGTTGAACGCAATATTTTTGTTTTTGCAATAGGATTAATGTCTGGTTAATAATTGGTCTCTGATCAAACAATCACAATGAATACATGATCCCTACCTTCTGATTTGATCAAACCTCAGGCATCACAAAAGACAAGCAAGACTAGACAGAACCTTTTACATGCTAATTTATGTTCATGGTAACCTCTTCAACTGTCAAGTGATAATATTTTAGGCAATCTTTCAAAGATTTTTTTAAAAGTTAAAATCAATCTCCAACACAATGAGCATCAGGACTTGAAAAACATCAGCAGGAACCTCATGACGCAGTCGAGTGCCAGATTGTGAATTAGCGTACATTTCCAAATTAGAAGTACAGAAAAACAAATTCTAATGTTAATATTTCATGATGATGATTATTACCAAACTTTATTTGTCTTCAAAGTGGCTATATAAAACTATCATTCAGTTCGTAAGTGTTGAGGAAGTTTTGGCGTCTATTGTAGAGAAAATCAAAACAAAAATGTTGAGCTGGCACGAATCGTACTTCAGCGATTGAAAAAAATCTAATATAAAAAAAGGATAATGTTTCACATATATCACAGGTCTGAAGGTTTGTTAATACAAATATAATGGCATTAACAACAAAGGCTTATGTCATGATATTTTTGTCTTCCGAATTCTTGCTATTCTTTTTCTATCATTTGTGGAATGAGAAGAATGCTTTTGTGTGAAATACTTCAGTATGTGGAAACGCTTGAGTAACTTTTCCTTTCCTTACGATCTCATGTAAGTCTGAAAAGTCCATCTCTTTTATGAGAGTGCATAGAAGTAGAATAAAGAAGATAAGAAAATAAACAAATCTCCCAAAACCAACCAATGAAGGGTAACATCAAACCCGAAAAGAACCAGCTTCATCAGACAAAGTAACTGTCCCCAAATGGAACATTCAAAGTCCTGCAGCAGCCCTAATCCAAAGAGAACCGGCAGAATATGTGAACAGACACAGAAAAGAGTGGTAAAGGAAGTCAAAAGAGTCTCATACCTGAAGGGAAAGTCCTGTCAAGCGAAGAGGGGTGAAGTCGAGCAGCCCTGTGCCTGATTTAACAACAAAACTCTCAGTCACACTCACACACACTGGGCTTGAGAGGCGGCCCTATTGTGGAAAGGAGTAACAGCTGCTAGCAATTGGTCAACTCCCCTTCCCCCTCCCCCAAAGGAAGACATAAAATACGAGAGAGACGGTTACTCACAACTCGGGGCTGGGTGATAGCAACAGGGATGAAGAAAACAAACCGTGACAAGTCAGCTGACGTTTGAAGACAGACCCTTCAAATACAGGCATTAACCGACAGACGCAAGCAACGCACACTCACACAGAATCCCCATAATGACATGCAGCGACATGCTGAAGACTCCCTGGGTTCAAAGAGCCAGATAGTCTGCATTATCACAGCTGCCATATTTACATACGAAGCAGTTATCTTTACACTTTTTTCACACAGTGGCCACTCCTCTTCCTGACCATGGTCACATGGAGACTTGCTGCATGTCACTAGAGGTTTAGTAGCGAAAGGCTATAAAAGACAAATGCAGTGCAAAACTGTGACCGAGTAAGAAGCAAGCTAGGGGTCAGAAATGTGGGACTTTCTTATAGATGGAGGTGATTCACAGATTGGCATTTACAGTATTTGTTTAACAGACACAAGTATCTAAAGTAGCTTACAAATGAGAAAACAAAAGTAAAAACAGCTTTAGTGAGGAAGCGGAAATGGTTAGTTACAAAAGTGCCGTGAAGTAAGTTATAAACTGATTGTGATTACAAATAAAGGCTTTTCTTTTTAACTTTCTTTACATTGAAGAACCACATGACAAACTGTCAAGTAGTAAAAAAAATTTTTAAAACACTGATTATAATGAAAAAATTTAATATGAGGAAAATTAGTATATTAGAATGATTTCTGAAGGACATTGTGACAGTTATTATGCTGAAAATTCAGCTTTGCATCACAGGAATAAGTAACATGCCCACAGAAAAATGCAAGAGAAACTTTTCTTCAAGTTTCCGGTTGCGTAAATTCTGCCATTGTACAATTAAGAAAACAAGAGCATGCGCATGAATTAACCTAACTGAGATCTATTTTGGCCTTCAATATGAAAACACTGTTTCTGTTCTTACATTCCAACATAGAAAAATAAGAACAGCTAATTTACTCAGGCCATATTCCACCTGAACAATACATAACATCTCAGCACTGTACATCTGTATAACCTCTCCAATTTGTTGATCTGTAAAATAGCATGTTTACAATTATTTCTATTTTCTCCTTTTTTGTTGTTAACATTTGCAACGTTCATAATTCTATTTTATCTTTCTTTTTTTACCATATATTATTATTATTTCGTCATTTAGTGTCCATTTATTAACATTATACTTGATTCTATTACCCTAAATGATATGCATGTCTTACGTCCTCCACTTAATTTCTTGTGTTTTTGAGTGTGTGAACACACTTGACAATTAAGCCCTTTCTGATTCTGGCAAGTCTAAGAGCGATTGGTAGCTGTAAAAGCTCAAATTGTGGATTTTGATATATAGGCAATAGGCTTTACTTTACTTTGGTTAGGTTTGCAATACTACGGCGGCCAGACAGAAAGAAAAAAAACCCCATGCAAACTGCAAATTCTCAAAACGCATCCAAATACAGAAACGCTGCAAATAGCATGGACCACAATGGAAATGTTTCAGGGGGACCTCAAAAAGTGGCAATGTTCAATGAGACGATGTCCAATGAGTCCAAACCTGTGAGATATGATTTTCAAATCCGTGAAAACAAAACGATCGCGCTGACATTTGCTAAGCGCATGCATTAGAATCTCATTTATAAAATACAGTATTGCTGAATTTGTCTTAGAGAGATTCACACAGTTATAGGCCCGGTTTCACAAACGGGGTTTAGCTTAAGCCAGGACTAGGCATTAATTAAATTAAGATATTTAAGCAACTTTTACAAAAGTGCCTTATAAGAAAACAATTACAGGTGTGCATCTTAACACAAAACAATGACACTGACATGTTTTAAGATATGTCAGAGCAAGATATTTTCATATGAGACAGCTCAAACATGCAATTTAGTCTGGGACTAGCTTAAGCCTTGTCTGTGAAACTGGGGGATAATGAATAGTACTAATATGGAATAGTTGCCAGAGAAACTGAAAAATATGCTGGTTGCAAGTGGGTTACTTAGTAAATCAAAAGAGGAATGACTGAATGAATTAATGTACTAGTTAGTGTTAGGAATAAGTTTTGAGGAATAAATGTTTAGCTAGCTTGCCATATCTTGAGTTTGTGTGTGAAGCTGGGAGAGGCTGTTGCGCTCGTGTGTCCTCGTGTATTTTTCCTGTTGTGGAAATTAATGCCATTTCACGTGGCTATTATTAGAGGTGGCCGTTACTAAACTTAGCTTCATTCTTTATGTTATTCATTCTCTAAGTTTGTCCATGAGTGGACAAAAAAGAAATGGCAACAAATAACCAGACCGACGAGGAAAATGCCAAAATAAGAAGGAAAATAGCATTGTAAACGATGAGACGGAGACGTCTGAGAGGGATGACTTCCGTGGTCGGGAAAAAAAAGAGTCAGGAAGGGGAAAAAAGTTTAGGGGTAGGTGTGGGGTAAAAAGAAAGAAAAACTCGATCTTTGTCTACAATCAATGCCCCCCCTCCTCCTCCCCCATGTCGCCGCCATGTCCCAGGCCGTAATTTACGATTCCTCGCTATTTATTTGGCTCACACCTCCCGGTAAAGCCCCGTTAAACAGCTTCACACCAAAGCATTCAGTTGAAACATGATGGCAGCTCGACTTGCAGGTATATTGTTTGCAGACCATGTATTGTGTTTTGTCACGATAAGTTGGCACGGAAATAGAGACGTCCTTTTCATTGTAATATCGGATGTGACGTAGTTGTGAAATCCCTTTTTTTATTTTCTGAGTAGATGTCTTTTGGGTGCAGGTTCCCTGTTGCTGTGCATTGCACTTCTTAAGTGTAACTTCACCTCCACTTCAACTTTGAACACTGAATAGGTAGCATGTGGTACATGCCAAAAACAAACTCGGTTGAATATACTTATAACAAGCTAACGAGAGAAACGACAACAAAAAAACGTACGTTAGCCTTTATGAAAATTGCGGTTGTCTGTATGTGGTGTGTCAATCTTGTATGTATGTGTTTTGTTGTGTGTGTGTGTGCGTGTGTGTGTGTTTGACAGAGTGTTTGTCTATTCATCTGTCATCAGGGAGGCTTGGTAAGGAGACTCTGTGGAGCCCAGAACCCAGGGGTCAAGTCCAGGTTTTCCCAGCCCCCGGCATCCCTCCCGCTCTCCTCCCCTCCAGAGAGATGGACAGAATCAGGGAGAGGCGTGAAGGGATGGGGAGGAGAGGACATGAGCCTGAAGTGATAGATTGACGCTTACGATGAGGAACAGTGGGAACGGATATTATGGACGAAAAACAGTTTGCTTTTACATTTCGCAGCCAACGTGCTTGGCTTCTGCGGGGTTAGTTTTGTGTTTGTTGAAAGGCTGTTATTCTGCTAGTCTTGATTTCACATGTCAGTTCTGATGATAAATACTGTGCATTTTGCATGTTTCAAGGGATACAGCAAGCTCTTTGCTGATGTTTTCCCAAACTTTCAAATAACCACAATCCAACAATATATCTTTATAAAAAATATTTTTTTGTCTAGGTTTTTAAGTTTTAAAAATAAAGCTTTTACATTATATTCAGAGCCAAATCAACTTAATGCACAAATATCTACTTTGGCTCATGTTTAAGACTTTTTTTGCATAATAAAAGAAGTATTGTTAAAAGAAGCATTCAAGTAACTGCATTCAATTTTAAATGGATTCAAAAACCTTAATATGTTCCTGTCAGTTTTAAATTTGTTCTACACCCCGTAATATTACTTGTTTGTTTAGTTGCTGTAAGTTGAGACCCTGTGCCACCCTATGACCCCATTTTAAGTATGTCCTCCATGTCACCTTCTCTGTGTGTGTCTGTCCGTCTGTGTGTCTTGCTGTCTCTCTCTTCAGGTGAGGTGTGGAGTGATGGGGCCCAGGACGGCTCTCTCTCTGGCCTTCTCGTCTCTAAAGTGCCAGGCGTTTCACGCAGGGTGAGAGACGTTACTGGGGTGTGTGTTATTCTTGATGTCGGCCTCCAGCAGGGAGCAGGAGTCAACACAGCTAGTTACATACACTGGGCCATCGGCCTGTCAATCAAGTCAGGTGATCACACCCCCATTGGTTTAAAACACGTGCTCTTACATGCACAAGCAAAAATACAGTATGTACTAGTTTTACACCTCTAATGCAGGTGCAACTAGTCCAGTGTTTTCTGCACTCTGATTTCACCCTCGCTAAGTGTTCACTCGTGAGCCCTTTCATTCCCAACTCATTATATTACAGCGTAATATATAATATATTACACCATGTGGAGATAATAACCATTAAGGCAATCAGTGACTTAGTATGCCAAAAGATACCACACACATTCCAACGCACTGCTTAAAACATAAATTATTGTCATTAATGTCTCTGTGTATCTAATACTAATTTAGACCACTGATATGATTATGAATTTGCATAAATCACATTAGTAAAATGAATAAATAAATAATTTTCCTAAATAATCCAATCATTCTTTCCTTTATTTCTCCACATTTTAAGTGAGCACATGCTAAATTGTATGCATAGCCAGCAGAGATTTTTTAAAGATTCTTAAGGTCACCAAACATTTTTTTGGCTTAACATACAGTTAAAATAACTATTTCTACTGTGTTATATTTGACAGTGTGATTTGTTATTATTTTACTGTTAATTTTAAATATTTTTGTGGAAACCATGATTAAGCCTATATTTTGTCAGCATTCCATTTTTTTTATTATTATTATTTATAATTATTAGTGTCTTCATTGTCACTTTTGCAATTTAATGCAACTCCATCTATTGCTTTTCCACAAAAATTGGATAACATATATAAATGTACGTACTATAAATTGTATAAATGCAATGTATTTTACAGTTTTACGTTTTTCTAAATTAACTGATCACTGACATGTTTACTTGTCATGTGACCACAATTTATATAAAACAAAGATAATTTAAAAAGTAGACCCTTTAAATATATCTAAGAATGGCAGTTGAATTGTGTTTGCGTGTGTGTTTTAAATATCCAAATATGCACAATCCACAATATTTTATTACGAGACACGTGCCCGGTACTTTCAGTAAGCGCTGATTTTTTGCGTAGTCACATTCCATTAGAAACTTTTTCGTGAGTGGAATGAACTTTGACCCTGCCCCGGTCAGCTGAACTCTAGCCCACTCATTAATTTATAGACTCTGTGCCATCTGATTGGTGCTACACTGATGATGTCAGCCCCGAAACAGCAGCACTAAATTATAATCATAGCCATCGTAAAGACAAGGGCCTGCTGCACATGTGGAATTCTTTTCTGTCTTTTTTTTTTTTTTTGCCTTCTCTTCTCTTTCATTATCTCTCCCCCTCTCCCCTCTTCATCGTCTCCATGCAGGATTTCCTTATGTTCCTGTCTCTGTCTGTCTATCTATTTCTTTTCTTTTCATCCGTCTGTTTCTCATGTTCCTTCAATTTTGGTTAATCTCTCACCCTTTCTCATTCTGTTGTCTCTCTCTCTCTCGCTGCTTCTGAACATGCACTCTGGATAACCCTGTTCTCAGACCCTCCGCTGCACTTTGCAGATAGATGCAGCCTATTTATTTTACTGTAAGAACACAGCAGACGCAGGGAGCCAAAGGGAAAGCCAAAGACACATATATTCTGGTGGGTTAAATCCAAAAGAAGTTGGCTGAAAGTAAGTGTGTGTGTGCACGCCTGCCGACTGTGTCTTCAAGAGAAACTTCCAGATTTATAGAAGTGACTCTGGACCTTGAAATATTTGTAATCATGATTTGTTTGATTATGTGGGGGAGTAGAGAGAGAGCTGGAAGTACTTTAATACTGAATTCTCTCTCTATCTCTTTGTCTCTCACTCTGCACCCCCACCCCTAACACACAACACTACATCACTGTCTTTCTTACCTATTTAAGCTCTTACAGTATAGAACTTTTTCAGCAAATGCTCTGAATCTCAATTCTCGCTTCAATTATTTTTTTGTTACAGTTATTATAGTGGCATAATATTTCACCCCATTAAAAAAAATACTATTTTTATATATATATATATATATATATATATTCACTATTTCTAACTGTTAACAATTGATTCAAACATTGTTGAACCATTCCTCCTGTGAAGGGATAGATTACCCTAAAGCCATCCTAGGTGTGCAGTATATGACTTTTTTCTTTCAGGTGAATACAATTGGAGTTTAATTAAAAATGTCCTTGTCTTCTAAGGTTTATATAATGGCAGTGAATGGTGGTCCACCAAAAAGTGCATCCATCCATCATAAAAAGTAGAGGGGTTAATATAGGGGAAGTGAGGGGTTAATAAAGGCCCTTTAAAGTGAATCAATGTGTTTGAATAAGAAACATATCTATATTTAAAACTTCATAAACTATAATATCTAGGTTCAGGTAGCTGCATTCCTGAGAGAGTGGAATTTCAGTGGATGACGTAGACATAGTATTAGGTCGGATGAGAGCAATGAATGAGGAAAGAGCTAAACAAATACCAGTCATGAATTAGAAGTACCTGTACAAAATGAGGCTTGGAAAGAAAAATGTCAGAGGATTTCGATAGAAGCCAAGAAAACTAGGTACACAAAACAAGGTAACGGAAAGGTAGAGATTAAAGTGTTAAATGTGGTTATATTTTGACACAAACGCACTCTCTCTGGAATGCGCAACTATTTACTGCCATAATAAAACTGGGATATATAACTCCAAATGTATTCGTCTGAAGACCGTCATATAGACCAAGGATGACTTGAGGGTGCCATAAATTATGGGGTAATTAGAATCTCTTTAAGGCTGAATAACACTACACGACACAAATTTTTGCCCCAGTTTGCGGTTTGGATGAGTCAGTGTTACGGGCCGAAAGTCAGAGCCAGTCTTCAGATTTTGTGCAGTTTGAGTTGAGTAAGGAAAATTTGTTGTGTATGATGGGCACAGGTTTAGGTGTTGTTTACATGACAACGTTCAGGAATCATTTTGACAACATATTTATCTATATGCAAAGAAAAAACGTGTCTGCTTTTAGTATGTTGTTGTCATTACCCTCACATTTTTAGCTTCCAGTCAGGATATCAGACATTTGATATTTCGGATTTTAGCCGATGTTAGAACACTTGTCATTTGCGTTTGTCATGCATCTTCTAGCAATGAGACACACATTTCTGCATCAGGATTTTTTTTTTTTTTGGACTTCTTGTATGTGATCCTCAGTCATTTTGGGTATGATGCCCAGGTTTTCCTTTGTAACCATTTAAAAGATCAGCAAGTGACCATGACGCATAATATTAAAATATGTAAATATTTTAAAAACTGTGTAGTGTATTCCAGCCACAGCCATCATATCAAAATTTCTAAATATCCCAAATACCATTTAAATGTTTGTTTGTATTTAAAAACATATTTAAGTAGATTTCCCTCTAAAACTGGCTGAGAAGATATTAGTTTTTAAGGTTGCCTGTCTCTTGGAGAAATGATTGTCTGAAAGGTATGGATCTCTCTCTCTCACTGTAATGGTATTTGTTGGGTTTGATAAGCTCCTTTCTGACGATGTGGACACAGAGACAAAGGCCGACTGCTGCATTCTTCTGAACCCAGAGTTTAACACATGCTCAGATAACAGAAAGGTATTTACAGCACACTTCACCTCAGAAAAAATGGTCTGAATTTAAAGCTTATAAACTAATACTGCATAAAAAGACAGAAGAACATTTACGCAATGGTTCTTTTAGTTTATTATGGCATGGAAGTTATTTTATGCGCTGGAATTGATCGGTTAAAGCTCTGCGTCTGTCAGCCACTGTTACGTAAATGAAAAGGAAGAGGACAAAGCAAGATTTAAGTGATGTCATTAAAGGCGAAGTGAGGTTGGTGAGCTGTAGTTATTGTGGTGATGTGAGTTTAATGTGTGCAGATTAGACTGCAGTCAGTGTGACTGTGAGTGTATCAGCGAGCGGCAGGCCTGTCCATCTCAAGTCCCGCTGGGATTCCTCTGGCTGTGTCTCATTGTGCTGGGCCCTGTAAGACAAAGGGTTAAGTAAATGTTTGGGGAAGATAAGGCCACTCACACTGACAGCATGCAGACTTCATAGACCGGGCTCCACTACGGCCAGATACACATACACCAACACACACTCCTCCTCACTTTTGCCTCTTTCTCAATTTCAAATTTTCTCTGTCTCTCAGGATTACTTTATCATTGTATTCCAACTCCGTAAAGGCTTGTGAAGAAGGTGCTAGCGCATTATATTCTTACAATGCACTTCGTTTTCATGTCCCCATCATAGTTCATGATAGTTTTCTTTTGTCACAACATCACAAATAAGTGAACACTAAGATGAATTTAAAATTTGGGTTGATTTTTGAAATATTAAATGACTGACAAGCAGTGACTTCTCCAATAAAGACTATCCTGAAAAAAAAAAAAATTGGAGGTAAAAACAACATTTTATGACTTTCTGCATTAAAATATTCCAGAAAATCTTCGACATTTTAGCAATTCAAATTTGATATGATATCTAATATGTATAATATATTTAAATCATGTTTTACTTTTTATCCTAATAATCTTTCAGTCATCCAGAATATGTCATCAGTTTCTGTAATAAGCGATCAAACACAGCACAAGTATTTTTTTTTTTTTTTCATTAAATTTACAGTCTTCAAATCATACTTCATAACAGCAGTGGCATAACTGCAGTAAACACGGTTGTAAAACAGCAAATGCATTTCTTTTTGTGTCTATGAGAGTGAATATGTTTTCAGGTAGTATAAGGCAGTGGGAGGGGAATGGTGGAGGCTTTCTTCACATGGCTGTTCCAGCTGCTATCTCCAGCTACAAGACTGAAAGTCTGGCCAGGAAAACAGACTTGCACACACTCACTCCTATTTTCTTTAATGTGCTCTGTTCAGTTTTTCCTACTCTTAAAACAAGCTATGTCCCACAGCGGTCTGATAAGAGGGAGGAGGGGCTGTGTACCTATGTGTAGGGCACTGTGTCACGTTCATTTTTTTGGAGAGCGTGTGGCGTTAGTCATTTATGGTTTTGTATGTGGGCACAATGTGCCTTGCGTGAATAGTACAGCTCATTAGCATCAAAGCAAATTGCTATTAAAGAATGTTGCAGTAGCAGAGCATTGTTTATGGTTTTATGTCTATTAATGATATCTTGTGAATTAAAGGTGGGCCTACAAATACTAAAAAGCTTGTCCTTTGCCATTACCATGTTTTTTCAAGGCATTGTACGATAGTAAAAATATTACTATACCCATTTTTAGATATGTACTATGAAAATAGAATGGTTTTTTTTAACACGCACCATGGCAATACCCTGTTTATCTATGAATTGGCATGAAGTATCATCTAAATACAGTGGTGCACTCATATTAAAATCATCTAAAAGAAAATGTCATGGTGTGGTACCACCATAGTACTTTTTTTAAGGGTCAACCCAGCACAGGCTTATTCAGCCAGTTTCAATAGAAACAAATGAGCCCTGAAAAAAAACATAAACTACCCACTTTTCCGTTTACTTCTTACTTTCACACATATTAAAATTATGGCCTACATTTTACACAAATAGGAGATCATAAATTAAACCGCAGACGTCAACTACACAATGAAGTGCTGCCATTGATGTGTTCTCGCCATACACAAACAGTGAACGCTCTCCGTACACAGTTAGACGTTTTGTTTTTCTCCATAATTGGGCTGTAGAATAAACACGGGGTTAGGTTGTGGAGCAGGGATGTCAGATAGTTTACGGAGACTTCATTCATGTACGGTCAAGTCTGATTCAGCCAACAGCTAATAAGTACGACGAACATCGCGTCAAATTGTCAGAGACATCCAGAACGGCTCGGTTAATGATACACAGTCCTTGATTTGTGCGAGTTGCTAAATAGCAGTAACATTAGTTCAGCTGTTTTAATGGCCTTGTTAGCGTGTCAATGAAAGATCAGTATATCAAAAGATGTATCACCTGCCATCTTAGTTATGAAGATCTAGCACAGGCGAAAATGGGGGAAAAAACTGTAAATTTTGTTTAAAAGTGTTCTTGGATCATTGTGAATCATAATGCGTATAGTGGGGGTGCATCCTTTCTCAGCCAGTGAAGATTTAGGTGGACAGCTGTTTGAAATTGGAGAATGCATTCATGAACCTGGAAATAAGCGTCTGCTCTTTGGATAATCTACACCTTCGGGAGGACTGGGAATCTAAAAACACACTCCTATCCTTCTCTCACTCCCCCCGATTCTGTCCATCTCTCGCTCTCCCTCTGATTCTTGGTTTCACACACACACAGACACAAACACATTCAGACTTTCTTTATATCTCTCTTTCCATTCGCTCTACCCCCTCGCCCATTACCATGACCCTTGTTCTTCCCACTTACTTTCTCTCCATTCTCTCTCTGTCTCTCTCCCTCCCTCCTGCTGGTTTTATCAGTGGTCCTGCTCAGTGTCCTACTGTCATGTCTTGATGTGATTTATGTCATGGGCTGTGAAGTTTACTTATCTCCTCCCCCTACACACACACACACACACACTGAGGAGCTGGCTCCCACTTTCTAGGGCTCAGCCATCCTGGCTCCTCTGCTGCCCGGCAGCCAAACCTGGTCGGAGTGAGCAGGGTGTGTTGCATGTGTGAGAATGGTGGTATCAGTGAAGAGTATGAAATGAAATGCAAGCTGTTTAGTGGACAGTCAGATCCTATGCTATCCAGGCCTGTTCAGTTCTATACTGGTCCATCATATCATATCCTGGCCTAGCCTATCCTATCCTGTTCTTTCCCATCCCATCCCATCCCATCCCATCCCATCCCGGCCTATCGTTTCCTTCCCTATCCAATCCTTTACCAATCCTGTCTTGCCCTGATTTATCATACTTGTTCCTGATTTGAGCTGACCTATCCTATCCTATCCTATCCTACCCTACTTGCTCCAGCTCTAACTTATCCTATCCTATCCCATCCTATTCAATCCTGTCCTGTCCTGTTCAAATTCTATTTCATCCTACCTTACTCTGATTTGTCCTAAGCTGTCCTACAATCCTTTTTTTTAAATTCTCCTTTTCCTCTCCTGGGGTGCATTTCCTAAAAGCGTTGTTAGCCAACTATGGTCGCAAGTTTCGTCATTACCTGCATAGTTCAAATGAACGTTTGTAGTCAACGTCGCAAACTTACGTGCTTGGAACTAAAAACAATGCATCGTACCATGGTGGTTAATCAGCGAGTTACATCGTTGTTTGGGAAACGCACCCCTTGTCTATCCTGTCTTATCCAGTCCAGTCCTATCCTACCCTACTTGTTCCGACTCTTGCTCATCCTATCCTATCCTTTTCTTTTTCCAGTTCTCTTTCATCATATCCTACCTTGCCCTGATTTATCCTAAGCTGTCCTACAATTTCAATTCCTACAAATTTTCCCTGTCCTACCCTGGTCAATCGTTATCTTTAGTCGGCTTGCTGTCCTGTTCTGGGCTATCCTATCCTGTCCTACCCACGCTAATTCAGACTTAAACTATCCAAGAGAGTTCTCCATTTTCTTTCTTCATTCCAGTCTTTGAGTCTTGAGTCTTTGCTACTTGACTTACTAGAAACTGTGACCGAAATCATCTAGCACCATATATGTCATTTCCTCCAGCCAGTGACTCACACAGTAACTCACAGTGAATCTGGCTCCATATATATGTCATTGTTCTGACTGTAATTTTGAAATACTTTTATCCCAGTGTCTGCTATGTATGCATGTGATATTTGTGAGGTGCATATGTGATTTGTGTATGTGTGCGTGTGTGCGTTGGAGAGGTCATCCACATCTCTCTTCTACACGGCTCTTAGCGCGGACCCTTTGATGTGCTTTTAGAATGGCCATACAGCTCTCTGCTTTACCTCTCGCTTGACAATTGTTTATTAGTTTTGAAACGGCTTTAGTGGACATCAGGCTCTCTGAAATGGTGCGTTTGTGGAGAGGACGACTCACAACTCCACCGACCCCTCCTCTCCAAGAGCAGGACCCAGGACAGTGTGTCACAGAGACCTTTGAAGGGTAAAGGGAGACTTGGGCCTGCTGGGGTCGGGAGTCTGAAGGATGGAGGAATGGGTAGGCTTAGTGTTTTATTCGACGGAGAGAAAGTTTGAGATGGTCAAAGAAGAAAGTGTAGGAGAGGAAGGAGACAAGAGAGAAGACCACCCTGGTGTTTTTAAGAGCTCATTGTGTGTGAGATTTATAGCAATGGTTACTGGTTGTGAGAGGTTTTTGAGAGCCCTGTGGAAGTGCTAAGAGAGTGCTGTATAAACGCCTGAAGAGTATTAGGAAACTGTCATTTATTTGAAGGGATGTTTTATGAAACTGGACAAATCTTTGAAATAGTGTCTTGAGAATAAACATTACACAAAAATTTGAATATCCATTTTAAGGCGGTAGCTGTTTTTTAGCTGGCAGGTAGTAGTTTTTTTTTTTAAACAGTGAAGAATATCTAAAAAAAAAAAATCGTATTTATGTTCAAACTTTAAATCTCTAAAATCCTCTGGAAAAAAAAATTAATGTGTTAAGCATCAAACATACAGTATATAGACACAGTTTAATCCCCATGACTAATATAGTTCTTATGTTTAAAACAAGTACAATGCTATTATTAATCAACAAGGCACTTGAAGCTTCTATGGCTAAAATTATTACTGTTAGTGCTTTTTTTGTCTCTGTTCTTTTAAAATCAGGAAATCAGTGCAAGTCTGCATTGCAGCTGCTTCCTCCAGTGACTGTCATAAAACACGTGCATGTACTGGTGAACATTTAAGAACGATTCAGATCAGGTCATATCAATGTGTTATGTTATCTATGTTTTGCCAAGAAGTCTCCTTGAGGTTTGTAAACCTTACTCCAAAGGAAGGCCTGGGCATGAAATGACCAATGCAGACTTTGAATGTTAAATGTTAGTCCACATGTGCATTTAAACAAATCAGTATTATGTTGGAAATGGCAGTCATGCATAAATCTATCACAACATGAAGTCACATATGAAATCTGAGCTACAATACAAAACTATGCGAATGTAAAAAAAAAACTTTGTCTGTTTACAAGTTTGCATTTAATTCTTGTTTGCAACTATAACGTCTCAGCATACTCACTGAAGAAGGAGAAGCTTTTTGGACAGTATTTTGTTCTATTTTAAGTTCTATTGAACAATATTTCAAGGGAATTCAGTGATGGATCAGTCTGCCCCTAGATAAACAGTGCTTTATATTGGTTTTAGATTAATAATCCATATGCAGCAGTTACACCTGCTCTAGTGTTTCACTTAATTTTTCACATCTCTTTCTCAGAAGTCAAAGAGTTACTGAGAGTTCAGTTCATCCGTCTTCTCTCAAATAAAGAGAGACTCCCTGCAAATACATCTAATCTTCCTTACCTCTCTTTCATAACCATCACTTTTCCTTCTTTCCGTGGGACATGATACACTCGCTCCGTCAGCTCAGGTCTTATCGCTGTGTATAAAGGGTAAGAAAACACTGGGATGTTTGGTTTCTAATAGGCCTATGTGGTGTAATTGGCTAATTGCTTTATTTTTCTCTGAAGGGTTCTGTGTTCTGTCATAGAGGCAGGAGGCCATAAACACATATGAGCATCTCCCTCACTGTCAAGGCTTCTTGAGCTCTGATTGGCTGAGAGCTGCACCATCACTGCAGCTGATTGGCCGGGCTGAGGATGAATGGCCACACTGAAAACCAATGGGGCCAGATGAGGGTGAGCCGGGTGAGATATGGGACGCCGCATTCTTGAGCACTTATCAAATCTTATGAGCTTTCACTGATGGGTATGTGTTATGTTTGTTGATTTGCCTTCATTAGTCTTTACAGCGTGTCCATGTTCTTATGCATTTTTGTGCATGCGATGAATCATGTTGATAGACGTCTGTGTAAATCCTCAGTGTGTAAAGGGGTCTTAGCCGGTGAGAGAATCAGTTTGTATCAAGAGTTCATATGCAGGAGGAACCAAGTCTCGCCTTAACAGATTCAAAAACGTTTTGCAGCAAGCTAATAAAGTTTATATTGAAGAGCTTCTGGGGTCAAAGGTCACCCGCTGACCTCCCCTCACCACTTCATCTAGCCCTCCAACAGGAGTGCTGAAAATAGCCTGTGATGGATGCAAATCTGAACATTTCCCCCATTCCCTCCCCCTTTCTTTCTCTGCTCATCAGACCATCTCTCGTCATCCCTATTAGTCCAGATGAAGATGGATATAGACAGTCAGTTATTTATGGATTAGGTGCGGAGCTCTGAACCTTTATTGCCATTTTTTAATGTCCTGAAATGGTCTTAGGTGTGTTTCACATTACCATTATTTTTCTACAGCTCCTTTAACTTTTCAATTATGATGCATTTCTTTTATATATGTATATATACAATATCTTTCAAAACGAGGGTAATGTAATTTTATTTATTTATTTATTTATTTTTGAAAGTGAAGAATAGTTTTACGACATTCAGACGCCTTAATGTTCTGTGAGAAACCGTTTCAGACGCACACACAGGCGTACTGAGAGACAGCATGTCTAGTGGTCTGTGAGGCGGAGATGAACGTGGTGATCTGTCGTGTGGGTAGACACACGTCCTGGGACACAGGAATCAGGAGGGGGTGTTTTTGTGCTCTGTTTTAGTCAACTTCCTCTCTGTGCCACAGCACTTCCTGTGTTGGTTCCGCGAAAGGAGACCCACCAGCTTCCCCCCAGCAAAATGAGTGTGTGTTTGTGCACGTGAGTGCCCGTCTTACATGCTGTGAATCATTGCCACCTACGATCCTCAATATTCTCTTTCTGCACCCTGTAGTCAATTAGACTGCTTCAGTATTTGTTTACAGGGTGTAACTGTTATAAATGTGACTACTTCGGTGTGTTAAGCGGGGTTTTGGTACCAATGGATTGCAAATTGGGTAAACAAATATGGGTCAGTGATGAGGTGCTCCAACCTGATGTTTATTTATTAATTTAAAAGAATATAAAATATTTAAAGAATATAATCCAGATGTAAAATGGGGTGCAACTCCATAGCAACTGATATTTGAGAATGAATAGTTTTGAGATATTTAAAAAGAAGCTCTACTTTAAAAATATTTATATAATTTATTAATAATTTATTTTGGAAATAACAATCTACACTCTTGTATTACATTCTATATTGAGGATGCAGAATCTTATATGGCTAGACTGCATATAAAATGAGTGATGTTTGTGCATGAATAAGTAAAATACTGTTGAAAAACTGTATTTAAAACTATATTTAAAAAGAATTAAGTTATGCACTCACATGCGATCAAGTTGTGAGAAAACAATTGTATTATTTTTGCTTGTTTGTACCACATGACATTTTTAGAGCCAGCCATAGACTAAAACTTTTCTTAAAAATTATAAATGTTTTTGTTTTTTTTATTATTATTTTAACCTTATGAAACTAATAGGAACAGGAAGAGTACATTTTCTTAGAACTTAGCACGTTTTGCACCAGATTTATCTGGTTTGCACTCTTTTACACCATTGACCTACGCTTTCATAGAGCCACCAGCACAAAATGCTCAAGCGCAGCCTCTGTCACTGCGACTGAGGGGCAAACAGACAGCGTCTGGATTGGTGAGGTCACCTGTGGCCTGAAAAACACGCTGAATTTTGCCGAAGCATGTGACAGATTAAAAGATTTTAAATCTATGGCAAGTCCAAACAAATGTTCTAATGATTTAGGATATGGGCTTACATTTGAAATACACATAAAGTGAAATATATCTATTTATGCTACAGTAATTTTCCATCATTAGAAATGAAGAAATGGTGACTTGTGAATCTCTGTGTTAAGATTACAGTATTCTTTAGGGATTGGAAACCAAAGCTCCCCTGTTCCCGACCCCGGTCCTGTGCCTTTCTTTCCTCTCTCGTTCTCGTTTGATGTCACTGTAAGTAGAGTCTCTGGGTGGGCTTGGACGGTATCGGGTCTTGGACTGACTGACTGCTCCATCATGTTGTTTTCTGGCAACACTACAGACAAATGATCAAGACACATCCATTCCTTCGGTCCGTAGCGGAACAGAGCGATCTGGCCATGCCTTGTGCAGCTAAACAGCAGTGGACCTGGTTTCCATCCTTCCCGTTCCGGCAGGTTTAAAGACATCCTATTGAGTTTATCAAAA
Organism: Enteromius treurensis; assembly: GCA_032275025.1. Classification (NCBI taxonomy): domain Eukaryota; kingdom Metazoa; phylum Chordata; class Actinopteri; order Cypriniformes; family Cyprinidae; genus Enteromius; species Enteromius treurensis. Next base: position 6,255,858 of record JAUCMU010000048.1, on the reverse strand, counting down.
GTAGTTTAAGAGCAGAAACGACATCACGACTTCCAATGGGGAGTCATATATTGCCGCCAATGATGAATGTGTTTGTTTATATGCAGCATCTCTACAGTGTGTGATAAAAATGTTAAGGATTTCGAGTTTATCCTGACCATCTGCTCAATTGCTGTAATGAAGGCTCACAGGTGAATCGCCCTCTAGTGACTGACTACAGAACTGCAGAGGTCTCACCTGGACCTGTAATTTGAGACTACAGCCAAAACATGCTAAAAGAAAATAAAAATTGGAATAGGTTTTAGAAAATTCACATTTTCTTCATTTTAAATTAAAAAAATAATAATAATTACCCTCTGTGGATAAATATTTTGACGGGCCTTTTCAAAACATGCAAGCAGTGCAATCAAAAGAGTGACAGTATGGTGATGAATATTAATTGGTGTTAGACTGTTCATGAATATTTAAAACTTTTCATAAAAGCCATATGAATATTAACACCAATGCAGTTTCTGACAAGTTACAGTTCGGCCAAGAGTCTGCATTGAAAAGCTATGATTTAGGATCAAGTGAAATCTAAATTTGAATTTAAACCAAATCTCAAGTTCATGCATGCTTTTTTTTTTTTATATTAACATTCAACTTTTCACTCTAATTGTCGCATTTAAAATATGTAACAGGGAAAATGTTCCTCAATTGGATATAATCCTTAATGCAAGCATTTTCAGTAGTGATATTACAAGTCTGCATCCTATTGTATCAGTTTTGAATTACTGTAATCTGTTATCATCAGGTAGTCCATTGTTTTTTCATGTGAGCTGCAATTTTACGATGACTGAGCTTGTTTCTGCGGTGTTAGACGTCTTTTGAGTTATATAAACATTTGTGCAGCAGTATTTTTTAACGGGGGATTCGCCATGTCTTGTAAATCTGTCTCATTCTTTGAAGTCTTATCTGGCTCAAGACATGGATCGTAGTGCTGCTCTGATCCTGTGGAATCCCCGTTTCTCGCGTGTGTTCCTGCACTGAGAATGGCCCCCAAAAAACCCTGGTGCACACTTTATTGTTGAATGATCAAGCCATGTAATTAATAAAATTTCAAAGATAAAACCCCATTTTTAGGTTTAAAGTTGTGCATTAATATAGGCTACATAAATCAGGTCAGCTTTGGATTGTATTGCTTTGCTTTGATATGATATGATATGTATTTATTGCCAGTGCATTTTATAAAAACTGTTGTTATTAGAGAGGGTAACCATTTATTTATTTATAAAGCCAACGCATTTTAGACTAACACACACATTAATGATAACATTAATGACACACATATGCTGCTATTGTGCAGACATCCTCCGTTATTTTTTTATATATGTAAATTTGAAATCTGTTTAAAAACTGCATTTGCAATATTTGACAGCAATCCTTCTCTTTGTTTATTATATTATGTGGATATTGATGCATGGTACCCATGTTAATCCCACAAGTTTCTACACTGTTTAAACCTGTGCTTTTACTCCACCCAGTGGACAATAAGCAGATCGCATTTCAGAGCACTACAGTTATTTTGCAGATTTTACATTTTGCTTCATGAACCTGAGAAACCAGTTTGCATCTGTCACTATCTGGAGATTGGATCTCTTTGGCCTTTGGCCTTTATAAATCCATATGCTGTCCTTAGCCATTTGCATATTTCAAGATGTGCAGACAACATTTGTTACAAGGTTTGATATTCTCAAAAAGGTTTTCAATAAAAAAGCTTTAATATAAAGGTGACACATATTTGGTTTAGTCTAGAGTGGAATAGTGTGCTCGTAAGCTGCACATCATGACTAACAGTCCTATTGGGGTGGAGATGCATAGCTCACTGTCAAGCCAAGTTACTTTTATTTCTATAGCGCTTTTAACAATACAGATTGTAGCAAAGCACTGAACATTATCAAGTAGGAAAATAGAGTGATGTTAA
>JAUCMU010000048.1:6230600-6244475 GCA_032275025.1 Enteromius treurensis | reverse complement strand
ACTTGTAAATAACTAAAATACATCCGTTATTATATATTCATATGTAGATGTTATAAATTGTCTTACTAACATTTGAATGTTAGTCACTTGGTACTATGTAGTTTCGCGGAAGGATAAAATGTTAATTTAAAACAAATATGCCAATAAAATGCGTGATACAAGATCACACTGTCGGGGCTTATTTCTGCGATAACTACCGGCTGCCTGTACATTATCCCTTACTTATAAACTGCACATCATAGTATATTACCAAAGCTGAAAACAGTCAAGTTAAACATTTCCGTTTCAGTTTTCACTTTGTGAGCTAGCTGCTTAGCTAGCTGCTAGCTTAGCGTAATGCTAGCTTGGATAAGAAATACTTTGCTAGACTACAATAACACAACAAATCAAACATTTCCCTTTTTTCAGTTTACTTCCAATAAAGGAAAAAACGTGTAGCAAAAAAACAACAACTTTATTTTAGTAGCTAAGATAGGCTAATGCAGTTTTGATCAAGCATTCGGGATATTGCACAAACAGCAGTTCTTGCTCTTTGACATGGAAATGGTTCTGCTTTGTCTTTGTTTTGTATACTGTTTACTAACTGTTGCACACTAATGTTTCTTTGTGTTTGCATTCTTCCTGTTTATGAGATTAAGACCTGTTTAAGAACTGGGCAAATAGAAAAAAAAAAACTGATTTTGTGGTTTTGTTAAATCAAGGCCACTTTGCACTGTTTCGTTCCTTTGTTTAACATAGTTAAGTTGTGACCACATTTGAAATAAAACAAAGGAACAGTTTAGCACAACATGGCTACGGCCAACCTGAAAATATATATATATTTTGGAATTAAATGAATGTTTTAGCCAAAAAAAAAAAAAACATGCCTGTGATGTTTGGTTCACATTACACAGCAGGAGGAAGCACAGGAAACATGCAAGAAACAGGAAGAGGTAAAGGAAGGTGAAACATCTCCAGCGGCTGAAACGTCTGTCGGCTCAGGGAAGAAGAAATTCCCACCCCTAACTGTTTCCCTGCAACCAGGTAAAGCTTCACTCTTCTTACTTGGTTTAGGTTTATTAGGATTGGGCTAAGCTGAACTGCATTGTTTTGCCTTGCAGTTGTGGTCATGGAGACGCTTAAACCAGGAGTACAGGTAATTTTAGCACTGAAATTAATATTATGTACAGCTTTATGAGATCAGTTCTAACTTCTGCTTCGTTGTGGTGAAGTTGTCTGATTATGGAAGCAGACCAATGGAACATGAGGAGAAGGAGAACAATAACCTTGAAGCAAGCAGAAAAAGACTTGGGCAGGATACTGATGGTAAGAGATCATATTTTAATCGTTTCTTTATTTAAAGCTGAGCATCTTCTAAAATGTCACTTGAATTGTTTTGTCTTAGCTTTTTCCCAGCCCTCACTAAAGGAGAAGAAAATACGCCTGAGCAGGGGACCTCAAGGAAACCATGCAGACTCAGAGCAAGGCTGAAGGTCTCTTTTTATTGTTTTATATTAATTGGTTTGCTTAGTATTTTCACAAATGTTGTTCTTCATATATTCATTCTTTTATATACAGGCAATGGACTCAGCTATGACCTAGTTGCCGTGGTTATGCAGACAGACATTTTTGCTTTCATCCTTCATTATCCACCAGACTTCAGCTACACCTCTGTCAACACAATTCTCATGTTTCCAGCAGAATACATACTGCAGTCCATACTGTAATTAAATAAGATCTATCAGTATCATGTGCAGCTATATTATTCATTCGTTTGTTACTTCATTGGTTCAATTTCCCAGCAATCTTTAACTGTAGCAAAACAGGAAGCCAGCTGTTTTTTACAGACAAGGGGGGCTGTTAATGAACTTATCAGCTAGATATGTTTTTATTTCCTCCGTTTCGCTTTCTTCTTCCTCTTTTCTAACATGTTAATAAGTACATATAACATAAGTACATACAATCGCTTGCTCCCTTGTGTTGCCAACGTTGTAATGTCAGTTTGTGTTTTCTCTCTTCCGTGTAAAAGGTGTCACATCTCATCTATTTTTGTCTCTGTCTGAGCCCTATAGCTTGCTTCTTGTAGATGTGACAAAATGAAAAACCCTCGGCTTCCCCTTTTGGTTTTTTTGAGATGTCAAGCATATATTTTGTAATACTGAATTTTCCACTTGCAGCTGTAAAAGCTGCAAAAGGAGGAAGGGTAAAACTGTGAAGAAAAAAAGTCTGCTTTTTTTTTTTACTTTATGTACCATTGTTTCAAACTAGCTGTAAACCTTTCCTTTGCACTATTTTTAGATAGTTAGAGATTATCTAACGCTAAAGATCCTGAACAAACGTCTATCGGATTAAAAATTATTACAAGTCCATTGCATAAACTAATGGCTGTGGTCATACTTTGTGAACCTGTAATGGTTTAGGATGTGGGAAACACCTGCATTGTTGCAGGTAAATCATTTTCACTGTTAGAACAGTTCTCTGAGTCATTGGAACAATTTAGAATTTTCGATCACACTTAACTTGCTTTTTTTTATATTGAACAATGTGTATGAGTTTAAAGTAAAGATAGACATCCTAATAAAAACCCTTGAATCAACGTATCACACCTGACTTTCTGTTTTCAACATTTTCTAACGTTTAGAATGTTTTATTTGATTCATGCATACATAACCCTAACCCTAACTCAAATTGTGAAACGTGTATTAAATAAATTCAATGCACACAGACTGAAGCCGTTTAAGTCTTTGGTTTTAATTCAATCAAAAATCTTTTGATTGTGATGATTTAACAAAAATCAGCAAATTAGAATATGGTGACATGACAATCAGCTAATCAACTGAGCCTGAGCCTTCAAAATGCTCTCTCAGTTTGGTTCACTAGGCTACACAATCGTTGTTCAGAAGACAATCATCGGCACCCTTCACAAAAAGGGTAAGCCACAAACATTCATTACCAAAGAAGCTGGCTGGTTGAGTGGAAGGAAAAAGTGTGCCAGAAAAACTCCTGAACCACAGACAACGTCAAAGGCGTCTTACCTGGGCTAAGGAGAAGAACTGGACTGTTACTTATTGGTCCAAAGTCTGATGTATTTGTATTTCATTTGGAAATTGAGGTCCTAGAGTCTGGAGGAAGGGTGGAGAAGCTCCCAAGTTGCATGAACCGTTAAGTTCAAGTCAAGTCAAGTCACTTTATATTTATATAGCGCTTTTAACAATACAGATTGTAGCAAAGCACTGAACATTATCAAATAGAAGAACAGAGTGATGGTAATGTATAATGACGAGAATTAAATTATTTATTTATCAAATGCAGAGACAGTCTCTGTAGTCAAGACGATGATAATCAATAGAAATCAGGTGTCCCTAACTAAGTGACCATGCTGTTAGTATGCTTTGACTTGCCAGCAAACTCACCAGACCTGAACCCACAGAGAATCTATGCGGTACTGTCAAAAGGAAAATGAGAAACGAGAGACCAAAAAAAATGCAGATGAGCTGAAGGCCACTGTCAAAGAAACCTGGGCTTCCAAAACACCTCAGCAGTGCCACAAACGGATCACCTCCATGCCAAATTGATGCAGTGATTAAAGAAAAGAGTGCCCCTACCAAGTACTGAGTACATGTACAGTAAATGTACATACTCTCCAGAAGGCCAACAATTGACTAAAAAATTTTTTTTTCATATTACTTATTTGTTGAGATTGAGTGAATTGATGGGTTTTGTTAAATGTGAGCCTAAATCATCACAGTTAGAACAATTAAAGACTTAGATTTATTTAATACACGAGTGTCACAATTTGAGTTAAATTACTAAAATAAATAAACTTTCCCACAACATTCTTATTCCTAGATGTCCAAATTCTTTTCTCCATTGTAAGTATATGCGTGTTAAGAACGAAGTAGTTTCGGCTTAGTGTTTATGAAAGAAGAGTTAGATTTATGTACATGCTGTTTCTCTTTCCCTGTCTCTTTCAAAAGAAAAGGGTGTTTAATCTCACCATCTCTTAAGGGATTATTCTATCGTTATGTAACTGTGAGGCCAGACCAACTGTTTGTTTGTCTATTTCCAATCCAATAATACATCTGTGGTTGTGCACTGTAGATACACTCAGCTCCTCTTTTAATCTGTTCTCAAGCAAGTCTAAATTCCTCTGGTCCAAATTTGAACACTTCGACTGCGTCAACTTTTTTTCCCCTCAGTAGTGAAGTGACATTGCAAAAACGGGGTTGAATAGCTTTTTTTTTTTTTGCAACCTTACGTAAAATACCCTGGTTTCACAGTGTAAGAAGAACATTGCATGAATAGGATATTGATTTCCTTTGACTGCAGGGGTATGTCTCAATTCTCACCGAGCTCCCAATGTAGACTGCTGTTTAAGCGTCGTAAGAGCTTAATTTAGAATAATTATATATATACATATATATATATATATATACATACATATATATATATAATTTTTTGGGCATCATAAGCTCGCTATGAACGGGTTCGGGTGTGTATGTGTGATCTGAGCTGACTCGGAGCGCGGATGGTGTTCTAAACTCTTACCTAGGAACTACACTGTAGCTTTTGAGACAGCCCCTAACTTCCTCTTGGACAGTACAGCGCGACAGTTTCACCAAGACACAGTAGCGCGTCAGTGTGATGGAGGAGCCGGTGTAAAGCGGCTTCAGCATTTCTACATCTCGGGTTACTGGCAAGATTTCGTGAATTAAGAAATAGACTTTTCTTCTGGATTGCAACTAAAGTGGTAAGTTCGCTTAAAATACAGATTTGTTTACTATTTAGTTGTTTCCTTATATTTTATATAATTGTGTTTCGTTTAGTATTGTTATTATTAGTTTTTTAATTGAACGTTTCAAATGAATTTAATAAAGTGTTCTTTTCTATCTTCTTTTTGTCATAAGCTAAACTTTTGTCGTTTCTCTGTAAACTGGAATAAGTTCTCTTCTGTATTAATAGCTTAATACTAATAAATCTACTTACATCATCAAACTCATATTTCATCGCACGACTTGGGCCTAGCTGTTTATTCCGTTACTGAATTTTTTATTTGGATTACTTTCTAAAGCAAGACACATTTACCGTGTTGCATGTTTTTGAACGCGTCATGTGTTTGAGGAACCCGCATGTTTCTTTGAAATAATATCATGCTTAAACTTTAGTTATAGTGGTACTTCCATAGTTCACTATGGTTTTACAGAACACAACAATATCGGTGGACACATTTAAATATTTCTCTTCCTCTTCAGAGGATCCATCTCATGTAAAAGGACACTCCAAACACACTCTTTACGGTAACATTGCATGTTTCTCTGTTGGCTGCTGGCCTACAGAAGTCAGTCAGCTGTGATGTTTTCTGACAGTTTGCACATGCAGTATGTTTCAGGGAGAGAAAACAAATAACAATGAGAGAGTCCTGACAAGGAAGATGGGACTGGCACATTTGCATGTGTGGTTAAAATGAAAAGAGCTGTCTCCCTGCGCTCCTGTGGGAAAGGTGGAGGTGGTTCCTCTGAGCTCTGGGGCTTTGAGGGACAAAATGGTCTTTGGATGGGATGGGATAAGACTGGTGACACTGTCGAAAAGGCAAATCTGAACATTTCCTCCGGGTATGATCAGTTATCGGAATCACAGTCGGAAGAAGGAAATGTACAGCAATTAAGCAGGTTTAGAGGAGACGACCTGAACATTGGCTCCCCTGTGAAAACAACTACTTCAATATACCTTCCATCACATTACTTTTTAATGTAAATAAAAAAAAATATAGGGCAAAAATTATGTTTTTTCGGACATCAGTCGACATGCAATCCAAAGAAACAACTTAAATCTTTGTATCGTATGTAATTTCTTAATTTTATTGTCTTTGAATTATGGTTAAGGTAGAGTCAAGCATTCAAAAATAAAAAAACAGCAACGTCAACAACAACAAAAAAATTATTATTCAGACTTTACAGTAAAACATATTCTACAAGTGCACAAGTTTCCTAAAATTAAGCACTCTTGATCCCATTAGAGTTAACCAGCGAGAGTGAAAAAGCATCTGAAATCAAAAGCAACATACAAGAAAGGACTTTAAATAAAGAGAAAGCAGAACATGGGTTAACAAGCTCCGGGAAACAAATTTTTTATGCGCCACATATTTCTCAAAGGCATTGCGTCTACTGAAGGACGCAACTTTAGCGGTTCTTAAATTACAATTTAGTGTTAATCTGATTATCATTTCAACAATTTACTTCTTCATGATTATCTTCTGGGCAAACAGACCGGCTATTGATATGAAATTCAATGTTTTGGTTGTGGTTTTGTGTAGGGCCATGCCTGTCCAGATTAAGAGTGAATAAGTTATTTATCAAGCATGAAATGAAACGTGAACCCGCACCATATCAACACACAGCATTCTCGTGAAAAGAGATGCAAGTTGAAATGTCTTAAGCGATGGCCTCAAAGATGGCCGAAAAGCTCAGAAACATGTTGTTTCTGTTCACCTCTCATTTCAAAAGTGATCAAAAATTCTTCCAATAACTGACCGAGTTGGAATCTGTTTGTGATGGGAAGCAGTTCTTCGCGTTTCGGTTGATTAATTTCTGTTATGTTCTCAGAAAAGTGTTAGAGTGTTAAGGCTAGCTGATTTGAATCAGCTTTGAACATTAGGCCTTAACCAACCACAGTTTCCACTGACAGCTTCCGCATGTGCATGTGTGAGCGAGTTAATGACAAAGCCACAGGCGAGAGAGAACTGCAGCCTGCAACGTGGAAGTCACTATGAGAGACCGGTTATTTTGACTTTCGCTACATATATCGGTCAAGGCTGTGTTTCCCAAAAGAGTCGCACACCAATTTTAGCGGCCAATGGCACCGGGGGTCTCTACGATATACAGTTTTCCAATGGTTTGTGGAAGTCATGTTTATTTTTGTCTGATTGGAAATACTAATCTGAAGTGTCATCTTACCACTTAAAGGTTCATCATGTTGTACAGTAGGCCAAAAACTGTCATTTAATACTATTTGAGTCATCTATGGCACATTACAAACATATTTCCATCACAATATGTTCCACACATGCTTTTCAGACATAACCGTTGTTTGAGGGAACTTAGAATAACCCATGTTTTGCATATTTTTCATGCTGGAAAGGGCGTTCTGTTTTTAAACCGCACAAGAACAACCTGCATTAGTGTCTTCTCCTGTTATCTCTTCAGGCCTCAACATGGGCTGTGTGGGGACCAAACCAGAGCAGGATCCTATTGGTAAATCGGTGGGGAGCGAAGAGAACCGCAACCAAACAGCACATTACACCAAAGACCCAACGGCGGGCTCCAAAGCTGTAAGTAGAAACGTTTTGGGAATTTCCGTTTCAATTGAGAAGACCTTTCAGGGTTAGTCCTGATCATGATTTCTACTGAAAAGTGCTGAGTTGTGCTAAACCATCAGAAGTGGCTGTTTCAGCACATATTGTGACTTCAAATACTGTACTTCCACTTTCTTAGAGTCTGAGTAGGCTCAGCTTTACGATCATCTTGACTTTGAATATATAATAGCCTATTATTGCATGTGTTAATAAAAGCGTCATGGTTCAGACTACAAGGCTTTAGCCACTGGACAAAACTGGACAAAAGGTGTCTACAAGGTCAGGTGTCAGTTCTCATACAATTAGGCATCGGGCAAAACGGACTCAGATTAAAAAGCATCAGCCTAAATGGACTTATGGAGAACTGACCCTGTAGTCTGAAGCCTTTAGTCTTCTTCTTCAAGGTCTGAGAATGTCCTAAAATGCACACCGTACTGCAGTTAGGTTATTTTAACTGGGTTAAAAAATAACTAAACAGCTAACATGATAACTATATATATATATATATATTTGCAAAAACAGATAACTGATCATTTAAAAAGAAAAATACATATTTGTTATTATGTTATCATGTAAGCTGTTTTTTATTTATTTTATATATATAATGACATATAATATATATTTTATATTTATATATAAAAAAATATATATATACTGTGTATATATATATATAATGAAACGATTAATCATGATTAATTGCATCCAAAATAATTTTTTGTTTACATAATATATGTTTGTATGTGTATACATAAGATGTAAAATATAAAATGTATTAAAAAATGTATTTATACATACATGCATGTGTTACACACACATCACACACACATATATTATGTTCACAAAACCTTTTATTGTGAATGCTGTAATATATATATATATATATATATATATATATATAATACAATGTTGTATTTAGTTTCAGCTTTATTCCAATGACTGAAAAGTAATTTTTTAATAGTTTTAGTTAACAGTGACAACACCCCACTGTGCTTCTGGCTTCTACCTGATTTACATAATGACCTGAAAAAGAGCTTGAAATGCTTATTTATTTAAGCAGATATCCTCTATTTGAAAGGCTGTCACGGATAGATCTGTTTTTGTGCTCAGAAAAGAGAACTGAAATGTCTAGTTTGCTGTTTTAAATACTGCACCTCTTCTTCCATCTACAGAACAGAACTGCCTCTAACCCAGCTCCTGGACAAGACAGTAAGTGAAATTGCCTATTTCTCGTAAATAGGTAGGATGTCTCATTCAGAACGTTAGAGTTTTGTAAAGTATTAAACACACGTTTCAACTCATATGGTTGACCTTGTGAGCAAGGGTAAAACATACAGTGATGTGGTAGTAAATGTCGTAAACGGGAAAATGCTTGTTTTGAGGTTTAGTGGTGACGCAGATAGTTCACTATTTTCCGCTCGCATTTCATTAAACCTCAATGTGTGCTGCAGCCCAGGCAGTGCATACTCCTGCTATTAATTCTCAATGTTAATCGCAGTATAAAAAGTATATGCGCACTTTAAAACCACCCTGTTTGAATCTTGCTAAACTCACAGTCGTGTGACACCATGATAGTGAATGTGTGATCACAGCTCTTTCACGCTAAAGATTCCACTTGCCTTTAGGTTCAGAGAACATTGCCATAGCTCTGTATGACTATGAAGCTATGCATGAAGGTGACCTGGGCTTCAAGAAAGGAGAAAGACTCAAAATCCTCCAGGAGTAAGTAGATCTTTCATTCTGAAGGAGGGTTTAACATGCAGTTTCGATTGCAGGTTGATTGACTGATTGATGTGTTTAGGTCAGGTGAATGGTGGAAAGCAGCACTTCTCAGCACTGGTCAGGAGGGCTTCATCCCCAGTAACTATGTTGCCAAGGATACTCTGGAAACTGAAGAGTGCGTAAATATAGTTTGTGTACATTTGTAGTGGCGCAACTGATCTCACAGTAAAGGTTATTTGTAATATGTGACCCTGGGCCTGGAGCACAAAACCAGTCCTAAGTAGCATGGGTATATTTGTGTCGATATAGCAAAATCGTATGAATTCGTACGATTGAGGTTAAAATATGTACCAATTGCCATGGGACTGGGTTAAAGTACCCTATGCTAACAAAGCATACACCAATGGAAAGCTGATTTATTCGCTTTCAGATATTATACAAATATCAGTAAAAAAGAAACATAAGCCATATAAGTGGATTTGTGTTTTAGGGACACATACGCATAATAATAAGGTTGTATAACTGATACCGATACTTTTATCTAACAAAGTCACGTTGAATTGATCAAAAGTCCCCGTAAAATAGTTCAAATGTTACAAAATAACTGAAATACAGTAAATGCTGTCCTTTTGGAATTTTGGAAAAAAAAATTTATGAAATGTTGGCATATTAGAATGATTTTTGCAACACTGAAGACGGCTCAACACAGAAATAAATTACATTTTTAAATATTTACATAAAACAGCCTGTTATTTTAAATTGTAATGATATTTGACAATATTTTGACTGTATTTTTTTTCCAAATGAACAGCCTTACTTAGGGAGAAAATCTCGAACGGTTATTTTTACTTTAATATTTAATCTATTTATGTGTATGTCCACAGCTGGTTTTTTAAAGGTGTCAGCAGAAAGGATGCAGAGAGACAGCTGCTGGCATCTGGAAACAAAATAGGATCTTTTATGATCAGAGACAGTGAAACCACCAAGGGTACGTTTAGCACAGTGTTAAAACAGTGTTATTTTTCTTATAGCGGTAACATGTTTATTCAGCTACACATCAGATCTTTATCTGCCCTTAAAAACATCTGAATCTCCCCCCTCAGGAAGCTACTCTCTGTCTGTAAGAGACAGCGACCAAACAGGAGACACAGTGAAGCATTATAAGATCCGCACGCTGGATAATGGCGGTTTCTATATTTCTCCACGTATCACCTTCAACACCCTGCAGGATCTGGTCAGCCACTACAAGAGTAAGTACAGCACAAAAATGCAAATATATGGACACATTTCACTGGATAATATGAAGGATGAAGGATTGTTAACATAGCGGGTTTACAATTAACAAACTATAAATTTGCATCTACAGAGCAAAGCGATGGGTTGTGCCAATCTCTCACTGTCCCGTGTCTGAGTCCCAAACCTCAGAAACCTTGGGAGAAAGATGCCTGGGAGATCCCACGTGAGTCCCTCAAACTGGATAAACGTCTGGGAGCAGGCCAGTTTGGAGAGGTCTGGATGGGTAAGATATATAGTTTGTTTAATATCTGAAAGATTTGTCCAGGATAAAATACAGAACTAAAATGATTGGTTTTGGATCTAAAGTGTTGAAGCACTGGCAGCAAAATAATGCATTCTGTTTCAATATGCCTATGTTGTATCTATATTAATAATTCAAACAAAATAAGAGGAATAATGAAAATGCATGTTTTATTTTTATTTCGTACTGTTGTTAATAAGCTATTTTACATAACAGATGTTACCCCATTCAAAATTTTACATAATCATAATCTTGAAACTATTTGTCATTTTAAAATCCATGATGTTAAATCAAATGTTTTCACCTTTTATAATAGGCTAGTTGTGGATGAGTCCCTCAGTTGTGCCTACTGTGAAAATATGGATTTCAGAATCATATTTTGTTTAAAAAAAAATAATAACAATAATTTGCAGGAGCTTACATTAACTATGTATAATATTTAATCATTTATGTTCATTATGTATAATATTAATATGAAATAACCTTGAGAACAATATTATACACTAGATATAAACATTATAAAATTGTGTGTGTGTAAACATTTAATAATTGTAGCTTTTATCAAAATTTGGTCCCGTTTTAACTACTTTGTACTTACGTTTAAATTGATCATATTTTACAATGCATATGTTGTGTACCTACAGGTTTTTATATTGTGTGATAAAAAAATACCTGTATATAATTACATCTGTAATTGATTTTTGTATACCATTAAGAATTACACCCATCACTTACACCTTAATCACCCTTCAACCGACTCAAACCACAAACCTGTTCCTATCTTAACCTGTATACTACCTCAACAGCAGCTAAATGTTTTGCAATTCAATATAAACACAATAAGTACATTGTACTTGTTTTTTTATTGTAGGTGCATTAGTTAAGGCCATCTAATATACATTACACTAAATTTTTATTATTGATATATGAAAAACATTGACTGTAATTTAGTCACAACTTATTATTACAGTAATATTTTTTCCCATTAATTATAAAGGTACCTGATGGTAATATCAGACCTCATATAATATAACATAATATTTTTAATACATTTTTACGTAACGAAAAAGGTGCCTGATGAAGACCTGATGGTTGAAACATTGTTATAGTATAAAAGAAATGATCAGTTACTAGTGTGCAGACATTCGTTTGGATTGGCCTTATTTTTGTCGTGCACCTGAGCCTTCAGGTTTATGGGATGCACACACCTTTTTTAACTTCAGTAATTATTTATCTGAAAAACCAACAACACACAAACTTGAAGCTGTATCTAAAAAACTGACCTGATCTTGAACTCAGTCTGAAACTTATGAGTTTCTCAGGTCCTGTCACGTTTTGGGCAGGGAGCAGAAACTAATGATGCAGAATTCCAGCATAACTCATCTCTGTTTGCTTCTCAGCAACATACAACAAGCACACAAAAGTGGCAGTGAAGACTATGAAGCCTGGCACCATGTCTGTGGAAGCTTTCCTAATGGAGGCCAACTTAATGAAATCCCTCCAGCACGACAAACTGGTCCGTCTCAACGCCGTGGTCACCAAAGAAGAGCCCATATACATCATTACAGAGTACATGGAGAAAGGTGTGTGTGACTCCAGACTCTCTGCAGAGCATGACTTTATATTTCTGTTATTTATCCGTTTGTGTTTTACAGGCAGTTTACTGGACTTCATTAAAAGCGATGAAGGGAATCGTGTCCAGTTGCCCAAACTGATTGACTTCTCAGCACAGGTGAGGCCATTGAAGATCTCATTTGTTCAGTTCATGTGCTTTTCCTTCACGTTCCCTTGATGTGGAAGTCACGTTTGCCTTTGTAGATTTTAATATTCAAATATGATAACCGACAGATGGCAATATTTGTGTACAGAGGTGAGTGAGTGAGTGTGTGTGAAAGAGCATAACATGACAATTAATACCTTTAACTTTCTGTCACTGTTAATCCAAGATACTTTCCTTTTGTTCTCTCTATTGTCCAAGTCATTCTTTAAAATATGGAAATATACACTTATGGTCAAAAGGAAATAATGAAAATTTTTACAAGAAGTCTTGTATGCTCACAATAGGAAATTAACTATGAAACTGTTTTCAGCTTATAATCCATGTTTCTTCAGCATCAAATCAGCATATTAGAATGATTTCTGAGCGATCACGTGACACTGAAGACTGGAGGAATGATGCTGAAAATTCAGATTTACCATCATAAGAATATATTATATTTTAAATATATTCAAACAGACAACAGCTATTTGAGAATATTCACATTATTACATTTTTACTGTATTTTTGTCACAGCTGAGCATAAGAAACTTCTTTCAATAGGCCTACATAAAAAAAGAATCAGGTAATGAAATTGTATATCAAATAATTGTATTAGGAAATATTAGGTATATGTTTCATTCAAGTGTGGATTTCGAACGCAATTGTTTGTGAAAGTTGCGAAAAAAAGGGTGTGACTATGAGTTGAAAAGAGGAAGAGAATTGCAAACACTTAACAAGACAGATGTGAGTCTGCCCTGACTGATAAGAGGATTCACACACACACACACACACACACACACACCATTACAGCTTATCACACCTCTTGCTTTCAGTGACACAAACTCAGTTTAAACACACATCATTGAAAGTAAAATATTTTCTCTGAATTCAGATAGCAGAAGGCATGGCTTACATTGAGCAGAAAAACTACATTCACAGAGACCTTCGTGCTGCCAACATCCTGGTCAACAAGAGTTTAGTGTGCAAGATTGCAGATTTCGGACTGGCCCGTATCATAGAGGACAACGAATACACTGCCAGAGAAGGTTAGTGGAATACACAGCCAACAATAATGTTGAGAAAGTTAATAAACTGTGGATACATGCATGTTTGTTTATGGGTTATTGTCAGAGAAAGTCATGTTCATTTTTTTTTTTTGTGACAGGTGCAAAGTTCCCCATAAAGTGGACTGCTCCAGAGGCCATAAACTATGGTTCCTTCACCATTAAATCAGATGTGTGGTCCTTTGGCATTCTGCTCACTGAAATCATTAGCTATGGTCGCACACCGTATCCAGGTTAGTGTTGGCCACAGTGCACTGTGAATATGCTAAAAGGTAATTCTCTGGAATCTGTACCATCTCAATGCCAGAGTTGGGAGTAACGCAATACAAAACCAATCCTTTTACATTACTAATCAGGTTTCAGTAATAATTTACCTGGTACATGTTCAGCCAAAATTGTTATTGTTTAAAAAACAGCAAGACACAAGATATTGTAGCGTTCTCAGACAAGGACGAAGCGTTTTGAT
>JAUCMU010000048.1:6159592-6186988 GCA_032275025.1 Enteromius treurensis | reverse complement strand
ATCAGTGTTTATTTGCATATATCTGATTACTGTGAATGTGTGAATGATTCAGAATGTGATTATCTTATATCATATTTGATTTATATTTCTTTATTCCTTTTGTAGACCATTAATACAGACAGCACTGCAAAGGAATACGTCAATGTAGATTCCAACGTTAAGACTGTTCAATAAATACAACTTTGTGAAGAATCTTTTCTCCATCTCCGATTCTCTGACCGGAATCCTGTCCATATTTGGCCGCCTCAACCAGCATTATAATAACATAGCAATAGTCAGCTACACAAATCATTACGTGATGCTTCCAAACTTTTTAGCACCTGTAGATTCATTCAAGACTGTTTTTATCTAAATGCAGCCACCTAAATATATCTGCCAGGTACTATGATTAGCAATGCGGATATTATTTCACCGAGCGTCGTTATTAGACACCGCTGTAAAGTCTCACACGAATTCTCATTGTGCTGAGATAGCATTGTTTTGAATGTGGTAGTGTTACTTTGTCTCCAGCAGAGGTCAGAATGTAAAAAGCTTAGATTTACAAATGGTGGCACACTTCCATCTGTTTGTTGTCAGTCTATAAAAAGACTAATTTATAAGCAAAACAGACTGTAAACATCTCTCATCACAGCTAGAAAAATCGTGATGCTGGTAAAGATGAAATATAAATGAACATACTAGTCAACTGGCATACTTTTTACTTTCAATAAAAATTATCAGATGAATGAATCAAGACTGATGGAATCAGTTTTTTTTTTTTAGCTATTAGTATCTGAACTTTTGACTTCAACGAGCAAAACTCACACGCACATCATGTAGGAAGTGTAAACTCAGAAAGATCACATTATTGGCTCTTTATTTATGTTTTCCATATATAACACTGAAATGAACGATACCTCCACAAAACAGACATTATTGTTCTCTTTTAACACTGATATCAATAAGCACAGGTACAAGGATACACAAACACGGTCACAATCCAAAAACCACTACACACTTCATTTCCAAAGTTACCTCGAATCACGCACAGCCATAGCTTGTCCTGCACTACAGAAACAAAACCTCGGTAAGGAAACTTCCACTGCTACAAAAGTGACTAAAACATGTAGTCTATTACTGTGAAAGTGCTTATTATTATTATTATTATTATTGGAAGTACCGTTTCTTTTTTTGTCTTTTTCTAAAGGAGAATCATTTTGTGGCTACAAAATCACCAGTAAAAATAGCTGATCTCTGTAAAAAGGACGCAAGAGGACAAGCCTTGGCCGTGGGTTAAAATACAAGTTTTTTTTTTACTTCTGGCATTTACTTGGAAATATTCTTTAATACAACAACACTGTGTTTTATTACAAATGTACAGAATCCCATTGTTGTCAGAATAATGCCTTCTGTATCTGTGATACCTTCCATGATTATTTCAGACTCGATGAAATGACCCACCACACAATTTCATACCTGAATCAGAATCACAGTTTTGGGAAGAATATGTTACGTATTGTGATTTATTTCATGTCGAACAATAAGCTGACTATCGATTTCAATGCGATTCGCTCTTGGTGTTCGCCACTTTGCTGAGTTCCTATTACCTCTCCCCCCTCAAAACAAGGGAGCAAAGAAAAAAAGGAGAAAAAGCCGGCGTCCTGAGTGGGATTTGAACCCAGTCCTTAAATGTAAACACACCCTTTCCTGCAGCGAACAGAAGCGAGAAAAGGCACACATGAGAAAACCACAGAGCTGTAAGCTACAGTACCTACAGAATGAGGGCCGTTTTGGTTCTATCAGCTTAATGGGACAAACAGTGCCTTCCGACTTTTTAGCTGTTAGCGTTTCTCTTGAAATGACAGAGGAACCGTTTTTAATTGACCTACAAGTCTCGGATAGGCCGGACTCTCGAGTACAAGGTGCTAAATCAAGCCGTATTTGGTTCCACGGGGAGGGGGTTACATATGCTAACTTGCATTTGCAGATGCTACACTGCTCCAGAGAACATGCTACATTATTAGACAGATTCAACACACTCGACCTCGTCGCGCAACATTCGTAGCTGCTCATCATCACCGACAGCAGGCGTTTAAGAAGCATGCACCGAGGAAGAATAATTCACGCATGCTTTAGGCTATCTCACGTCAGTAGTAATAAGCAGATAGAAATGTTTCTCCCGGCGTAATAAGACGATACGACATCTGTGGTGAGTGTTCCCTCTACGCAATTTAATAGAAGGAAGAACTCTAATGAAAACTCTGCCGTTACAGATAGACAACGTCTTCAGATCGCTCTTAAAGCAAAGGAAACGCTGTGGTATTGAAATGCAACGCACACATCTTTCCTGCGGAAAGGTTACACAGAACGAGGCGAATGAGGCCGATCTGACATTCTGTGGAAATGGACAAAGATTTATGCAACTAGCGTCTCCTTCGTTTTCTCCGTGTGTGAGGGCATGCCAATGACAATCTCATAGCTCAAACCACATCTTTTTTTTCGTTTTAATGAAGGGCTTGTTGCTGAGAGCCAACAGATCTGATACCGCACATCGCATTTTGGGCTTTGTTTTTGTATTGGCGACAAGGCAAGAACATGTCGGTCGAAGGGCATTTGACATTTCAGACAGGATACAGGTTCACATCAAACAACAACAAACAAGTCAAAGATATTTGATCCCAATTTTGTTGGTTGTCCGTTAGCCATTTGTACCTTTTTTTTCTCCAAATGAAAAATAATCCACTAACACACACTCGCGCGCGCATAAAGAAAAACCTTTTGGTTGAAAGGTCATTAGTTGGCATTCAAGATTTTTGAAAAGTGCACACATGTTCTGTCCATCACAATATTGCTGCCATAATAGCAAATGAACAACATGACCGCTGTGTACTATTTAACGAAACGACCGGCTGAATAGAGGCACAATGTTCATTTCACAACTCGCTATTATGAGTCATACACATGTCATTGCGATGATTGGCATTTTAAACACGTATCTAAGTGTGGCGTGTCCCACCAGAACTGCACAACACCATACAATACTAAAGACAGATCCACTGAGGAGAACTTTCGGCACAGTACAATGCGTCTAAACGATTACAGCCTAAGACTAATCTGTTAACCATTGTCCCATTAATGCGGCTGACTTACATACAGAGGCCCAGCGAGTTTGGACCAGAAAATAGGAAACTCTACAAACATCCTCATTTTCTTCGCTTTAGAAATGTACGTTTACATATTATAAAACACATCGTATCCTGGAACCACAGTAAACTGGGTCTGTCTTTTTTTTAATATTGTTTAGTCTTCTATGGATAGTAGTACTCACAGCTTTTGGAAAGATATTGTTTCTGTTTAGCTATTATAAGAGAAAAAGAGTTAACAATTACACTGTAAAAATATATGTATGTTTATATACTATATATAGTTTTTTTGTCTTCTTTTTTTTTCTTTTAAATACAGAATGAATATATTGTGTAGGTATGGCCATCACGGCAAAGGAATAAAGGCATCTGTAACAATCCCCACTTATGCCACGGTCACATGACCCGAGGGTAGTGTGGTTGCTGAATGGGCGTAGTCGGTAACGAAAGCACAGGTCAGTGGCACTTTGTGCATCGAAGAAATAAAAATCTAGTATAAGGCTACACGGGTGTATGCTTGTCTGATACTAGTCGAGTAAGGACATTGTGGTTCAAGAGTTTCCGTCAGGATGGTTGGTATTCGTCTTCCGTGCCCCACCTCAAAAACGACCGCCCGCTTCCCATGGTCCGACAAAGATAAGTTTAGCAAGAAAGCAAAAATAATCCATTTGCCATTCATTAGGATTGTTCAGGGGAAACAGTTTTTGGCCACTACTGAGAGCTTGAGGAGGTACAAAGAAAAAAAAACAAACACAAGAGGATCCAGAGGAACATCTTCTTCCGGGTCGAGACGGACGGGGTAAGAGTCAAAGCTGTAGGTTCCACAGTACTGGAATTGCTTTTTTCCTCTTTACATTCCTATAGGAAGTAATGCTGGTATAAGGAAAACCCTCGGTAATCATCATGTTTTATTCTGTAGTCCAAAACATGTTTTTTGTCTTTATTTTTTTATATATCGCCAAAGTTTCTTCAAGACTACTATGACTTCACAAACACACCGAGACGTTACAAAATAAATATACATAACAACCGTATCACAGTTCATAATTTCATCATAAATATTAAATAAATAATAAATAGAGATGGTACTTCTCCTTCAGCTGTGTTGGAAATTCGAAAAAACAAAACAAAAAAAATAAACAAACAAAAGGCAAATAGAGTACGATAGAGATAGATATACAGGTAGAGAGAAAGAAAATGTACAAAATTATCAAAACATTGTTGGTTAAAAATATTTGCACTTAAAAAATGTTTAAAAACTCTATTGTCAAACGAAAAGAAGTTATAAAAATTAGTGGTACGTTTCTTTTTCTCTTTCCAAATGTTGATGTGATGTCACATTTTCATCACTTTTTATAAACAGAAGGGCTTTGAACATTTAAATAGGTGAATTCAAATAAATAATACAGTTAAAATTAAATTATAACAAAATATAAATAAATTACAGTAGTGTCTGGACAAGTTTAGTATAATTTATAGATCAGTGACAATGCAACATCTTGTCTGATGTTGAATGGACTGAAATGAAGTGCAACTCATTGTTCATATGTAAGAGATATGACTACGCTGGGTAAATATTTCTACAGTGTAAGTACTACAAACAAATGAGAGCAAGCTAATGCTCCTTCCTGTTGCTCTAAAACAAACCAAACCAATAAACCAAAAATGGCTGCCGAGATAAAGTAGTGTTTCAACAGGTGAAATTTACAGAGTCAAACGCATGGCACTGATAAGGTTGCACACGCATTTCGCTCACTTTGTATGCTAGTACAACATTCTCTCATTTTCCCACGACCCAAAAACACTTCGGTTTTCTTCTGGAAAAGCAGGAAAGACGAGCAAACATATGTCTGCATAGGTCTGTTCTGCTGGGGCTCACTTAGGGATCACTTGTATTTGGAGCGTCACTTTCGTTGTTTTCGGAGGAGCAAGACTCTCTTTCACCTAATGCCTGGGCTGCACCTCTTCCGGAAGTTCTACTCCCAGCTTCTTCTTCTTCCAAGACTTCCCACCATTTGAATTTAAAACAACAAAAACTGTAAAGAAAACTATGTTTGTGTCTCTCCTTTCCACCGTAAATAAAGGATTTGGTTCCATCTTCCAATCCAGCAGCTTTTGTGGATTTTGGTCCTCATAGTAATATATATTATATACCTCTTTTTGAACTCACAGAATGCTCCCTGGGATGAAGGTTTAGATTGTTGTTCAAAAAAACCTGAATGCCCTTTTTGTATGTCATTTGTAATGCTCTTCCCAATGGCTCCACGTTTCTATTTCTCTTCCACGCTTCTGCTTCTCATCCTCGTCTTTTGGCTTAGTCAGACCTTAATGCCTTTTACCGCCTTGTTGATGGTCTCCAGAAGGGCCTTGTTCTCTGGGTTCTGGTAGCAGTCCTTATTGGTGTACATGTCAGTCAGGGTGCTCACATAGCTCTCAAAATTCTGCTCTGTGATTGGCTCCTGCTGCGAAGGAAAACGGGAATGGGAATGGTGGTTTTAAAAAGGTGTGTCTAATTGATGTAGGAGAAGAAAGATATGGAAGAGCTGCAGTAAAAAACTCACCATGTGAGGCAGACGGATGTTGGCCAAACTCCGTATAAGAGCTTGACTGAGTCCAGATAGCTCCATAAACAATGCCTCATTCTGTTCTTCAATCATCTTATTCTCCTGCTCGATGTTCTTCAGGTTCTTCTCCATGGATGTAATCTAAATGTCCAAATTGCAGATGATTTAAATTTTGTAATATGATGTTGATATGTGGTCTTTAGTCTAGCTTCTTTTAGACTGTAAGGAGATGTGTGGCTAACCTGTGTTTGAAGGTTGACCATATCTGCCTCCATTTCATTGTTGGATTCATTGAGCTCGTTAATTTCTTTATTCAGTTGCTTGATGTCTTCATCATTGTCTAACACTGTAAAAAGAAATATTGTCTCCTTTAGTGTCTCACAAAATATGACAGAACTGTGGTTGGACGTAAAATGTAGTAAAAAAGGTCTCACCGTCACTGGCTCTGAACTTAGTGCTGAGATACTCTTCTCCAGGGAACTTGGCTTTCTTCTTGTTGAGGGAGGCTCTGGGGCAGCCTGAAAGACTGGGGCCAGACACGATTGATTTATTATTATATACAAAACACAACAGCACATTTGCTTCGTGAGATGTTGCTGGTACACTTAAACCTAAAGATAGAGTGTGTAATTTCTGTGCTATTTAACTGCGATCGCATTTACATTTTTATGGTTAAATTCTGTGGGGGAAAAAATCTACGAAACCAGGAATGTTCAAATTTTAAGTTTGTTGAACTTTGAACAGACACATTCACTACATTTGCCAATATAAAGCTGCTTGGTTTGGAGGTGATCTTTGAGGAAACAGTGTTTTATGTTTCATTGCATTATTGAGTATTCAGATGATATTAGTTTTCTGAACAACAATTTGTATCAAACCCACATCTGTACATTTTATATAAGATTCATCTCCATGTTGATTGCAGAAGTGGGATAGGTGAGCAGTACAAAAGCTTGTGTGCTGTGGTAGTGAGCATCACATATGACTAATCTTTTAATTTTTTAAATAAAATGTATTTTTATTATAAATACATCGACTCATGAGTTTAAGTTTCTGCTTATAACAAACCTTATATTAAACTTAGCAGAGAAATCTAGACATGTGTCATGACCCTGATATAAAATTTTATAATTTTAGATTTATTCTTTATATATATATATATATATATATATATATGTGTGTGTGTGTGTGTGTGTGTAATGTGTGTATTGTCAAATTTTACCCATATTGTAGGGTTTAAAATGCAAAATATAAGTATGCAAACAGTAGGCCAGATTAGTAAAAAGTAGTGCTGTCAAATGATGAATCACATCCAAAATAAAAGTTTTTGTTTAAATAATATATGTGTGTGTACTGTGTATATTTATTAGGTATATATAAATACAAACACATGCATTTATATATTTAATAAAACCATTTTGTTTATATATTAAATATAAGAATATAAATGTGCACATGTAAATATTTTTGCATTGTAAGTAAATATACACAGTGCACATACATATATTACGTAAACAAAAACCTTTATGAACCTTTAAGAACCAATAAGAACAACAGTCATAAATACATGTATGCATTTGGACAGGATTACATTTCTCTAAGGACCACAGAGTTTACTGAAAAACAGTAGGTAATTTGCTCTGGAATTTTAATAGGGGTTGTGTGAAAAAAACACATATTCAGACATATCTCTCTAAACTCCTCTTGAAAATCTAATCCCATCCAAACAGTGTCTCATTAATGTGACTGCACTTTTAGTACAAGAATAATGACTGTTTCCAAACAAGTTTCCCACCCAAACTCACTCCAGTGGTTGTAAATTTCAAATAAATATACAAATATAATTATTTTATCACCACTCAAGTACCTGCGGTGGGTGAGGAAGCTGCCGTTGGCATGTCCCGATCCGTCACATCCTGGTGTGGGACAGGTTGGGCCTTCTGTCTTAAACGCCTTCCAAGAGAATGGAGACCCATTCAGCAAACCCTCCTTCTGCCGCCTGGCCGCCAACGGGCATCCATATGCGCTGCGGTGAGTGGCGTACTTCCCACTGATGTGACCCAGGCTGTCACAACCCGGCACTGGGCATCTGTGAGAGAAGAAAAGAGATGAAGATAGAGGCAATAAAACATATGAGTGTGGTTAGAGTTTGAGAGAGCAGAAATATCACCTTGCTATTGACTTCAGTTACCATCTGTTTACTCTCTGTCTCACTCGAGTCTCTATTCAAGTTTTGTAAAGAGGGCCATATTTAGCTACATACTTTGCTCAACAGTGACTGTGAATATTACAACATTCAAACAAACTGAAAAAAGACATTTTTACACTTTAGGGAGCTTGAGTGCCGCCATATGCCGGCTGCTCATTGACTGGAGTGGAATCATGTGGATAAAAAGCTCCCACGCTTGGCAGTCGCAAAAAAACAAGAAGACAAAAACCCACACATTGCACTGCAGATGACTTACTAACAAAAACATGCGCAATGTTTCAATACCCCATGAGCCATCTGTGCTGTAATATATTGTTCACAGTTTTTCTTTCCTCGGCAGTGTAACTAGGCATCTTTGTCTTCTTGCCTTTAGTAGTTGTACAATGGGATAAAACACACAAGGCCCTCTTCCCAAAAGAAGTTGAACATTGCTAGCGCTAGTTGGCCATGCGGGGCTCCATGCACTGATTCTTAAGCTCATGTACGAGTGAGTTATTTGGAAGGTTGCCAAGGTGATATTTAACAAAGTTGAACACAAGCAGTATTTTGGGATCACAAGTGGTTCTAGATGGAAAT
The DNA here is from genome assembly GCA_032275025.1 of Enteromius treurensis. NCBI lineage: Eukaryota > Metazoa > Chordata > Actinopteri > Cypriniformes > Cyprinidae > Enteromius > Enteromius treurensis. The sequence goes on along the minus strand of JAUCMU010000048.1, from coordinate 6,178,517 downwards.
GCTTGATTAAATCACTTCTGTTTGAATGAAGAGGGGTTTTCTAAACTGCTTTACACTGTTGATAAATGACTGTGTGGTTGGACAAAACCTATAATCCAACATTTGATCATTCCATTACAATATTCCTGCCTAAATTGTGTCTTTTTTACCGTACAATAAGAAAGGGGGAAAAGCCTTGGGCTCTCTATGCAGTACGAACTTTAAGAGCTCGGAGTCCTCCTTGTCGTCCTTGATGGGAGTTGTTTTTATTCCACCTTTCTTGGCCCGTGGACACCCAGACAAACTGAAAATAGAGAGTATGCAGCTCATGATCAGAGGAGCTAGAAACTCAGAACAAGAAGGATCCAGCACTACTATCCCAAAGCAATGCAGGAGAAACCAAACTCAAATACTATTACGGAAGATGCAAGCATACACTGTATCCTAACCAGGCATGATGGAACAAGTTTCCAGCAATTTTTATAATAAAAGTAAAATGCTACATGATGCGACAAAATCGCAGCCAATCGAAACACATTTGATATGTAATATAAGGTGAATTTAGGTAAATTGGGACACTTTTCGTCTCTGAGATAGCAAAAGTGGCCAAATTTACCTGAATCTCTCAATAGCTATGTTGAGTTTGGGCCAATGATAATTCAGCGTGGGTGTGGCTACAGAGCGCAACATATGCAAAATTTTGTGCTTGATATTGCATGCCTAGTTAGGAAAAAGTGACCTCAGCAAGCTTTTAGATAAACAGAGAAGAAAGAAAACTACACAAGATCTGGGGTCTGTTTCCTATCTAAAATATTATTCAATAATGGGGACGGGTAATAAATGAAGTGTGGCATATACTTGTGTGTGTCTAACATACAGCTATCACTAAACTTCTCTGTCCTGTTTGTGTATTGATATGTATGCGGGAGGGACTGTTCAACGGGCCATACCTTCTGTGAGACGCGTAGTTACCAGTGATATGGCCTGAACCATCACATCCTGGAGTTGGACATCTGGGAAAGTGAAGTCAAATGTTAAATGTGTTGACCAACTTGACCAAGAGCAGGGCCAATGTGCAAGTTCGGAGTCTTAATGTAAGTACTGTGCCGTTTTAATATCAAGAAAAGAGTAAAAGCAGCATTTAGCAAGAACAAAGGACAAGATTAGAGGTAGAGTAGACATACTTGAGTTCGGCTGTGTGTGCTGCCATGAGGGAACGAAGACTCTTATCAGCGAGAGGACACCCAGACAGGCTAAAAATGTTGAAAAGAGACAAGAGGGAAAAAAGAGAGAAGGAGAAGATAAAGCGAAAGAACCCAGAACGACCCAAGTCAGTGTAAAAAGCAAAGAGCAGGCGAGAGTTAAGCAAGAGAAAGATAACATCTATGTGATGTTTTATTTCATGTCTCTCCTTTGAAGGTAAAATAAGCACAGAGAGGTGACCCCCGAATGCCGTGTACCTGCGATGAGATGCATAGTTTCCGGTGATGTGTCCGCTGCCGTCGCAGCCCGGAGTGGGACACCTGCAAGGGACAAAGACAAAAGCCTGACTGAGTGAAATGATTCCATTGTGCTGAATATCAATTTGTGCTCAGAAATGGAACCAAATTAGATGTGACTTACAGTAGGAGTTCTTTCTTGTTGTCCTTGGGCTGGAACCTGACCTTAAAGCTGGGAGTTGTGACCTCTCCGGGGTACTTCCTGTCCTCAAGGCTGTCCTGCATCATGTCGCAATCCTCAGGGTCAGAAGAGGCAAATGACTGAGTGCTGTGGTCCATCTGTGTGAAGATATAATGTATGATTATGCTGTTTTGCACAACAATAGACAGATCAGGCCTCATTTAAATGAAACGGGAAATGGTCGTACCTCTTCTAGCTCCTCTTCTCTCTGCCGATTGGGTTTGGTGTAGTCCAGAGGCCCCTCCCACTCTTCTTGTTTGTAGGTATGTAAAGAGTGGGGCGAGATGCTGTTGTTGCCATGGTGAAGAGATGTGGATGATGAAGATGAAGATGAAGACAGATCAGGGGAGCGCACTTCAGGGCTGCCGCAAGACATGCCAGTTTCTCTCTTTATGGGCTTCTTCATGCTTAAGTCCAAGGTGCCATTCTCATCCACCTCAATTTCCATACTCTACACCAGAAAACATAAAATAAAATCACTTATAATTAATAACTGGGTTTGTGATGATTATTTAAAAAAAATACATATTAGAATTTAAATCTTATTTAACATAATCTGAGTGGTACAAAGCCATTTAGTTTGTTGGGTGTTGTGGATGTCTGTAAATGCTGTGGGTGTTGGGATTGTAAATGGTTTGTGTTTGTAGGGTTTGGTGTTTGTAAATGCTGTGGGTATTTGTTAGGTGTTGTGGGTGTTTGTAAATGGTTTGTGTTTGTAGGGTGCTGTGGGGGTTTGTAGGGTGTTGTGAGGTTTGTAAATGCGGTGCATGTTTTTAGGGTGTTGTGGATGTTTGTCAATGCTGTGGGTGTTTGTAGGGTGTTGTGGGTGTTTGTAAATGCTGTGGGTGTTGTGATTGTAAATGGTTTGTGTTTGTAGGGTGTGGTGTTTGTAAATGCTGTGGGTGTTTTTAGGGTGTTGTGTGGGTTGTGATTGTTTGTAAATGGTTTGTGTTTGTAGGGTGTGGTGTTTGTAAATGCTGTGGGTGTTTGCAGGGTGTTGTGGGTGTTAGTAAATGCTGTGGGTGTTTAAACTTGAAGTAAGTTTTTATGTCTGTTTTTAAATGCAGTGTATGTTTATTTAATTTGATTTTTTTTTTTAAATTAAAAAATACAATTATGAACTTAATCTGAGTATAACAAACAAAACACAGATTAAAGCTTTACAAAGTAAACATTACAACACATCAATTACATATGTTCCTATTGTATGTCGATGGATGATGCACGGATTAGTGCTAAAACAGGCATGTTTACATATTTGTGTGTGAATATGAAGTCAGAGATGTGCACACACAGTAGGCACTGATCCCAGAGCAGTCCCAGTCTGATTAGCGTTGAGCCACTGGGCCTTTCTGCCCATTAATCTTCCCCTTTTATCCCCTTCTGCTAAAAACATGTCAGGAAATCGAAAAATGATGAAGTAGTCACTCCCTGGGTTGAGGAGAAAGCTTTTTAAAAAAAATCACAATATCGAGGACAGAGCTTCTCCAATTACAGTATAGATCCCAGAGTTCTCAGATGAAGGAGGTGGGTGTGAGGGGCTGATAGATTGTATTTTTGGTTGTGCAAAGGCACAAGGAAAGAAAAGAAAGAAAAAAGGGACAGGAAATTGAGGGAACGAGAAAGAGATGCCCTCATTTGCATTAACCATGGAAATATTGAATAAAAGAACATGGAGCACCTGGTCCTGCCCTATCTAGGGAGCTCACTATCAACTTAATGAAATAACAACATGAAGAGGAGACAAGGATGAAACGAACGGAGGGACAGATGAAAGGGAGGAGAGATGACGCAATAAGATCCCAACAGCAAGCAAACGCATTCTCGCTAACGCTACGTTCATCTGATACAAACCCTGCTGAAGATCAATCTGGCACAGACACTGACTTCCTTCAATCGATGGATGCTAACCATTATAAACCCCTCTTATTAACTATTATACATCTACACATGGAGTGGCATTGTTTTAGAAGCTAGTTTGAAACTGTAGCCTGCTAAGTTACTCATAATTTAAAGTAGTTAAGCCATCTAAAGTAGATGAGAGTAAATCAGAGCAGCATTCATCTGGCACAATAGAAACAATAAGGATCTTAATTAGAGCGCCAGCATCAAACTTGAACACATACTAAACTAAATGTAGCTAATAAGACTAGAAAACAGCATAATTTGAATAAATGAATCAAAAACAGCTGCATTAAGCTACATTTTTTTAGTACAAACTTTTTTTTTAATTCTTTACAGAGACTTCTGAGAACACTGTTGATCAAAGACTTAGATCAAAAGACTTTGTGATTTTTTTTTTTTTTTTTTTTTGAGGCTGTTTATTGCAATGAAATGAGAATGAATCCAAATGAACAAAATTGCTTAAATGACTTCCTAATGCAACTTGAGAATTTTTTTTTTTTATTATTGCCTCAGCTAGATTCTGTTTTGTCAAAGACACCCAATACTTGTATGAAAAATGTGCTGTTTATAGAAACAGCTAAGCTACTAAAAAATATTCTGGTTAGTTAAGGGCATCACTACTTGTTGGTTAATGATTTTTCAAATGCATTACTTCACTTTAGAAGGCTTTTATTAGCCCCTTGATAACTTTTTTATAATGGATGGATGCTCTTTTTTTGGGTAGCAAAATCTCATCCACCATTCACTGTCATTATAAAGCTAGGAAGAGCGAAGATAGTTTTTTTGTTGTTGTTTTTTTTTTAAATATAACTGTACTCATCTGTTACATTATTTTCTGTACCTTATCTTGGTGTCTGATGCTGAGGTTCTCTGGTCTCTCCCAGCAGCGTGTGGACAGGTTGAGGATTGCAGTGGCCGCCATATGGGCAGCTTCAGCATCATGGGAATAATCATAGCCGCTGGAGGAGCTTTTTCCATAACCACCGTGCAAGCTGGGACTTGGGGGGGAGGCCCTGGGGAATGGAGGCTTGGCTATGGGGAAAAGAGAACACTGCTCTGGTTAATAGTAATTTTAGTATTATAAATAGTACTTGATCCTTTCATTGAAGAGCGCACTTCTAAACTCACTTACTGCTAACCTCGATTTCCGACAATAAAGAATCTCAAACCTTAGCCGTACTATTCACAAAGCACAGCATTTACACACATTTCTGCGCTGCAAGGAGTGTATTATACATAGCGTTCATAAACCGTGACTAATCCTGCTCACATTTGAAGGCTTTGGGTGAAGTTTCGCTGGTGTGCATCTTTGGGGCGAGCATGCGCTTGCCGAACACCTGCACGTCGAAGCTTGCATAATCGAAGGACACCTTGGAGTACTTCTCCAGCTCCTTGGCCAGATTAGCGCGTGGTGTGGCGGGGACGAGGCTGGGCCCGTAGCTGCCATGCGGAGGAATCTCCAACTGCTTCACAAAGCACATGGGCCTGCAAAAAGTGGGTAGCGAGAGCGAGAGAGAGAGAAAGAGTGAGTGAAAGAGAGAGAGAGAGAGAGAAGGTTCCATCATTTTTTTTCCTCTACAAAAGAATCAATATCCCTGCAGTGAAGAAAAAAGAAGCATAAAAGGATAAGTGTAAGTGAGAATAAAAGATCAAGAGTGAAAGAGTGGGCTGGAATTAGACAGCAGAAGAGAAGCGGAATTGAAAGACTGACAATGAGCCAAAGATACAGCGAAAAAGAAAAAGGAAGGAAAAGTCCCACAGATAAATAGCCGGTAAAAGAGTAAATGGGAGAGAGAGAGAGCGTTTTAAAGCAGGGTGACTGAAGGAGAAGAGGATTAAATAGTGTCTTATCAGCACTGAGCACATTAGCATATCGTATAGCATGGAATTGAAGCCCTAAAACCGACTCCTTTTCCTGAAGAACCGTGAGCCCTTGCGGCCTTTTCTCTGTTCTGAAGAAAAACTGTGAAAAGACATTTGCCGTGCTCCAGAAACTAGTGAGCTGCCTACTGAGGAGGCATTTTAAGGCATCATAGATGCGAACACTGTTTAAAAAATGTAAGCAGCTTCCTTATATGCCACATTTTAACTAAATTCTAAGACTGCAGTGCATGTGTCCTTCACAGAGAAGGCAATCCCTGAAGGAACTGCAATGGCAGATGATGCGAGAAATATTATTCGGTGTAATTAAAATTGATTATTTTACTCAATATGACTGTGCTATGCCGTTCTGTGCTTATTAGAGTAGTGAACTCTTAGCTTAGCAAGACAGTACTCATAGTACTATGTTTTTAGGGTTTTGTGACTTTTTTCAAGTAGCTAGGAATTGGTCTAGCAATCCCGAATTGACCTTAATTTGGCCAAACTCTACTGCTGCTCATGCTGAGCATTATAAATGCTTGATTGAGTGTTGGGATGCTGTTTTAGAAGTAGGCAGTAGGCGGCTTGCTTGGTTTTGGAAACTAGCTAAAGAATGCTAGCATGTGGGAGTGCGTGTCATCGTGGACTATGACACTGCGTTCTGTATTTAACATCATTAACGGATTTCAGGCGTGAACCAGACACGGTTTGAAGGAAAACATGCACGCACACACCTACTTGTGTTGTGATCTACGTGACAATGGCATGTAAAATATATTAGCCTCTGCTTCCTGTCTCTTCATTAGTCAGCGCATCCTATTAGCAGGGGTGGCATGCGGAGCCGTCAAAGGTCTCTCTGGTGACTTCTCATTGTCGACATCTTCCCTTAATGGGCTTTCTCAGTGAACTGACGCTCATTTAAATCAGAATAACACTAATAAGAGAGGACTGCTTATTATTTTCATAATCCACATTGCTTTGTCTGACCACAGACATGCTTCCTGAAGGAAAGTAATTATTTTTCCAATACTCCATGCCCTGTAAGTCCCATAATTAGCTTATCAGTGGCGTAATTAGACTAGCAGGTTTGAGGCCCGATCTCAGCATGAAATGGCAGGCTGTGCTCTATTAGAAGGGCAAAGGAAAGGGAGGACCGACATTCTGAAACGCCTGACCAATCGTGCTGTGGTAAGTGAGTTTGGTCCTGCGGTGACTGACAGCTGTGCTAACCAACCACAGCAGGTGCGTTTGACAGACACATACTGCTGACATGGAAGCTGAAGGACAGGAGGAGGCCGAACTTGGGTAGAGTTTGCTGTTGCTGGGAAAAACAGGAACAAACGCTGATGTTTTCAGTTCCTGGGTTTGTTTCGGCGGGGTTTTGGCCTCACCTGAGAACACGGTCAGAGTTTGGGCTGCCCTTGATGTGCTCGCTCATGGGCTGAGGCAGGTGTTGCTTGTCGTGAGTCTTTGAGAGCTTTTCGGCAGCAGCAATGGGACATCCGGACAAACTGAAAAAGAAGGAAACGTGAAAAGAATGTGCGAGGAAAATACACTACTCTTTTTTTTTTTTAAATAGAGCTTCATTATCGGTATTGATAGTTCCATGGAGAACCTTTAACATTTTTTAATAATGGAAAAAAAAAACATCCCAAAAAGGAGACTCCATACCTGCGGTGTGTGTTTCGGTTGCTGTTGACATGCCCCTGACCAGTGCAGCCTGGAGTTGGGCACTTCAAGACATTCTCGTGCATGGCCAAAACTGAGAACAGCCAATCAAAGTGCAGAAAAGAACAAGTCAGCCAATGAAAAGACTACTTGACCCCAAAAAACAAACACCCCCGGCACGCATCTATTTCAAAACTAAGAGATGAGAGGTTTAGGAAGGGACATGCACAATACTATATGTTGAAAGTGCAGTGTTTTGTCTTTACTGCTGCAGATTATCACACAATCAAAAGATGTGTCTGTAGTTTGATGTTGACTCACTCTCTGGAGGGATCCGATCTTTGTGTGGGCAGCCTGACAGACTGCGGTGGTGGGGATAAAGTCCCGTCACGTGACCCATTCCATCACACCCGGGGGTTGGGCATTTGATCTCTCGCTTCTCTGATCTAGAACTCTCTGTGGGCAGCAAAACACCTGTCAGTCAAACCTTATCTGACGACATTATCACTTCTATCTGGACAGCAAGGTACAAAACACGGGCATATTACCACACACATTGCACACAAACACGCTCTCCGGTTTCATACTCTCTAGAAGTTGTTAAAGTTGCCTCTGGACCCATGAGAGGGCACATTTACGGTGATAATTACTGTCATTATGCGTTTTGGGCAGGTGGATGTTTCCGTACAGGATTATTATCTTCAGTGAGGGTGCGCAGGGGTTTATTGGACTATCTACTGAAAAATCGAGCTCATTAAACAGACTTTACCATTGGCAAAGCACATCTTCATATTATACAGGAGGAGAAAGAGCGAAAAAAGTATGTGTGGTCTAAGGTAAAGGTGCAAGGACAAAGGCAGAAACGAAAAACATGAAAAACAGACGGAAGATAGAAAAAAGAAAAAGGAGAGACGTAGAGAGAGAAAGAGCTTGCATGTGCGCTCCAGTGGCTCCTTAATTAAATGTTGAAATGTTAACGAGACATGCACCTCCTAATTAAAACTGGTCGGAGCGTGAGGAGGCCAGTTATAGAGGGGGTGTGGAGCCCTACCGAGCGCTCAGCTGAATCCAGCACCACACGGACTGGGCACAGTGCCAACCCAGAGCAGAACAACACCACAAACAAAACCAATAAACAAATAAACACGTGCCAAACCAATCTAATTACACACACCCTCTCTCCCCTTCAACTCTCTCGCTCTCTCTCTCTCTTTCTAAGTGCTTCAGTAATTATAGACTAAGGCTGGAGTTTATCTATGGAAACCAATTCATTTGACCCATTTATACTCTCCAGATTGCTTCCCCCATTATTAATCTTGCAGTTCTTTGCCTGAGCGAGAGCTTGCCATTTTAATCTTCTTTCTGATTAATCATGTGTGGGTGTTTATTTATGAGAATTTGTTGATATTTGAGCACTTGTGTAGGGTGTGTTGAAAAATGCATATGTGCGAAGTTTAAATAGCACTCTGAGTGCACTTATCAAATGGTTTGTGGCATTAGAGTGTGTATAAATTCATTGCACAAACACAAGCAGGAAGAATTTCTGCACGCAAAATGAGTATGAGTAATGATGCGAAAACTATATAAAAAACAGAAAGTGTACTATGCAAAGATATAAACTGTACTCTGAAACTGAAAACTACAATCTAATTCATACAACTATTATTATCCAAATTGTCTCATTAGGGCAACAATTTCCATGTTTACTTGGCATGAAGATACTATGACAAGTCTATATATTTCACATATAAACTATGTAAAATTACATACAATTAATAAAAGAATATTGTAAAAATAGTTGTAAAACATCTTTGTATCATTTGCAGATCAATTAAATAAAATGTTTAAGAATGGTTGTGCAGAGTTTTTACAGATTTTATAAATTTTACGTTTTACATAAAACGGTAATACGTACAGACTGTAAAAACTTTACAATCACTTTAATGAGTCAGATTACTTTTAAAAACTTTAAAAACTCTTTAAAAACTCTGCAGATACTGTGCAAAGACTTTGCATGAGCACTCTTATATAAATTGCATCAGATTATATTCAGTAATATACACAAGTCTTTGCATACTTTGCAAATTTCAGTGCAAACTGTAAACTTCAACTGATGAGGAAGTCGTTGGGTAGCATCTTTGCATGATTTTATGTGAAATGTGTTTTTATGCAAATTGTTGCATTACTCCAAGAGTTTATATAAGAACGATTGTGCTTTTTTTAAAGTGTAACCATTTTAACATAACGTTATGTAACAACTGATGTTAAATATTTTTTGCAATGCTGTTAAGACTATACTTGCACAAAAAGTTGCACTGATAGGACAGATGTGAAGACCAGTGATGGACAGTAATGAAGTAGTTTTACTTTGTTACTACTTAAGTACATTTTTCAAGTACATCTGTACTTTTCCCCAGAGTAGGTTTATTTTTAGCCACTTTTACTTTTTACTCCAAAGCATAAGATCATACTTTTTACTTCACTACATATCATAAAACTGTAAATCACGTGCTTCGAGACATAGCTGTGGTGTTGGCTTAATTAACAGACTGATTCTTTTTAATGAACCTGTTAAATCGATTCACCAAACGTTTCATTCTTCATCAGTTTCTGGAATACCCGATTGCAGCTGTTCGCGTTTGGAAAACTGATTTAAATGATTGTGTACTTCCTCCACCTCTGGTAAAGACTATGTACGAACATTATTACTAAAATTGTCACAACTGAATTTTAAGAAAACTCTACATAGAAATTAAATTGGAGTTGGTCGGTAAAATGACAAATGTCTGACCTTTTCCGAAGCAGCTCTTGCGGATATGTTCCATGTGTTTGCCAGACCGGTCGTCGAGTGGAAAGAAGCGGTGGTGTTCGGGAATGCGGCTGAGCTCACGATGAGCTTTGACCTGTTGGGCTTTCAACGCAATGGCCTGCTCCAACAAGCCCAAGTTCCCCCGCATTATGTCGAACATCTCAGACTCATCCGCCACCGTTGATCTTTGAGACAAGCTGTCGTCGTCGTCCCCATCATCATCATCGTTACCATCCATGTCAGCATCCCTCTCAGACTCCTCAGACTGCACTTCGATAACCACAGGAGATGATGCGGTGGCCTTACTACTAGAGCTGTAGCTTTCTGGCAATGTAAGTTTGTGGGAAACATAGTCTTCCCTTACGTGAGATACCTGAGTGGCAGTGATAACCGAAGGGGTGGTGTTTCTCTCCCCTTCCTCTTCAGACTTAACTTCCTTGTATGTTCCTTCTCTTTTAATCTCAGACCTCAACACCTCATCATCATCATCATCATCATCTTCTTCTTCATCTTCATCATCATCATCATCTTCTTCAGCCTGTTGTGTCTCCATCTCCTCAGTAAAATACTGGTGGTCTGACTCCCTTTGGCTCTCAGTGTGCATGTCCTCTTCTTCGTCTTTAACCTCACCTTTCATCACTCCATTCTCTTGAGACATCAGAACTCCTATTTGGTTCCTTGTTTCCTCTGTTTCACTTCCTTCTTTCTCTTCTTCTTCTGGTTCCCTGAAAGGGCTTTTATCTTGTGTTTCCACTGTGATGGACTGTTGTTGGGGTGACATGGCACCGTTGTTGAGGGGCATCACTGAGTTGGCCACTATGTGCTGATAGTTCGAGAGATCCTCAGAGGATGAGAACTTGGGTTTCTCTATGCTGGACGTCTCAATGATGATGCACTCCTCTGTGTGAAAAACACATATTAAAATGTGTCATTTTCTAAAGACATGTTTACAGAGATTTTAGTCTCAAATTGTTCAAGACATACAGTACTACACCAAAGTAAAACCTAGATATTATAGGTAAAGTTCACCCAATTTTTTTTTTTCCCTCATGTTGTTCTAAACCAGTCTGACTTTGACCAGTCTGATTACTGTGAAACATATAAGAAGCACAACAACTTTAAATATAATGATAAGTGTATTTGTGTCAACACCAGCTAATGATATCGTCTGTTCATCATAAGCTCAAGCGCATCTGCCGCTTTAAATTCTCAAGCGCTTGATAGCAGGATTGATTCTGAGCCTTCAGTGGGGTCCAATGTCGCCTTTCATTGTATGTACAAAAAACCCTACACTTTTTTCAAAAGATCTTATTTTCTGTTTCACAAAAAAAAGAAAGCATCTCTTTTCAAGACTTTGTATTGAATCTTAAAGGATTTAGTTTTATTTTAAACTGTTTTTGACAACTGCTTTTATACTCTCAGGTATTCTGTAAAAGCTCCCCCGGTTCTGTTTTTTTCCCTTTCCTTCAACATTTAACAGGAATGCTTTCTTACTGCAAAACACCTCGTTTTCTAACATTTATTGTTACCTGAGAGAGTTTGGAGCTTCAATATTGACAGCAAAGAATAAGTCACAAAGGGTGCAATGCTTGTATGTAAATGTCAATGATGTGACAGCCAACCAGTTGTTGAGTACAATTGCTTTGAATGAAATTTGCACTCTAAATCAGGTTTTGACTTCTAAAAATGTATAGCAGTCACTTCAGTTACAGAGCATATGACCAATGTGTGTATGAATTATCAATGATACTTAGATTTTATTGATCATTTTTTTAATCACTCACCTTCATCACCATCCTCTTCCTCTGTATTGGTGCTCTCTGTGCTCTGTTTTGCTTGCTCTTCTTCTTCAAATTCCTGATCGCTAGCTTTCTGCTTTGCCTGTTCTTCATCCTCCTCATCTCCTTCCCTCAACTCCGTCTCCTCTCCGCTCCCCTCACTCTCTGCATTGAATCCTTCATCCATCGTCAGCTTCAGCGGGTGAGACTTCCTCTTGGAGGCAGGTTGCTCTGACTCTGCTTCCTGTAGGCGCCTTTTTCTGGCCAATGGACAACTCAAAGCACTAAGAGAAGAAGATAGATCATTAATTAGAAAATTTGACAGCTAGACATACAACATGAAGGACTTGTACAGTGTAAAAACAATGAAAACATGCAAACTACACACGTATGCAAGCCAAGCATGCCATGCTAAAACAGTCTATGGAAACTCAGATGAGGAATGGAACAATGTTGGATATTGACCTGTAGGGGGCAGTGAGCTGGCTAAAAGCCTTTATAAATCACAGCCAGTTGACTGAAACACTTAATTATACCATAATAAAATAAGAAACAGAGAGAGAGAGAGAAAGGAGGGAGAGGTGGAGGGAGGAATTCAATAAAGCCCTCACCTAGAAAGCTTCGCTATCGGACGGGCAGTGGAGATAGATCTATAAACATGAAGCATCTCAAATGGCTTCCTGAATGTATACACGTGTAAATAAACATAACTGTAATATCTTTCCAATAATCAATACCCTGCCTAAAGACCTCTATTAGGGAGAGCGGGAGTAAGAGAGAGAGGTTGTCATTATCAGAGAAAGAGATGAAGATTAAGATGATCTAGTCTACGGGCTAAAGAGCGTTTGGGATCAGGAAAGGCTATGTGGCCGCAGAGGGAGGTGAATCAGGGGCTACGGAGCACCACACGGGCATGTCATCTGTCGTACCTTCTGTGTCGGGCATATTTGCCACTGATATGGCCTGAGCCATTGCATCCTGGAGTAGGGCAGCTGAACAGATAGAGGGGGTCAAATTAGAGATGCTTTGTAGCTTTTGTTATTTCGTGGTGCTTGCGCGCTAACTAGTTCATTAGGAGCCACATTTCCACGGCCAGAACAAAACAAACAAACATGGATTTTTAAATTTAGCTAAATAATTGTTTCATCAATACGATGGAGCTGTGATTGATTTTCGTTTCCTGTGGCGGCCCTTCTTTCGTTACATGAAATCCCTTTCGTCTTTTGCAGAAATCCCAAGTATTTTGTACATTTGTTTCATTGGCATCCTCGTTTATCATATGAACTTTTATGCATTTTAATATATATATATATATATATATATTCTATTATAGATAGAAAAAAACACAAGATCCATAATGTAATATTATGTACATACAATTATGTACATAACATATGTCTTGAAGTGTTTATTAGTATGTTCTGCTGCAGTATGAATGCATCTTTTGAGGTCGTCTTTTAAGCTTTTTAAGATCTGTCACAGAAAACGGCCATCAGCTGCTTCTGTGACCCTGATGGCTAGCGAGTGTTTTTGATGCTGTTATAAATTCCACTCTTGTAAACTTCATAGCGCAATTGACCATGAGAGGAAAATGTGGAGAATAACTTGACAAGCTGAGAATATGAGGCTTTAATATCCCTCACGCACACAACTAGCAGACACTGGCCATCTGAAACAAATGCTTGTTCAGGCAAAGAAAAAGCGCCAGGTGTAAATAACTTGTGGACTCCACAAATATAGAAGATTTCTATCGCTGTCAGTAAATTTGTTGATGATAAGAACTGTCGAGAATGAGTTGGGTTGTTACATTAAAATGTTTTCTGCTTGTAAAGCGGCGTGCATTGCGAACCAAAACATGATCAAACATGGATTTAAAACATAAAGAAAAAATTGCTGCGGGGGGTGGGGGTTTGTGGATGGAGGCATATTTAACTGTCTTACCTCAGCTCCTGTCCAACAATCTCTGAGGGAACTGCACAGAGGAGAGACAATCAGGAAAAGAAAATTAAGCAGAAAATTCTAAAGCCGTAAATAATTGCACAGAAGCACAATCAATAAATCACAAATATATACAGAGCCCAGGAGGCCATATGCAGTAAGACTGCATTACCAAGAGAAAACACACATGCAGTACATATATATATATATATATATATATATATATATATATATACATACATAGACACAAACACCTGAGTCAGCCGAAACATCAAGCCTCGATGATGGAAAAAATTTACAATATGCACAAATCAGCACAAAAATATGATTAATTGTCCCAGTTTGGTTTAGTGGTGAAATCAGAACAAAACTGCAGACTGTTAAAAAACAGCCTTTCTCTAATCAATTTATTTTAAAACAATAAAAACTGTCAAAGAAAAGTAATGCAAAGAAAAAATACATTTGTAATATATTAGCTATAGAGAGTTATTTTCTAAAACCAGCTGTTAACTGAAAAACTAAAAATAAACTCTATTCATCACTATATAACGTGTCAACATTAACATTATATGCATCAGGATACTAGCAATGAATGTGGCATTGCTATTTTGTAAAGCACTATATATGTAACTTTTGTGTTTTGTAATTGAAACTCCACCTTTATAAATTAATAATTCATACGTTCTGCTGACTATAATGAAAGTGCCTATGCTAAAAGGATGATTTACAGCTCAGATAACACATTTGTGTATGGCAGAATTAAATTGCTTTAACCTTCCTGGATGGCTTAACCCATAGACTTTTTATTACATGTATATTATAAACAATTTTTTACTGAGAGATGACTCAGAATTACTGATGATGATAGATCTGACAGAGTGTTAGAGATGGTTACTGTCTATAGAGCTGAACTTTTACTGAACCCAGATCATTCCTCTTAAAAACAAACAGTTGGATAATCTGGTCATGCATATAAAATTGTAACATTTCAAAGCATTTCTTTAACTTTCGACACTGCGTTTGGTTGAATGCTCTTTTTTTCCCCTCACAAAGCTCCATTTAAACTTATTGGATGCTACTGTAGTGAATAGGATTTTCTTGCAAAAGGACCTCTAGAGACTCCAAAAGCAGAATTATTTGAGAGAAGCTAAAATATTAGATATGCCTAGAGCGAACATATAAGACATGCTCAGCTGACCAGTGAAAGAAATGAGTTTTAGAGGTGAGAGAAAAAGAGAAAGACAGAGCAAGAGAAAGAGAGAGGGTTCACTGACCTCTTCCTGCTTTGGATCGTGTGCGAGTGCGCTTGTCATCAGTATCCAAACTCATCTGTCAGAGAGAAATGAAGAGAGTCAGGACTAGAGCGATATATGGAGGAGAAAGAGAGTAAGACAAGTTAACACATGCATGTGCGCGCACGCACACACTCACAGAGTCACACACACACACAGACACACACCATACATTCAGGTTAATGAAGTCATGAATAATGTATGAGAAACACACTTTCAAACTGTAAATACACTTTTTCTCTTTTATACTGCAAACACTAATACAGAAAGATAGATCAACAATGAGATGGATAAACAAAGAATGAAAAACAAATGTTTAGACGGACAGCGAGTAAAAAACAGATAGACAGATAAAGTAAAGACTGAGGAAAGACAGACAGACATATAGATAGATAGATAGATAGATAGATAGATAGATCTAAATACAAATAATCTTTAAATCTCAGGACATTTTCAGTGTTTTCTCCCTCTTAACCCTTTTGTACCCCTCATCAGTTTATAATTTAGAGGCCCTGAACAATCAATCTGATTGGACGGACACAGCAGAGCATGGCATCTGCCAGAGGAGCCCATTTGCGTTCACGGCCCCATGGCAAGCTCGAGTGGTAATTACAATAGCAATATTAACCGCAGCGACAGAAATAATACAAACACAGGCACTCCAAATCACTGTAATTCCTCCCGTACAGAGTCCCCGATCGCAACACTCGCTGCGCTTTCTGGCACAAAAGGAGCAGGTGTCAATCCTCTCAATCTCGCGCGCGCGCGCACACACAGACGCAGGGAATCTGCTCACTGTAAAGCCATTGGATCTTTTCTGGCGGCACAATGGCGCCATTAGCTTTGATTACTTTACTGCGATTTAAATGGAACGGAATCCTTGAAAATCCACGAAACTCTCTCCTTTTGACCCTCGGCGAGCGCTGCTCACCCCGCTCCCAGCTGCCGCCTTTAATACAGCGCTGGAGCTGGCAAGGGCACACTGCACTTTCACAGAGGAGTTTCTCTTTCACACGCTCTCTTTCTCTTTCTTTTTTATCCCTGCGCACTCTCTCTGGCAGTGCCACTTCCTGTTGATTGCCGACTTTTCAGCACGGGCGGATAATGAGTGTGTTGTGTTCGATTTGAGGGAGTTTGCGTACGGGCCGATGAAAGTTGGCTGTGTGTGTGTGTGTGTGTATCCGGGCAGACAGGTGCACAGAGTCTCTCTTCCTCTCCCAGGGGCGTTTTGATCGCAGGCACACGCGCTCTCGAGCAACAAACCGGCTTTATGCGCGCCGATACTCGCTTTTCACACTCTGAGCTCGACTCCTGCTGGCCCGAGAGGAAAGTTTTCTCACATTTATGATCAAATGGCCCCCGGGAGACGGCGGACGCAAACACTGAGAGTTGTGTCTTGCGCGGTTCTCCCATCTGCGAGGCTTCTATGCCCTCTCTGTATCTCCGAAACAAGCTTTGTGACCGCTCTGACCCCCAGCACAAAAGCCAGGGGCAGATGCGTGTCGTTTCATTCTTTTCCCACTGTAGCTTCGCCACTGCCGTCTCCTTAGTGTCAACACACGAATCAAACAGGGCCCGTGCTGCTTTCATGTTTGTGTAACCATAGCTACGCATCTCTTTCGAATAGGTGAGCGCTTCAGAGTTTGCATTGCTTTTTTATTTCGAATTCCGCCTCATTAAATCTGCATGGAGCCAGTGTGTTTGCGACGAGCAAGACGGTGTCATCCTTCTTTCGTAATATCTTTCAAAGGCCTTTTAATGTCTTCAAACCTGTCCTTCCCCGGCGTTTTTAATTACAACCGTTGGCGGAAAAATGAGTGAGTGATTTTTCGAACTAGGAACGTAGGAAAAATTGGGAGCAAGAACGCAAACCCTAAGATAAAGCCAACATTTTTATTTTTATTGCGCGTGAACGTCTGCGCTTCCCTTTGGGCCGCGTGTTACATTATTAATTGTGTCCCTCTCTTTTCCATACAAGCGGACGGAGTCGCTCCTTCGTGCTCTTCTGACAGCTCTATGTAAATTGCTGGCTGGGGGCAATGACTTCACAAAGAAGGTCACCCCTCCTCCTCCGGTGCGCATAAATGAGGCTTTTATTCATTTTCGCATTTACAAGAAAAGGACGCAACCGGGCCTGGCGTGGCAACCGTCGCTGGAGTGACAGGACTACTGACATCTCCAAAATTACCTGCGGAAAGCATCGGCCAATTAAAGGAGGCCGATACGGTCGCCAAGGAGATCTGAGCCATCCATCAGGGAAGCGGAGTTAACGTTCTGACTGACAACCAAGAGAGCTTTATGTTTGTGCGCGTGTATAAACGCGCGCTGGCTCGTGTGTTTTCTTTTAAGAGCGTGTGGTAGCATGAGAATAAGCTTGGCTCCGATTCCTCTGCACACAGTTGGATGACGCTGATCAGTCGGAGTTTGGTATTATCTAATTGGATGCTCTTAAAAGAGCTGCCTGCAACTGCAACCCTTTAAACATTTCAAATTAGATCGATAAATCAATCGCTTCAGATGAACTCTTTCCATCAGAGTGAAAAAAAAATACATTTATGGGCCCACAGGAGAGAGCGAGGACTCTCTCTCGTGCGCTTTTTTCTCTCCCCATCCCAGCACCCCCATAGAAATCTCTTCTAATAAATTTCCCAATGCAGAAGTGAAAGAGATAGATGGCTGAAAACATGGGCTGTTCCAAATAAAAAGCGTGAAAGAAGAAAGAGTGAAAGAGGAGGAAAAGGGATGCATCCACTTAAAGGCAAAAACACACACCTAAGCAGAAAAAGCGAAAGGGGGAGGCGATGGGATGAGAGGGGGAGAGACTTTCTTTTATGTTGATGAAAGATAGCAAACAAAAGCAGCTCAAGGACATCCCCACTTTCAAACCTCTCCAGTTTTCCTAAATAATGCAAGAAAGCTCTAAAAATGAAATTAGGTTGAGCCGAACAGCCCAATTCTTCATAATTACGGGATGCGGGACACTTTAAAATCTTGGCTCATTCAGAGGGGGGTTAGGTTGCTCTGCCAAAACCCATTCTAGGTCAAGCGGGCATGAACTGCGTACATTGCGGTAATACAACGCTGACTTCCTTTCACAGTGTGCTGACAGACAGAACTGATGAATGTCATAAATGTATAACCCTCTTTTGCCTCAAATTGCCGAGTTTCTGCGTGATGATTTTGGCCAGGCGGGCCCGTGCGACTCACTTTGATTGGTCGGCTCTGCAGTCTGAGAGAGGGCCGGCAGCGGCTGATCTTGTCTCCTCGCGTCCAGCGCTGGTTCAGGAGTTTCCCCCGGTACTCATTTTCTGTTTGAGAGAGAGAAGGCAATAAGTGAAAATGAAAAAATGAAAATGAGGTGAATAGACAGTCACGTCAGCATCTGTGCTGGCAGTTGGAAGAGTTTTGCGGAGCGAGGGCAAAGGAGCATTCGGTTCGGATGCTGTAACGGACTGATTCAGCAGTGAAACGGCCAGATCATCTCATCACCTGTCCACCTGCATCTGAAAGCAGCAGCCTCAGCACAGGAAACACAACCCCTTCCGTCCCAACAGCAAGACATACACAAGTGCACAAACACACACCTGGGTCAGTGATATATAAGAGCACTCATGGTATAGAAAAGGAAGAACTGTAAAGCATGTGTCTTGTTGTATCCACATTGGTTTTATGTGTTTTTAAAACTCTTGTGTCAGTTTTAAGAAAAGTTAGTAAAATATTAGTAAAAAACATTGTAGAAATATGAATGTGAATTTTTTATTATTTATAAATAACTGTAATCATGTATGTATATATATATATATACACCTTTAGAAATATATATATATATAAACATCAAAGTTTTGTTATTAGAAAAAAAAATGCTAAGAATTAAACATTTTGTCATGTATTGCCCTACTATTTCTGATTTCATGCACCTCAAAAAAGCATTTCAATTTAGAACATTAAGAACGTGATCATGCTCAGAGATGTAAATAATTTATATATATATATATATATATATATATATATATATA
>JAUCMU010000048.1:6141591-6158371 GCA_032275025.1 Enteromius treurensis | reverse complement strand
TGTTTATATTATATATTATATTATATATATATATATATATATATATATATATATATATATATATATACAGATAGTTGTATACTTTTCATTTATTTTATTTCTAATTGCAAAACTTACATTATATTGCTTTTTATCAAAAAGTATATATTTATATATACTTGAAATTCACTTAATTTGTTTATATCTAAAGATTTTTAATGCTAATCAGTTTGTTTGCAGTAGAATCATGATTTCTGCGAGAACGATTGTTTTCAGCTTTGATATATTGTAGTAAGAGGTATGACACGTCTGCCATTCTCTTTTTGCTTTTCTTTTCCTTTCATTTCCTCTCTTTACCTTTATCTCAATCTGGTGTTGTCTTCCTTTAAAGCAGGCTTCCATCTGTTTCTTACAGGGCACTAAAACTCACCTCGCACTCTCAGAGAGAGGGAGAGCCAAAGAGCAGGAGAGCGAAAGAGAAAGAGTTTGCTGTCAGTAAAAGAGAAGCCTTTAAACATGCCTAGCTTCTGACTCGCTTCCCCCTCTAACATCTGCCCTTCTCTCTTAGCAAGCACAAAATAAACAAAGCAGGCAGATCTGATTTGTCTCCTAAAACTCTGTGCAGCAGCAATAACCCAGAAAAAGACAGGCAGGATGCCAGTCATCAGAGTTAGAAAGCTGTAGGGCATTGTCAGTAAAAGCATTTTCAGTGCCCCTTACACACACACACTCCCACGCCGGCACGGAACAAAACGCTTATTTATCAACTTTCAGCCCTCTTCTAAAAAGTGACTACAACAGCACTACTGTACATCCTTCCCCCCAACGCTCTCTGGCTTTTTCTTTTTCTCATTCTACAAATTTCAAGCCAAATAAACAGAACTGCGAGGCGCAAAGGGCTCCTTAAAATCTCACCATAAACCGGGGCCGTATAGCCGACTCCACATTTTCCGGGCCCTCTGAAATGGCACGGTCCCCATAATCCACCTCTATAATCTTGAAGGCTCAGGTGCCACTTATTCTAAAGCCAGAGGGAACATTAATAAAGCTAAACAGGTCATCATTTACAGTTGAGCTGGAGAGACTATTATGCGATTGGCTTCTGTGGATGTTCACTTTCAAGTATTACACTACAGGAGGAACAAGAGATTATTAAATGATCTGTGATGGTTCAGCTGCTGCGAGACAGTCAACGGAGACAGAGATGAGTGTAAACAAATCAAGAAAATCATGTCATGCAGCTGAAATCCATCATAGTGATGCGGAGTTGTTTGAGACAGACATAAATCCATAGTTTAGATTAAACAGGGATGGATGCCTTCACGGTAATCCACGGGTGACACATCTGCACTCTCTGCTCCAGTTAAGCAGATTTCACTTCAACTTTGTGATTAGAGAGAACAAACAAAAAGCTCTTAACAAGAGCAAAGGTGAACGTATAACGCTAGCCTGTGAGATGCACCCAAACCTAATTATTATAAAAACAACAATACCACCAAAATACATTTAATGTTCACGGTGGATTGAAGTTTTCCTTCCAGGAGATTAAAAAAAAAAATCGACTTGTGCCTGAAAGTCAGCAGCGAGTAATAAAATTAGACTCTCCTTCATGTCAAAACGAGTCAAAGTGCCTTTGAGAGCTACGGGCACTCTTTTTTTCTTTATGACGCACCACGGAAAACACCATGACAACCACGAGCAGCAGAAAGAGGCCCACTCAGAGGGTGACTCTGCGTTAAAGGAGCAATGGCAGAATTTGCCTTTGTCTGAGTTTCTTAAATAGACAGAAATGTTCTCAAGGTTACGGACAAGTAAAGAGGCTAACTATCAATGTACTTTAAAGCTGATGCTCAGGAGTGCTTCCAGTACTGTCTTGGAAATACCTGTAAGTGCCGGAGCGAGCCAGAAATAGTTGATTCATTCTGGCTACTGATTCTAAATGCATTTATTCAGATTTGTTTGGTGCCTCTATTTGTGTGTTACACAGATATGCCAGTAGATGGCGGCAAGCTTTTTTGCGTATCTTTAGTCATTCAATCATTTACTCAACAGACTCTTTTAAAGTCTTGTTTTTGAAATCTGTTTTATTTATATCATCCAAACATATGTAATATAATTTAATCAATAACGATTCTTAATAGATTAGTTCTTTAAATAAAAAAATATACGTAAACGTAAAAAGAAGCAAATTCTTTTTTTTTCGTCTCAAAAGAACAAACTTTAAAGTGAGTAGCTAGTTGTTTAAAAAGTATAATAAGAAAAGAAAAGAAAAGGAAAGGAAAACTTTAGTGACGTAGGGCCTACACGAGAGTGAACGAGAAGGATTCTTGAAAGATTTGTTCAAACACGAAAATAAAACACCACCTGAAACTCTGAGTAAACAAACAATGGAGCGCCTGTCACACGCAAGACTCAAATAGCATAAACATGCATTCTAAATCACCGACCAATTCAACTGCACGCAATTCAGTGTTTCAAGGCTTAAAGGCTGCTCTAAATGGCACCTTTCTTCCCTAATGATAGGGGCGACCCTGACCCTCGGCCCTGGTGGCGTGGCTTTCTGCTGTGCTCTGAATGAGAAGAGCGCAATTTGGCCCAGCTGCTCCATTCCACATGTTTATTACTCTCTCCTCTCCGGGAAACCGGCGGCACCTGCTGCAGCGCTACATCTTTATGTTTTTCCACTTTTACATCACTATTTTTTTTCTATACAATTTCCAGCGTTTAGCTCCTTTGGATAAACCAAATGAGCACTGACGTTGGTATATTGCAAACAGCCCTGCTTGAATATGATCGGAATTAATCTGAGGATAAGATTAAGCGGCGATCTGTGAAGACCCAGATTTCATGATTCGGCTGAAAAGAGCTGCATGCACCAGATGATCCGCTATAGTCTCATTTATTTATAAGACTGAGCACATTGTTCGGTTATATATAAACGTTGTGGTGACAGAAATAATTGGGAAAACTTGCAAGGATTCCCCCCACCGCACAGATAGCAGCATCTCCTTTTATTAAACTCTGGAGGTTCCTGACGACTGCGCAATTCTGCGCAATTTCCGCAAACAGATAGGATCTTGTGAAAGTTATTACTAAAACCAGTTTCTAGGCGAGCGAGATAAAACAAACGACTCCATGAATCAATGTTGTGCTCAGGTGACCTTCATTGTATACAGTGCTGAATATCGCTAAAATGCGATAGACTAGCCCAAAACAACAGTAGTTGTAGTATTTGTCATAAAATACAGCAGGAGAGACTGTGTTTTCGCTATTTATCTCAAACTTTCATACATACTTTGATACAGTTGATACAATTGAAAACAACCCTCAGGTTGTAGGCTACCACTTACACAAAACACTTACACAAAGCAATCAAATGCACTTGTTAAATAATCATTATGCATAGCACCCGACTCTTCTTTTATTATAAACACGTTAATTTGCAGTGGAAAACGTTTTAATTCAAATCAGCTATTTAAATAGAATACAAATAGAGAAAATTTTTCAACTGACAACATAGTTTCATAGTCACTCTCAAAACTAAGACTTATTTAACACTTCTATGCATGTCTCATTGAATGCAATCTTTCAAGTTCAGTAGAAGTATGATGGAAAGCCTCCAAGTTTGCCCTGTCGTATTATTTATTTTTCATAAGATGTATATGAAATGAAACAACAGAACTTGCTGACTCAGATACCACCTAAAAACACAAACACATTATAAAGCAGTATTTTTGGTCCTGTAAATCCTTTATATTTTACATAGAGACTTACAGCTTCTGTCATTACCTCATGAGGGTGGTGCTCATGTATGGTGGTGATTTCACCCCTGTAGCTCATTTGTAATTGGTTAAACTGATGGTGTTACACCTCATCCTGTGTTACAACACTCCCGCTCTCCTCTACAGCACTGATCTGATCTGGAAGTGCTGGCTGTCACAGAGCCAGAAGCTTCAGACTGTGAGAAGTTAAGTCACACTCTCAAACAGTCAAAGCTCACTAACTCCAGTTACTTTTCTCATGCTATGAGGCTTCTGGCTCTACAATGACTAGATATTATTTTCTTAAAAATAATAAACATAATAATAGGATATATATATATATATATATATATATATATATATATGTATATAGTTTACACACAGTATAGCGTAGGTCCTCTGTGATTTCATGATCACATAACTGACTCTCAGATGAAATACATTCACGTTCACTTCGTCCACCATCTTGGTTGCAGGTGCTTTGATATTATACTTCATACAATAGTGAATGTCTAACACATTAGCCCCGGAATACTGAGCGATATGAGACACAGACGCACTAATCACTCATTAGAAATGAACAGGGGCGGGGGATGGATGCAGAGGATGGGCGTTATTGCTTCAACTCTCATGACTTTTCTTCTGCGCATCTCACCAGGGGCGGTTGACATTTAAAGAGAGCATCTCTCCACTCTGTTTTCTGCTGCAGAAAATCAAATGGCCACCCCTCCTTCTTCTTCCACGCCATTCGTGCACTCGGCCGGGAGTCCTGCGCTACGCCCATTGTTCGACCTTAATTACACTGAGCCATATGGAAGCAACTCCGTATGTGTGCCAAAAAGATGGAGATTATACAACTACATGACAGTGAGCACTTACAGTGCGATCACTCCGAGCCCAGGCGAACGTGTGAATTATAAGCACACAAGCACATATACGCTCATAAAGCTCAAAACGCGATGAAGTGGATTGAGAAACGAACAGTTTTGACTAGCGCATTCATCAGCATTTATGCGCGAGAATAAGCAAGCGGCTGAGGAATATTGACACGGCATTCCCGACTCATCTCTGGGATCAAACGCGCGTAGGATTTCTGTGGCAAAGTGACAAAACAAATAGGCATCGCTGCGTTCGTACGAGAGCGCCATAGCTGACTGTTTCTCCATCACTTTTTCCATGTCAACTCCACACACTCTCCGCCGGAGCTTCTTCTAGCAGGAAAGCGTGGACTCACACTCACACTATCCTCTCCGAAACAGACCCGCTTACTTCAAAGATTCTAAAATCAACCATCGATCATACAAGTGCGATAAGGATGGAATATGAAAATAAAGCGGTACCCTTCAACGCAAAAGCCATTAACCTTGATCTGTAGGGCATCTCGGAATGGGATGATCTAGATATGTAGACTACAACCTTGGTTAGCAAATGATATAATAACACAGCGTGAAACATTTGGAATATCTTCTAACAACTCAACCTTTGACTCTAAACCTAGCTAGATATCTCAAAGATCACCCTGAAACATTTTTTTGCCAATTAACAAAAAGAACCAAAACTATTTATATTTGATAAATAAAAATCACGATCATGATTACCTGAGTGAAAAAAATTGTAATAATCCCGAAAGCTTCTCCACCAGACGCTTCTCTCGTCTTCGTCGTGTGTTCAGTAAGATGTGAGACAGTTTGGGGTAAAATATCCCATTTATAGATTTTTCTAAAAGAAAACTAAACTCTACTTCTTCAGAAGTATCCCGATAGATTCAGTGACAGCGGGGAAGAGGATAGGCGCTTCGCTGGTGCTGCTACGTACGAGCGAGGATCCAGAACGGGGCGGTATGAACGCTACTTGTTTGTAAGCAAAAACATGGCTTCATTTGCCTTTGTCAGCGAGAAAACGTAATATTGACTTACCTTTCCCTCATGAGCCATTGTCCCCCACCTCCTCCCTCCGCCCTTTGCCATGACATCACGAAAGCTGTAGTAAAACCTACAACATCGATGGGCTGGGCTTTGAATATCCCCCCGCAATAACTCAGCGGGCATGTGTACAGCCATGCACACTCTATTTCATACTCTGTCTTTCTCAGTGCACACACACACATGATCGCTCCCCTCTTCCTCTCTCTATCACCCACACCCACGCACCTACTACAAGGGATTTATACAAGTTCTCCTTTGTGCCAGAAACATGATAAAGGTTCTTCAGGGGCTCAGAAGAGATCCATCTTATTATCCAAGACCGTGTTGGCTATATATGGTTCGTGGGTTGTTTATATGGTACTTAAGAGAATAGCATTTTGGATATGCAATATCGGTTACTCGGATCAGTACATTGGCTTCTAAATCCCTTGAAGCACCTGTAGAAGGTTTTCAAAATAACTAGAGAATGAAAAAGTTCTTAAAAGGGGTCTTCTATCGCTTAATTTGTTAAAAGTGACAGCTAAACGCTGGCGGATGACTAATCGAGCAAATGCTGTTAAAAACATCATAGTTCAGAGTGCGCGTCGGGTCTCTGTTACTTTAAATTCTAAGAGCGTAAGCTGCTTATTTTACGCCCAGTGATTAATCTTTAATATTGCACAAAAACATGCATATGTCGCCGGTGTTTTCTGAACCCTCCCTCCTGACTCTTTCCGAATGGTACTGTCCAGTGATTCACACACTTTTCAATGGCAATGCTTCACTGGTAAAGTTAGCGTAATATATGATTAGACAGCAGGTATTTGGGTTTATGGATTAATATAAAAACAAGATACAACCTAAAAAGCCTTCTTTTGGAATCATCTGAACTGATATGATATCTATCTATACACACATACACACACACACACACACACACACACACACACATATATATATATATATACAGGCATACATACATACATACATACACATATACACGCGTTTTACAACTATGCTGCCAAAAAAAGCGGAAGGCAACAAATAAAAAGGATTTCAACAACGTGCTGTCTTCTTCACTGAAAACAGACGAATGTAACTTGGAATGACTCCTAAATGTTGCACACACCACTGTTGTGCTTTGTTGTTTTGTAACCATTAGTGAAAATGACAACCATTCATTACAAGCCATTTGAGAATATTCTCCACAAATGCCACTCTTTATCTGCTGTCTCCATGCTGCACACGGGGGGAATTTTCAAAAAGCCAACCTTCGCCTTTCAGAAATTCTATTAAGTTCTTATCTCTTTGCGGCAGGCCCTTTTTTTGCTGTCCCATTGTTATGCATTGGAGCTGAAATCAATCACGAAGTGTCCACGCTGCATCAATATGATTTGAGTTGCCTCACTAACCGAGACACAATCCAATAAACAAAAGACAGAATAGAAACCATACACACCTAAAAAATAAGTTACACTCCCCTGCCCCAAGTACTCAAAATGAGATTCACATGAGCGGGAATGATTGTTTTTTTCAGTATCTCATTGAGAACTTTGAGAATAAATGGTAAGAGTAAACAGAGAGAGCATAAGTTCAGAGTTTGCGCTCGACTGGGCTTCAGGACCCCAGACAGCGCTTTGGCCCAGTACCATGGACAGCGACCCGGAGGAAAATCACACCGGCTGCCTTTCTCTGCGAGACTTCCGTCATTTGTGATGCGTTTCAATAGAGATGTTAAAACGATAAACATAGCATAACATTTAGCATAACATAATCTGAGTTAGGGTAAAATTACACGTAACTTTCAACAGGGTCGATATTTTTCCCTTATGGGAATTCCGTCAGCAGCTTCAGGAAGGAACAACAAAAAGTAGGCTAATGCAAAAGTTAATTATCTTTGTATTTACATCAATATTTTTATAAGTTAATGCATTTTTAAGCTAATATTTTTATATTGGATATATTTTAGATTTAATATACTAACATGCAAAATTAAATACCAACACCAACTACTACTACTAGCAATAACAACGATAGGTTCGTTAAAAAAATAGGGATCTTGACCGAAAGCATCAAACTGCGTACTGTTGCTATGGTTACCACGACAGGCCAAACTATCTTGTTTTCGCGAGGGGTCTATTTAGTGTACTCTGGCAACTTAAATGCTAAAATCATATTTATGTAAAATATATTAATCATCATGCAGCATCTTTCTTTGTATACATTTAACTTGACACAATCGTTTATGTCACTTTATTATTGTTTTTTATTTATTTATTTCATATACAAAGATGGGAACTGTCCAATCGCGTTGCAACTACAATGAAAACAATAGGCTACTCATTCTTTACCGCTGTATTCTACCACCGTTTAGAATACAGTGGCCGTATAAATATTGCATAAGGGAGTCAGCTGAGAGAGCGGGCGCAGGGGCCCCAAACTCCGCGAATGGCCTTGACAGATGGAACAAGCTGACATACAACAACAGAAAGAAAGTTTGAATGCGCCTCTGGGCTGGCATTGTGTCCGCCACGGTCCCCCGGGAAACAAACCGCCCTTTGTCTCAACACTTCAACAGCTCTGAAGTTTAGAAAAGGTCTAGACGAGGTTCCCGAAAGTTAGGATTTGTATTGATTGATGTGCTATATATAGACCACAATACAACAAGCTTAGCACAAAACACCTGCCTAAAGCGACAGAAGAGGGCACGCTGAACTATAAAGTATCACTATAGCGAGAGCTGCAAGACGAAATCAGCCAATTTATCCCGTGAAACACTATACGGCCTGCTTAAAAGTATGATAATGTTACATAAATAACTGAACAAATGTATTTTGCTACCGGTTCGTATATAAATAACACAATAAAACAAATGCTTATACACTACCAAAATCTCATATGGGAGAAGCAGTGCAACTTTTTAGACACCTGTTAATTAAACAATGCTCGTCGTGTACATTTAAACTAGTCAAATAGCAGACGTGAAGTGTAACTGACCTAAAAAAGTCCCACACAGCTTCATGGTTGCGGCTCCGAGTTTCCCATAAAGCGTCTGGCAAGTCCTGAGAAAGTAAACTTGAGTGGAAAAGTTGAGGACAAAATTACTACAACTCTTTGAAAGGAGCGAAGGAGGGGTGCCGGCTGACGTAAAAATCCAGCCCAGCCAATCAGAGACCAGCGTGTGGGTTTTCTCAGCCAATCAAAACAATCGTCTTCAGTTTTCGACAACAAAGCCTGTAGAATGCCAACAGACAGGACTACCGGCAGCTGTGCGCTTTCAGCTTAGGAAGTTTCCCAACAATGATGAGGGAGACAATCATGCAGACCGAACTATATCAAACTTTAGAATAGTTTTGTCTATGTGATTTAAGAATATTATTTGACCTTCTATTTATATTCTAAATTGTTTTCCAAAGTTTACGTCAACATTTCTTACAGTGATCACTTATTTAAATATTTAAATCAGTGAAATAAGTTATCGGAAAAAAATGTCATAAACACACACAAATACCAAATGTCTCCCTCACAACATTAATAGTTTTTAAGCTTCCTTAATCCTCTGTAGATGACATTTAATCTGGCATTTAACAATAAAAAATTAACAATTACTCAATGACCCCATCTGGTTATGTTTGGTAAAAGAACAGTGTTATTCAAGAAATTGCACATAACGGTACAAGAAATAAATCATGAATTTAGAAATGTGAAACAAGCAGTAAGGTATGTCGTAGTGAACAAACATTTGGATGTGCCTTGAGGCTTCTATGATTGATTTCTTTTAAAATCGCCTTTTTGGTTATATGAAAGTCTCTCTCTCTCTCTCTCTCTCTCTCTCTCTCTCTCTCTCACACACACACACACACACACCGAACATAAAATATGTTTTACAATTCTTAAATCAACACTTCCCAACAATGGAAGTCCATCATTAAATTACAGTTATCATGAAAATCAAATATCAAAATATAAAAAAACTTTGCATTATTTCCATCACAATGAAGGCTGAGACAACAGAGTGAAAGCAAAAGCTTGAGATCAAATATGACATGTAATTAAAATCTATAAATAGTAAATAAATAAATAGATATTATAGAAAAAGTAAACTGTAAATAACAGTAATATAAAACAATACAATACACTTTAATTTATAAAATAAAACATTTACATTTGTGTGTATTTTGAAAACTATAACTTATTAGCTTTGATTCAAAAATGAATAAATACATAAATACATTTCAAAAAAGGAGGTCAGTTGATGTTTCCATCACATAATGATTTGAAACCCAATGAAACATTTAGTGTGTGCTGAAAATGACACTGGTATAAATGACTGACTCTCAGAAAACCAAACCAAACCAAAACCAAAACCAAAACCAAACCAAACCAAACCAAACCAAAACAAAACAAAACAAAACAAAACAAAACAAAACAAAACAAAACAAAACAAAACAAAACAAAACAAAACAATTCTCCTTCATGTTAGGACCTTGTTATCAGGCAAATGAAATGAAATGTGTGAAGTTCGCAAGACCAAAAGTGCTTTCAGAAACACCCACACAAGCCTAAATGTTTTTAAGTGAGCCGTTTACAAAACACAGTCTCTGTGTGGCCCTCTTTGAATTTCTCTCCGAGACTGAATTTCATCTTTATTGGGCATTAAGAGCAAGTAAACCCTATGTGTAAGTTCACAGTCATGTTTTAAACCGCAACAAAACTGTGGGAAACAGCAAGCAGCCCGAGAGCGAGGATTATCTGTTTTTCAATGGAATTACGACTCCTCCTCTGGGGCGAAATTTCTCCATTCCCATTTCACTCACTTGTTTCTTGCACTCTGTTACATCATTAACACATACCTCTCCTTCAACCTCTTTCGAATGTGAAGCACCCGCACACCCAAAACAAACAAAGTCCGAGAAATCAAGGTCTGAATTGAGCGAGGGGGAAATGAGCAGCGTAAGTGAAGGGTGTGGAAGTCTCCCAGTGGGTTTGGCAGGGTCTGGGCTCTCCTTTAGCAGATGGCTCCTCTGATAATCGTGTCCTCTCTAGGCCCATCTCCATGCCCCAACTCCGCGTTGCCATGGCGAGGGGGCCGGCAGAGAACATGTAATGCATTTGCTGCTTATTAAATTTGCCTTCTGACAAAGAGAGGCTCTCACTTAAAAATGAGAGCAGGCCCGAGCAGAGAAGAGCAGGCCCGATTCTCTTTATCACAGACTACCAGACGCCCCGCTGTATTCTTCCACTACGGCATACACTCATTGACCTATTAACTTTACGGCTGCCTCCTCCCCCCTCGCTTATAAACGACCTCCCCACCCCTTCGCCTGTGACCCCCCCCTGACTTGTCGACATCATTGCTGCGCATGAGAGAGAGCTGGAGAGGCCGCCGCTGAACCGTGATGTGCCCTACAGCTGTCTGTGGCTGTACCGAAAGACAGCAGAAAGAAAAGAAAGAAGTGAACGTACGCACAGACGGCCTGGAAAGTGCACGAGTATGAGAGGGGAGTGAGACGCGGAAAGCAGTGCTTTACAGATGACTCAGAGGCGCTGAGGCTGAGAACGGGAAATAATGCTGATTAACTGCAGGCTGAGAAGCGTAAAGCTGAACGTGTGGATACACTGAGGGGAAGTGATGGTATGCATCAATTAAAGTATGTTCAGATGTCTGCAGCTTGTCTGAAACAAGCCCATATAAATTCACCAAACATTTTAAACAAGCCCATGTAAATTTACAGCAAATTTTAAACAACCCCATATAAATGACCATACTGAATTTGATGCTCCCAACATTTTTTTCATGTGATTTTGATAATTCAGAGGGAAATTAAAACCTTTTTTGTTCTTTATAAAACTGGCTCAAACTCTAAGTTCTCTAAATGCATGCATGGATGAATAAAGCTTTTTCCAATAAATAAATTGTAATAAATAATATACAAATTATATTTATAATAATACAATTATAAAATACAAGAATGAATGAAATGTAAATAGTATTAATTAATTCAATTTATTAAATATTTAATAAAGTGTGTTTTTTCTACCGTAAGACCCTCTTATCAACGGGCAAATAAAAACACAATTTTTGTGTTATTTTAGTATCATTGATATACTATTATACTCTTTATTAATATTTAAATTAGATTTTTATATTTTCTGTTTTCATTTTAATTTTTGTTAAAGTTTTAATGTTCTAGTTGTTAAGTGTAAGTCTAAGTCTAAGTGTTAATGTTTTAGTTGATTCCTTCAACTTAGACAAAAATAAGAAATGTTGCTTAAGCAACTACAGTAGATCAAATAAAACCAGTTTAGCATTTGTATTTTACTATAAATCAGCTAATTTTAGTTTTATTTCAAGTACTTAAAAGTGTTGTTTTTATGGTTTTAGTTAACGATAAGAAACCTGGGTAACATACAGCCACATGCTTTCACAGAAATCAACTATTGTCTTATACTCACAACATAATTATTTATGTTTTTTTTTAAATTTATTATCTATGATTTTTTTTTTTTTGTTACATGCTCTATTGTGTATCATTGTCTTTTGTTTTGTTAGTTTGCTTTCAGTTTCAATTTCAAAATAATTTTCGTTATTCATTACAATTTATTATTTATTTACACTATTTAGTATCATCATTATTCAATGATTTTTACAGGGCAAAAAAGAAAAATGCTTTGCAGACTTCTTCCCCCTTAGTATGCAAATCCATATCTGCTCAAAAAACAAGTTTGCCCTTTGTTTAAGTTCCATGTCCATCATTGTCTATTCATGTTCCCCAAAATGCTTACAGAGTAAAAGTGACTTTTTTTTAGCCCCAAGCTTTGCAGGCTCACCCCTCCTTCGTACATACATTCATTTCCACTCACAAAACCCAGTGTGGTCTGGGTGCCAGCCTACATGATCGTCATCCCCGATCTCACAGAAGTGGGTTTGGTAGCCCAGCGCCAGTCAAAGGAGGGTCAGAGGTGCCAGAGGGCACAGAGCCACAGTCTGTCTGCCTCCCTCCTCCCTTTCCCTCACTCTCTCGCTAGGACATGTCCTGCCCCGCCACCCCCAAAACCACTCTCCCTCACTCCCTCCCCTCTCTCGCCCCTCCTCTCCCCCCATCCGTCCGCAGCACGCCGAATGGCTGGGTGATGAGTAAACACAGACAGAGCTCCACAAGCACGGCCCGGCTTGCTGCCTCATTACAATCACAAAGAGCTGCCACACTTTTGGGTGGAGCCTGTGGCCGCGGGAGGCTCTGGGGCCTTTAAGTGAGTGGCATACTTAATAGGCTTTGTGTAGGAGAAGAAAAGAGAGTGAAAGGGGAGAGAAAGAGAGCAGGCCCAGCTGTCACGGCACACTAGATATCAGTCTGCCACAGAACCACTCTTCCACTTTTTACCCCTCCTTTTTGCTTTTGCTGAGGTAAGGTTTTAGACGCACAGGAAACCGAGCGTCTGAGAGGAAAAAAAGAATATGTGTTCCCTCACTTACACACACTAAAAAGCTTTGTGGGCAGTGTATGGATCAAATAATACGTTCCTTGCTGAATTTTCTACATTTTGCTATGTTACACATCAGAGACTGAACTCTCTGGGAGAAAATGCTGAACAAAACATCTCCCAGAAGAACAAGTTTCTCATTCAGCCATAACTAGAAAAGATTAATACAGCTTAAAAAAACTCAAAAGTACAGTTTTGTATTCAGAGACATCAATCTTTGGATATAAGGCTTCAAATTAAATAAATAATTCTGAAAGTGAGTAGCTGACATGGTATCCTTCTGGGAGGTTGACATGTTTACATTTTTTATGTACTTTTTTATTTTTCATGTATACATGTATATATTTACATTCATAATAAATATTGAAAATATAAACGTAACATTTTTCTTAAATATATACATGCATGTGTGCGTGTGTTTATATATACATTGATATACTCACATATTATGTAAACAAAAACTTTGTTGTGTTAATCTAATGTTTTACATACAACACATACATAACTAATGAAGTAATACTTGTATTTTATAACTGTCTAACATTTACTTGTTGACAATTTTTATATCTAACTATTTATCTAATTTATACTTTATTTTTTATATAAAAATATTACAAATTATATATATATATATATATATCTACAAAAATGATTCACATTGAAACAAGGATCACGTTATATAATATTCATTTTTATTATTAAATGGACAGACACTGAGACAGAGTAAAGCCGTATTTAGGTGTACATATGCTGGGACACAATAGTCTGTGCTTGCGAGCTGCTGCACAAAGCAGGTGGTGAAACCCAGAAATGTGTGCTGTTGTTTGTATAATCTGTGTGATTGTGGTGGGCTGCTGCTAAGCCCTGCTAAATCAGCTTAGCACATGTCCTGCCGTGGAGGAGGCTTGTTTTAAAGATCCCCCTCCTGAACCAGCCGTCCTTTAGAAACGCGAGAGAGAGGAGGCCAGACACTGAATCAAAGATTATTCTCCGTGGATGACACTCCCCACGTCTCACAGGACTCCCAACATGAACATACGGCCAGACACAGAACACACACAAATTAGGCATGTGTGTGTGAAAACATGCAAATAAAGAAAAAGACTGATTTAGTCTTAGATCTTTTTAAGTAAAGTTCTGTTTAAGTTACTTCCATAATTTACATTGTATTTGTTAATTATTATTTTTTTTATTATTATTTGTTAAATCTTATTTTTTAATTGTAGTTGATCTTTGAGATTTATAAAGAGCAAGAATGCCACTAAAGTCACTGAACTTTCGTCTTAATTAAATCTATTGGATACAATTTTATAAAACTTAAAAGTTATTCAATATATTTACAATGTACAATGTTGTTAAATTTACAATGTTGTACAATGTCTAAGTTTTTATTTTCTTTTTATTTAAAATTACATTTTCATAGTTGTGTATATATTTTTTTTATTTAGCAATTTAATTTAAGTGGATTTTATTGTATTTTACTTACAAAGTTTTAAAACAACTATGTATATATATATATATATATATACACACACACATAAACATTAAAAATATGAAATATGAAATATTATACATATATATATATGTATATTTACTTTATTCTACAGCTTATATTTTATTGTATACCTTCAAGATTAAACAAGAAGCTTCATTTAAAATAAATGAAAGAATAAAACAATTTAATTTGTTTATTAATTCTATGAAGTTGTTGTTCAAGTGTAGATTCCTGCTCTTTTTTCTTTAAAAATATGATTATATGAATTTAAAAATACATAGAATTAAAAAATGTATTTTACTATGTTATATTTTAATTGCATGTTATTTTACTTAGTATATATTACTTTTCAATACAAATTTTCATTAAATATTATGCGCAATTTCTCATATGCAGCTATGCCACAATGGCCACACAAATGTACAATTTTTGTGTCACGCCCATGAACCACTTTGAGAGAGATTCTGAAGTTGTAAATCCCCTTCAACGCAACTCACTCAGCATCACCAGGACCCCTAACCCTAACCACCCCTGCACCCCCCGACTCCACCGCCTCCTTCTACAGCACTCCAGACAGAACAGAGGAAGAATTAAGACAAGAGTGAGTGAAAGTGTGAATGAAAGGGGGACACCTGGAGCAGGACCCTGTAGTGCTCTACACTGAGGGGTATTGTAGACTAATAACAGGGCTGCAGTGTGCGTGCGTGAGTGTGTGGTTGCCTTGGTAACAGGACTCAGCTGATTGAGGGTTATGGGGTGCTTGTTTGGAAAGCATCTGTATGCAAATGTCATTATGGTATAGAGATGTTTGGTGAGGCCACGGAGAGAAGAAAGAGGGGGGTGGAGAGATGAATGGACTGACGGATGGATGCGTAGTATCTACAGAAACACTCCACTGACGGACACTGCTGGTCGCAATCTGAATCCATCAAGAAAATAAGACACTTCACTTAAAAGGCTTCATACGGCATCATATTAGCAGACTTCTGAAAGGATTCTGTAACAATATACGATCATAATGAACCTGCATTATAAAATGTCATTTATCTTTTAGACACTGCCTCATAAAAAGAGATACTGAAACATTGTTAACTTTATATTAGATTAGGTATAAAGCCATAAACCCCTGAAATGAAATATATTTCGCATTTTGCTCTGTGACACATTAACTTGATTTGATTTCCTACAACTACTAAAACCGAATAGGCCTCATTTATGAATTGGGATGGGTTGGAAACTAAGAAGTAGTTCCATTTTTTTTTTTTAACCTTGAACCACTTATTTAGTGACAATGCATCACTGATACTGAATCTACAGCGCTAAATAAACAGTGTGAACGGAGTCTGATACCTGAATAAATGACTGTTCCTTTTAATAGAATAAAAAAAACGTTAAGTGTGGCCATTGTAGTTTGATTTGTGAATTAAGAAATCAGTTCATTTCAGTGAATCAAAAACTTACAGTGTAACCAGTTTAGTTTAATTCCCAAACAAATCACTTTAATAAATCAGTTCTTTTCAGTGAATTAAATATACAATATGACCAGTGTGGAATGAGTCCTGAACATATGACTCAAATGTGTCAGTTCTTTTTAATAAATTAAAAAACATATTGCATGACCAGTTTAGTTTCATTTCTCACCAAATGACTCCAATGAATCAACTCTTTTTAGTGAACTGGATACATACATGCACAGCACAGAAATCGGTTCATTTTAGTAAATTTTAATGCAGTTTAGTTAATTTACGAAACAAATGACCCGATGAGTCAGTTCACTTTAATGAATCAAAAACATACAGTGTGACCAGTTCAGTCTGATTTCTGAACAACTGACTCAAACGGATCAGTTCATTTTAGTGAATCAAACCTTTTGACTTTTTTTTACTAGAATTGCATTTAAAGGTGCCATATAATGGAAAACTGAATTTACCTTGGCGTGGTTGAATAATAACAGTTCAGTACATGGACATAACATACTGTAAGTTTCTAAGACCATCGTTTCCTACTTCTTTGCAAAAGACGACTGAAAAAAGGTCAAATTCCAACACAATACAGACTGTTACGTAACAGTCTAGAGGGGTAATAGTTACGCTCACCACATTTGCATATACCCGCCCATAACTTACCATTCAGAAGGATCGATGTGCAATCTCAGA
>JAUCMU010000048.1:6122943-6141491 GCA_032275025.1 Enteromius treurensis | reverse complement strand
AAATTCTAGGGTTGTAAATGGACCTGTAAAACCGTTTCTGGGCATTTTTTCCCCTTACCTAAGCTACATACCTTCTACGTACATATCAGAGAACAATTTAAAATATTCTCTCAATGCATTCTATGGCACCTTTAATTTCTTTTCCAAAGTTCCTAGAGCTACAAAAAGAATAACTGATTCCTGAAGAAATCGTTGCATTGAGAACCAGAACCAGGATTGTTAAAATAGGATTCCTGTCTCTATTTATGAAGAGTTTCTAAAATGGGCATAACAACATTACCTAATCAATGGCTTTTAATTTAATGCAACAATTAATGCAAGAACAGCTATGAACAACTCCCACAGAAATTCATCCTGCTCGTGCTTCATGAAGCTTCATGAGGCCTAACAAGGCTTGTTTCTGCAGTATTGTGTAATTTTGCATGCGTGTGCGTGCAGTTTATCCCACCTACGAAAGTAAACTCCGAAATCAAATCAACAGTGTTCCTTTATGACTCTGCTAATCTCTGCCAAAGTAATTTGATTTTCCTACACGCAATAAAAAAGCATGTGATGCAACTAATACATTTCCCACTAATTCAAGCAATGGTAATTTTTTTTTCCAGAGCCGCTACAAATGCTAATAACGTGGTAGCAGCTTTAAAGTCTTCGTTCAAGGAGATTTGTATGGAGTGAGTCATTACCTAACAGCTTTTTTTTTTTCCATCCGCGATAGCTATTTAATGACAGGTAGCCGAAAGAGGCTTTTTCGTTCCTTACGAGGAAAAGAAAGTAGCCGTATGCAATAAAAGCGCTGACGTAAATAGTTTTACACACACTTCTAATGAAATCCTTTAGTGAGATGTATTTCCAGAGAGAATGCAAGAGAGAGAAAGACAGCAGTAGGTTTTTTTATGTGCTGCTTTCACTTAATGTACTCAGTAGCAGTGCCTGATGGGTAATTACAATAGTCACAACACAGATGGGGGGGCAGTGTCACCGTGGCCTTAAGCACACGACACACACACAAACGCATGCACACACACGGCCAGGCAAATAAGCGCTGACACATTCCTGAATGCCTATTTCCTCTTAAAAAAATGGCCAACATCATTAAAATCTACACTTGGAAAACACATCTCGTCCTGTTCCTGCCCTCCATTAACATAGTCTGACTCTTTATACTTCGACTCTCCTCACATTTACCCCTTGTTCGGTTCTCGCTCAAAATAACCTCTTGTTTCTTTTGACAAAATCTCTATCTGACACCGGATGCAGACGGATTTGCCCTCTATCTCCTTTTGTAGGCCTCTCTTCAAAGCGTTTGTCCAGGTTAAGGTCTTAAGACAGATGTAAAGAAAGAGTCAGAGAGAGAGAGAGAGAGAGAGAGAGAGAGAGAGAGAGAGACTTTTGAATAATTCATGGTGGCCTATAATGAAGCGCGGTCCACTCTTTAAAGTGTTTGGTGTGTAATGGAGTTTCAGACACACAGCTATCATTTTCTCTTAATGGCGCTTTCTGGGCTGCTTGCTGTGACCCTCTCTGCACACACACACACCAGCAAAGGCGATTACCGACAGCTGCTGGAGTTTCGAAGTGGCCAAAGTGGCCAATTTTCTCAATGCCATTTAAACAACAAACACAGCAGCGTGTTTAAAAAGAAGAGCCGACGGTGGGGGGTGAGAAACGACGAGGAGTTTGGGAGAGAGAAGGTAATGTTGGCTATTGTGATTCAGGACGAGTGTGTGAGGGTGCGCAACGGGGGGTTCATTAGGAGAACTCCAGGTTGAGTGTGTACATGTTCACATCTGGCCTGAAGTTGACTGCATCCTGTGCACAAGCTCCTCAGAGTTCAGATCTCTGCGATTCATTCTCCAAGTACGCGTTCGTTCCACATGCAGCGATGAACAGGAAACTTGCGACAGCAACTTGGCAGCGTGCTTTTGGAATAATTACACATCCCGCTGCTTTAAAGTCAACATGAAATGGTGTTCGCAACCCATTTTGCTTTTGTAATGTAACATTTCTGAATGCAACAGGGTATTCCAAATCTACAGAAACTTCAACATTGTTTCAATTAGTTTTGGTATTTTTCAAGACATAAAGTCAAACAACAAAATAATGAAAACTCTTGAAAAACACCAACAATGTACTAAGCAGTTATAATTCTGGACACTGAATGAAAGTCATTTATTGTGAAAGGCAAGTCATTGGGCCCCTGACAAACTTATGTCTTATAATAAACGATACACATACATATATTACATATGCCATGTTTTTATTGTGTTAGTTGATCTAAGAGAATTTTTAATTGCATCCAAAGTTTGTCTACATATCATATGTCTATATTTATTATTTATATGTAAATACACATGCATGTATACATTTAAAAAATATATATTTATATGTTAAATTATTTATATACAATATAAATTATCGGAATATAAACATAGACATGTAAATACATGTATATTTTCAAAATATATGCTGTATGTGTTTGCCTTTATATATATACATAATAGATATACGCAGTGCACACACATATACAGTATTATGTAAACAAAAACATTTATTTTGGCTGTGAATAACTATGAGTAATCCTTTGACAGCACTAATATATACACACACAAAACATATATTTTAGGATTTTTATAAACTAGAAATTCTTGAATACAAAACTTTTACATAACTGTTAATGTGTCCTGTTACTATGTAAAAAAGTAAGTAATGAATATTATTATTTACCTAAATATAAGTTTACAGTTAGGGTTAGCATTTTGTTAGCTGCTTATTACGCAACAATGACATAATGGCTGACCCAGATCCAACCCTTTTTTACTTTCTTTTTCTTAAATTTGAAACAACATGCGCTGCATGAATAATGCACAATAAAACCAGGGATGTGCATTAAGAAAGTAAATAAGGTCAAATCTGATCTCATGTTGACTTTTCCAGGCTTTTTGGTATCTAAAGATCAGCATCAGGGAAATGCAGGCTATAAATCCCCCAGCATGACCCTCCTGGTTGAAATAACAGCTTTGTTTGGTCAGTGAAGGGGCAGCAGATTGTGTGGAGACTTCCAAACTAAACTAATCCCATCCTAGAACACAGAACAGCTGTTCTGGTGCTGTGGTCAACACCAAACCGCACACACACACCTCGCAAGGCTAATATTTGCTCTATTGATGCTGCTGCTGTGGCCAAAGCAAAGTACAAAAACAAAGGATCATTAAAAATGCCCCACCGCTCTCATCCTTCTAAAAGGCCAGTTATAAATTTTAAATCAGCAATGAGGCAATTTAGCTGTATTTTTCATTTCTTTTAGGAATCAGAGGCTTTCATTAGAGTACAGAAGAATGATCAAAGTATTTTCCCCTCATCTCTCTCACTTTTCCCTCTATTTTATTGACAACTCAGGTTGTTTTTCATCTTTTGCTGCCTGTTTGTTCCTCCAGTAGTTCCACATGACTGCCTCTGATTGAACAGAAACTATCAAACCATCATGGGTCTCTCTTCTCGCCTACACACACACACACACACACACACACACACACACACACACACATTAGGAAAGACCACTTAAGGAAAGACCACTTAAAGACACTGGTTTTCATTCTAAGATAATAATATTTACAATAAACTACTATACGTTTTTAAAATAATGGTTCCACATGTTCCTTTCTTTGAAATGTAAAAGGTTATTTAAAATGATGGAAATGAAAAGTTCCTTGGGGAACAAAACAAATGTTTCTTATAGCATCAATGTAAAAAAAAAAAAAAGAAATCTTCTGGAACCTTTATTTTCATGCATATCAGTAAATTTGATTTAAAAGTATTTTAAATAGTGAGTGAAGTAAACACTTCAAATGCTCTCTCAAGTTTTAACTTGTTTTTAGCACGAGAAAAAAAAAAAAAACTTTACCCACTGATTCAATTTTCCAGGTGAGCGTGCAAGATTTTGTGAGTTGTGTGTGTAAGCGTGGCGCACCTGTAATTTGAGGCTATAACTCCCTTTTGTGTTCGCGAAAGTTTGTGTTCTCTCTCTGGTCTTTTGTGCTGAGGAGTTGAGTGTAAGTAAATAGCACTTGCGTGGAGGAGACAAAGACTTCAACCTGCACCTGCCGCACAGGGTTTACAGAAGAGAATACTGTCCTCTTTTAAAACCATTAACCCTTGCTCACCTCTTTGTGCCTCTTTTCTGTTTTTCACTTTGCACACACTGCAGGACTCCAAACCGAACAGCAGTACAACTAAACGCGAGCTGGGTTTTTCCTCTTTCCATTAACTCGCTGAGTATTTTCAATTTCGCTTCAAAACCAACGAATACAAAGACTTTATAATGAAAGTCTCCATTATATTTGAGACTTTCAGTAGCGGAATAAGATAATAATGAGGCAGCCACTAGGTGTCAGTAAAAAGTGTCTGCTGTACTTGCGTGAGGTGCAAGAACAAATCTCATTGGCTGAGCTTCCACTGACCATAACCCGCTTGAATAATATGTATTACTTTCAGTGATGTCTTTCTGAACCTTTTGAAGCATTGGTTCTGGTTTTGGTTGAATGCACTTTCAGTGGAGGGACAGAAAGGTATTTATAAAAATATCTTAATTTGTGTTTTGAAGATGGACCAAAGTCAGTCTAAAACAACAAAAGGGTGAGAAAAATTACAAAAGTTAAATTTTTTTGGGTGAACTTTTTCGTTAAGGGTAAAAATACACTCATACTATTTAAATGATTTTAAAAACATTTTATTAAGATAAACATGGGTGGAGTAACCAATTAAGCAAGACTTGCAACAACCACTGCACCACAACTCTGACCCCGTTAATTTACTCCTAACAATATGCCTAGAAGCCTCTGTAAAGACATAATATAAATATGTTTTGGACAGCATGGTGCTGCATTGTGACTGAACATTTATATTGTGTATATCTTTAAATAACCCATAACAGTACAGCTCCTTATCATGTGTGTTTTCAAGGATGAAATTACCGAGTCAAAACAAGCGCTGTCAAATCACTCTGAATATTACTGCCCTGCAGGCTACTCATATAAATATTATAGGCATAATAACTGTTAGTGCGATTCCTCCTATTGCTTTTTATGAAAACACATTATTTTGGTTTAGTCATCAGTTGTTCCTGCAATGTATGCGCCCAAAGCACAATGGTTCAAGTTATTATCATCATATACTACACTACGGTTAAAAAGTTTGGGGACAGTAATTGTTTATTTTTATTTTGAAATAATATAACATTTCACTGAGAAACAATTAACGTTATTAAAATGACAGTAAATACATTCATAATGTTAGAAAATATTTTTATTTCAAAAAAAACGCTGATCTTTTGAACTTTCGAAGAATCCTGAAAAAATATATCACGGTTTACATGAA
The DNA here is from genome assembly GCA_032275025.1 of Enteromius treurensis. NCBI lineage: Eukaryota > Metazoa > Chordata > Actinopteri > Cypriniformes > Cyprinidae > Enteromius > Enteromius treurensis. The sequence goes on along the minus strand of JAUCMU010000048.1, from coordinate 6,136,118 downwards.
AATTAATATATTGCAGCACTACTGATTTCAACATTGATAATAATAATAAATGTTTCTTGATTTCCAAAGGATCATGTGACAGTGAAGACTGGAGTAATAATGCTGAAAATTAAGCTTTGCATCACAGAAATAAATTGCATTTTTTGTAAACGCATTCAAAGAGAAAACAGTTATTTTAAATTGTAAAAATTGTTAATATTGCAGTCTTCGTGAGCATATGACTTATGAGACTTATAAGATCTTACAGATGGCAAGCTTTTGAATGTAGTGATACACTTCAAAAAAAGAATTATAATTATAATAAGTATAAAATATACACTGAACAAATTTATAAAAGCAACACTTTTGTTTGTGCCCCCATTTTTCATGAGCTAACCTCAACTATCTAAGACTTAGATATACACAGAAGGCCTTTTTTCTCAAATATTGCTCACAAATCTGTCTAAATCTGTGTTAGTGAGCACTTCTCTTTTGCAGAGATAATCCATCCACTTCACAGGTGTGGCATATCAAGATGCTGAATAAGACTGCATGATTATTGCACATCAGTTTTAATGTATTGGGGTGGGGTGGGGGTTTGGTCTCAGATGATCTTAGAGGTGAAGATGCTGGATGTGGAGGGGATCCTGGGCTGGTGTGGTTACACGTGGTCTGCGGTTGTGAGGCCGGTTGGATGTACTGCCAAGTTCTCTGAAATGCGTTTGGAGACGGCTTATGGTACAAAAAAAAAAACGAACATTCAATTCACAGGCAACAGCTCTGGTGGGCATTCCTGCAGTCAGCATGCCAATTGCATGCTCCCTCGAAACTTGCAACATCTGTGGCATTGTGCTGTGTGATAAAACTGCACATTTTAGAGTGGCCTTTTATTGTGTCCAGCCTGAAGCACACCTTTGCAATAATCATGCTGTCAAATTAGCTTCACGCCAGGATGGATTATCTGTGTACATAGAAAAAGTCTTAGATCTGTGAGTTCAGCTCATGAAAAATAGGGGCAAAAACAAAAGTGTTGCATTTATAGTTTTGCTCAGTGTAAACATATGTTTCTTAAATATAAAGATATAAAGTGGGACATGACTGCCCAGTTTTTTGACACTTCTAGGTATTTCATGTTTTCGGTGTTAACTGGATCTCAGTGAGAAATATGAGATCTGAGCACTGAAATTCTTTGAATAGAACTCCACTATATTCCCCACACTGGATAGAGAGCGAAGGAGTCTGTGCAAGTCCCTATGTCAGGTGTTATGGTGTACCCAGGTGTATTTATGAGTGTCCAATGTGACATGTTTTACACACATTACGGTGTAAGGAGAAAAAGGTGTGGCCATGAATAATGGAGTTTTACTTTAAATTCCTACTTCTAACCTCTGAGACGTCTATAATTCATGAAACAGATACAGGAAGGTATGATTTACATGAGTGGGAGTGTGTATGTGTGCCTGGCCTATGCGCGCATGGATGAATCATTCATATGATATTTTTCCCATGGACCTCCTGCGAATATGCAAGCAGATTTTGAATGTGAATCAGATTTTAAATGCTAAATTGTACTTTATAGCCATTTATGTATGCTGAGCAGCGACTTGTGTTTACATGCGTTCGTGAGTGTTTTTATATTTGGTGTGATTATGTTCATAAGGACGTTTGAGTGCTGATTTGTTGTTGCTGTGTGTGTGTGATTTTGTATGTGTGCCAATGTGGGTTTGAGGTGATGAATCTATGTGAATGCTACAGGGAACGCTGGGATAAGTCAGAGGGTCTGTATGTGCGTGCATGGGTTTATGTGTGTGTGTGTTTACGCCTGGGCTGAATTACATTTATAAATGTTTAATATGTAAATTTGTGAATGCCTGTGTGAGTGTGTGTAATGTAAACATGCGTGTTTGTGTGGTCAAGTGTGTGGTCTGTGATTGACACTCTGGGATCTGAACAGCTTCAGGTGAGGAATGTAAATGCAGAAATTCATTTCAACTCTCCTTTTCCTCTCATCACAGCTTTGTCTAACATGCACATCTATATGTTACTGTAAGAATTGTCTCCAATGTGCTGTTCTCATTCAAGTAATGGAAGTCTGAGTCTAGAATTATGTTTCTATAAAAAAGTGGCAAGCACCCAACATCAATATAATTTTCAAGTAAAAAAATGTTAAAGTGTATTGGCATCTCTGTTACAAAAGTTATTAACCTCCCTTGAAATTTGTATCTCACAATTTCCGATTTTATTTCTTACAATTGCAAGTTTATATTATTCAATGCTGACTTGAAATTGCATGTTAATATCTCACAATTCAGAAAAAAAAAGTCAGAATTGTGATATGTAAACGAAGAAATAAATATAAGAAACAATAGGAGAAAACTTACACATTTCCCCCACAAAAGTTTAATTTGCATACCTCAAACACACAATGAAGACGGCCTCTGCGATTTTGCCAAGTATGGATTTTGCCATGATCCTGGAACATTACTTTCCAAAAATATAACCTTATCTCGACCCCTATTAACCCTACCCAAAATTTATTCCTAAAATTATTGGGAAATGATAGCTGATTAACAAGTGTGTAAAAGCACCTAACCCTGATCATATACCTTAATCATGTATTTCCAGAAAAAAAAATCCCTTGAATCTGATTGGTTTATTGGAATGTTGTTCCAGGAACATCTTGTACTTGGTGAAATCACGCTCACCCAATGACGATACAGATACTTGTCAATGCTGTTATTGAAGCAGTTAAACTTACAGTTTCTCTGTTCGATCGTTCATGGCATATCAAACCCGCGAGACCTTCGTTCATCGTTAGAGCATAAATTAAGACATTTTTGATAAAATCACAAAGATTTCTGACCCTCTATAGACAGCAATAAAATCTCTCAACATATTAATTTTGTTTTGATGTCACATTATATTTTTCAAATAGCTAATTGTGTGAAAATTACCCTTTATTAATTGAAACTGTAAATTTGAGTGAAAAGGAATAAAAGTTTTCATTTCTTTTTGTAACTGCAGTGATATGTACTTGTTGGTACATATTTTGCCTCTTGTTATAAAGTGAACCCAGGTGCAATTATGCCTCAAGATGAGATAGACAAAAATCTGATAAAAGTCTTAAAATACATATAAACAATGTATATCATGCTTGGTTGCCAAAGCACAAGCAGAATAATTGACTCAGGTGTGCATTATTTTGGTGGTAATTCAATGGCCTGTCGTCAAATATTCTTATCACACACACTATTCAGACTTCATGTCATCTTTAAATGTTCGTTTGGTAGATCTAGATTTTATCACAAAGATTGTGTGTGTGTGTGTGTGTGTGTGCGCAACTGTTGATGGAAAGCGAAACGAAGCAGACAAAAATGGAAAAAGCTGCTAATATGAAAAGCTTAATAAACGGCATACCCATTTAGAGTCAAGACTGTCCATTTACATGAGCTCTTTAGACCCCTTTTAAGCTGAAAGGAGATCTCTCATACTGCTTTTCCCTTTAAAGAAAAATTGTCAGCGGATGTTTAGAGCAAAAAACATACAAACTGAAAGATACATGAAAACTGTTCAAACAAGCTAAAGCTATCAGCTTTGAACAAGGGAAGGATATTATTGACAAGACAGCAGAGTGGGCAATGTGTAGATGGTTCACCAACGGAAAATCAATGTGTTGTAAATTTGTGCACAGTAGTGTCAATTTAGCCCAATGAGAATCTTTTATTCCGCCCCACAATCCCTCTCACTATCAAAACCACTAAGTCAGACACACACACACACTAATATGATATCACACCCCTGCTGAGCGTGTAGGGCAAACATGCCCCTCCAGATGGAAAACAGACTCATTCCTGCACAAACGCTGCTCATCGAACACGCAAGCAAGCAAACAAACAAACAATCAGGGGCTTCCAATATCTGTAAAAGAAACAGGAACAGAGAAGATCTCTGCTGGGAATTTAGGGAAAATGTCACTAGCTGTGTGTTCTCATCGACTGCTCTCTTGTTACAGGTCTGCTGAGCAAAGTTACACAGGGGAGAGGGTTAAAAGAGAGACGTCCTCTGTTCTATCTGTCTGAGGTGAAACCGAGAAGGGAATGCGAGAAGGAATGAAAGGGGGTTCCCTCTCTGAAAAGACGACTACGGCTTTTGAAAGATTTTCCCTCTGGCGTCTCCAGAAGGCATTAAATAAGATAATACATGCACAAACACGCTCACGCATGCAGCGCAAACAGTTAAGTAGACGGTTAAAATGGAGCATGCAGAAAGAAGTGTGGCAATCTGACAGATCGCATTTTGATGACTAAAGAGGGGTCGCTGCCATCACCCTGACCTATGACTTAAAAGGTCACCAACCGTGACAACTCACCTTTCACTTAGAAAGAAAAAGGGACAAAAGTGAACAGAACATAAGGGTTTGCTTTTTCAAAATATTGTACACTTTTCTGACTAAAACGAACACATTTAGACTAGTTCACATTGAAACAGACTTCTTCATTATTTATAAACACTTTGCTTTTCAAACCCCTTTTATGTTTAGATTTCATAGTTTTACCTCTGTCCGAGGCTTTTAGGAATAAATAGCAAAATCCATTATAAAAATATGATATAATACATTTTTAAAACTACAATGTCATTAAATGTCAAATGTGAAAGATACATGTTTTTATGGATAAAGACTCCTGGAGAAAAATCTATATAAACTTATAAAACTGCATTTGGAAAATATGTAGTTACTAGTACTGTACTGTTGGATTCATTTTTCATGTATTTAAATTAATTATTTACAATCAATATTTTGTTTTATAAATTATAATTAAATTAAATTAATAGTAATTAAATTTGTATTAAATTAATCAAAATAATTCATATAAATTAAATTTTTTTTTTTAACCCTTAAGCACTTTCAAGGACCTACTAACACTCACCAGACCCCAAACACTTGATCTAAATCAATCAAAAAATATTGGTAAAAAAATTATGATTTATGTATTTATTTCCCCCTAACAAAGTTTTTCCAAAGTTTTTCCAAAAGAATGAATTTCTCAATCATTCACAGTGACTGTGAAGAGCTTGCAAGGAAAAAATAGATGTGAGGTGTGAAGAAAAAAAAACTGAATATAAATTAATGTGTGTCATTTTTTTAGAATAAGCTGTAAATTAGTTAAATTATGCAACAAAGTACAAAAAACAAGAACAACACCATTAACTGCATTTATAAGAGATACATAAAATGCTAGTGAAATTAAGAGACTTTACTTGAAGAGATTTTACTGCAAAACTTCCGCCAGAGAATATTATTTAACACAATAAATCATTTGGGATGTGCTGAAAATGACACTTCAGAGGAAATAATTGAGGAAGAAAAAAATGTGAAAAGTGTGTTTTAGAAGAAGTCCACAGGGTCAAAACTGCCCACTAAAAGAAAAACCAGTAAATTAAAATATTAACAGAAAAAAATAGAAAAGAATCAGAATATCGAATATATCGAATCCCATCTCCATTGTACAGAGCTCAGCTGGAGCGGATGATTTCATAGCTGTGCTTTTATTATAACACAAACATAAACCACAGGCACACCCTCTTCAACAAATAAATGTAAAACATTAAATAACAGCTATCTCGCAGTGAATGGACTGAAAAACATTCAAATTCCATGAATATCCCCCACTCAGATAAAAGTATGCATAAATAAAACACATACAAATCCCATGTACGCAATGCAAACATCTGCATACTGAATCGCATGAATAATACACACTCTCTTTATCTGTGTTGTGAGTGGCAGGTTAGAGCTTGCCCAAGTAAAAGTGCAAACCTTTGAGCGTTATCTTTACCATCTTCCGCTATACCCCGCGTGGCAGCGTGAGGGGAAGAGGCTGTCGCTCGTCTCTGCGCTCTATACTTAGTCGTCATGGAGACCACAAACACCCCACAAAGAAAATTCCACACTGAATAATAACTGGCCAATTGCGCGTGTTTGCTCCCTAACAAACCACAGGATTAGAAGCATTTTCTTGTCAGAAGCATAAACTATTTCTATGTGTAAGCGGAGAGAGTGAGAGAGGGAGTGTGAGGGGGCAAAGATGAGATCAGAATACTGATGTTCTCGTCTGACAGGTCTCTAAGAGGCAAGAAAATCAAACAATGTTATATACTGTAAATAAATGTAGGGAGAGATATAGGCAAAACTCACACACACAAATATCACTGCTTCAGACTGCCTATACTTGAATGGACTTCCATTCTGTCTATTATACAGCAAACATTGTATGGAAAAAAACACCTTTGCCTCCAAACTGGAAACATATAAGATGGGCTTTATTTTAACTCTTTTTATTGGCAATTTTCAATTAGAGAGTTATTACAAGTAAGGGAAAGAAAATCCATACTGTACAACACTGGTTTCACAATATTGAAGAAAAAAAAAACTGGTTGGTTATTAAACACATTACATGCTCTCTGAACCAAATTCAAAGGAAAATAAAGAAATGGCGCAAAAAAAACAACAAAAAAGAACAACAACAATTGAAAATAAGATAAACAAACAAAACAAACAAATAAATTATAATGGGCTTTAAATAATGGTATTTGTTTACAATTAGATTTTGCCATCAATATCATATGTGGCATGTTAAGTGGTCCGAACAAATACATCAGCGGAATATTTAAGTAAACAAGATATCTTCAAGGTCAACAGAGCATTCTGTTTTTTTAAAGATGTCCTTGTCAAAAACAAAAAACAAAACACACATGCTGGTTTTTGTGCTTTATGAGCTTTGTGACTTTCCGTATAGAAACCCCTTACAGAAAGTGTTGTGCATATTTTACGAGGTGGCTAATTCGTGGTAAATTTGTCTAAACCCCAATGAGGGGTAGGTTTAGGGGGCAGGGTTAGGTGTTGGTCATACATGCAAATTCATTCGAACTGGCAACTCGTAAAATATGTAAAATTTAGCAAAAATCATATGAACTCTGAAATGTTTAATTCAGTGGGTTTCAATGATATAATTTGATGTAGTTTAAATGATAGGCTATTGCTACTGCAGGCAAGGTAAGCAGAGAAACATAATGTTAAATATCTCAATCTAGCTAATCAAAAGAACTTAGTACTGGCTAGCTAATTGCTGTTCATCTGATAACTGCGGGATAACTGAAAACACAAAAAAGGGAAAAGTTTAATTGTTGTGTTATCTTGTTTTCTAAAACCAATAAAGCAAAAAACAAACAAACAAACAAACAAGCATTTACTTGAGTACTATATTAAACCCTGCTGAACGAAACAAACACAGCTGAAACCAGCCTAGGCTAGTTGGCTGGTCCTAGCTGGTTTTCTGGTCTCCCAGCCAGGCTAAGCTGGTTTTAGCTGGCTGTTCCAGCTCGTCTCCCAGCCTGACCAGCTAAGGCAAGGGCCAAAGCCACTCTTAAACCAGTCTGCTGACAACCAGCTTAGGTTGTTTTTTTAGCAGTTTAACTTCACAAAATTAAAAAAAAAAAAACATCAGGCTTTTTTCTATCAAGGTCCTCGAAGTACAAAATTGTTACTACACAGCTTTGGAAGTCAGTGGGTGACTTCTATGACAGTCTGCCCGTAATCACTCTTGTAAGGTTACGTAAAGTGATTTCCCAGCATTTCTGAACACTGACTAGTTACAAATGTGATATTTAATTACAACAATTCAATAATAAGAAGTTAATATTGTGGTATATATTCTACACCACATTGTTGGATTTTGTAAAATTGTCCAAACAAAAATATTATATAAAGCCACAGAAGAACTGCTGTGTGTCTCCTAACAAAGCGCAATAGGTTTTTGAAGCAGCACTACGCAGACCATTCTGTCCATGCATCAAAGTACCAAAAGAGCCATTTGAGAGCATAATTGACATTTTTGATTTTAGATTCAAATAAATCCTGCTGTTTTGCTCTTTTGTTAAAGATTTGCAGCTGTAAAATTACTGTTACAGTTGCGTTGCTGAGCTTTCAAGCATCTTCTTATTAGTTTGTATTTAAAGCAAATCACTGTCCACTTGGTTCAACATAGAAGTCACTGTTAGCACAAAGCAAGAGGAATGTTTAATTGGATCCTTTTAGCTTCAATGTTATACTTTGATAAAATAAATACACCATAAAGTGATTTTCTATGACTTCAAATCAAGCACCCATAGACTACTGACTTGTCTTGACAGAATCATTTAGTTGATTTGATCTTATACGACACTAATCTAACTACTATAGCAGATGCAATTTCAGATTCATCTGCCCCTCAATGTCGAAGCACTCCAAAGTTAATCCTTTACATATTAGCCATTCCCCTGGCATTCTAAAGACCTGAGAACTCAACAATAACTACATTAGCATCCACACCAATGTACCATAACATTGTTCACTATAAGTGTGTGCTGCAGTTATGTTCTCAATTGCTTTAATTGCTCAAGCTCTTTAATGTTGACCAGAAAAGTGCGCCAGGGTTTGCACCTAAAAGTTTGCCGTCCTAAAGTGAAGACGAAAAACCAAACACCCTAACCCAGAAATGTGGTGAGAGCTGCACACTAAAAGATTCTGTCCACACGCGAGATGCAGACGCCCTCGTTACACTCTCATAGCGCCACGTCACGTCCCATCAGCCTCTTTGTCAAAAAGACAGAGTAAATAAGAGTTTAATATGACCGTTCCCTCCCTTCCTTCGTCCTTCCCTCCTCCACACCCCCCTCAACCACACAAATTCTCTCTCATTCTCATTTCTCCCGTAACCACCGAATCAATCATTAAGCTGACCGGGCTGCCCGTCAGTGAGGCACGTAACTCTAAACAAGTCTAATACGTGCTGATTGGTGACTTATTTGGATTAGTATGAAAGAAAAGAAAGCGCACAGAGGAAAAGGCTACTAGCTGTCAGCTCGCATTAGTGCTGACGCGAATCTCGCACCGGCTCTATTCTTCTGTCCCTTCTTCCGTTATCACTTTAGTTTTAAAAATCCATCCACCTCACCATCAATGAATGACAACCATGTCTAAAAGCCTGCTCATTAAAAAAAAACTATTAGGCCTTCCTCAATACATAAGTCTTTTCTTGTCAGTTTTGGGTGATTTTAGCTCAGAGACTTCTTAATGGCTCTTTAAAAGCATGTTTTATAACATCTAATATGTACCTAAAGTATGACATGAATTGTTCACATTTAGACAGAGCCTAATGATGAATTTGCTCTAAACCTTGGATGTCTCCAGCCCTGAGCGTGTTTGCGGATGCAGGAGCATTCAATAGCAGCGAGTGGGCAGGTTAGCTTGCGCCATATGCATTAGCAAGGCAGAATCAACCTTGCAAATTAATTTGGGGAGGCGTAATAGGAGCCGGTGCAGGGCGAGGGCCTGATTTCACAGAGTTATCATTACGTTAACTCAACACTGAGACAATGTTCCCTCCCCTCCGGCCTAATGCAGGGAAGACGGCCCAAGGTCACTCGCTGCACACTCTAATGGGAGATGACAGGTGAAAAAAGCTACCACGCACCACGCAGATTTAACTTTCATTTGTGTGTTATTGTGTGTGTGTGTGTGTGTGTGTGTGTGTGTGTTTGAGGGAGGTAGAGAGCGAGGAGAAAGACTTTACTTCTACAAAACACTCTTTTGACCTTCACATTTAAGAGCAAATACTAAAATGGAAGAGTAAAGATATAATTAAAAACTCCCTACTGAAACTGTTATTAACTAATTCTAATAATAGCGTTTTTTTTTAACAACCATTTAACAGGGTGTTCATAAATTATCATATCAATTATTAAAAACAAATGACTATACATTTGTATTCTTAAAAACTGCTGAGAGTATGAAAATTAATATTATAACATATCGATGGGTCTAAAACAAGTTATACAACACAAATCAGTGCAATAAATGCAGCAGTTCTTGACACAACAACTATTTAGTACTTTAGTACAAATCAATGTGAAGTTGTGTTTTGCTTTCACAATTAAATAATTGGCTCAACATGTAATATGCTCCTATTTGGTTTAGTTATACTAAATGACTGCATTTAAAAAAAGTACAGAATTATCATGTCTAAATCCCATGTTGATTCAATTTGATAATCTCACTGCATTATCACAATCAATGTCAAAAATAATGTTTGGAAATGTAAAGTGATATTTCCAACTGAGACGCTGCCCCAAAAGATAGAATAACCGACTTAAAACCATTGTTTTGCTTCTGAAAATACTTAAGACTTTTTTTTTGCACAATACTGTTTACAATGTAATGGACTTTATGTTATCAATTCCAATGAACAGGATACATTTTCTTACTCTTTGCATTTTTATATCAGTATAGCTCAAGGAAATTAAATCAATGTGATAAATGAGTTAGGCCAAAAGTAATATAGAAGTAGCAGCAATCAGTCATTTGTAAGTAATCTACCCAGCTCTGGTTACACTACACTATACAGTATACTGGAACACAATGCCCAGCACTCAAGGAATGTTTTCAAAATCCCATTTTCAAAATTCAAATAATCTTCAACCCTTGAATCGAGGGTGATCCATAAGTGATTTTAAAATTCGTCATTGACCCTTGGTCACTAAAATGTTTTGTGGAAATGTAAGGGCAAGCAGCTGTTCAGTAAACACCGCTGTCAGGAACTGTAGTGTCCTCTCAAAAGCCATTTATTGGCGAGTACCACACAGCTATGGATTAAAGTATGTGTGACATAAACCATCCCCTGCTGCTCCACACATGTGCATTTTCCTTTTTCTCTCTTATTTTTTACGCCTGGAAGTGACAGTGGAAGCCAGTGACATTTTTTGTGACAGACTCGCCGCTAAGAAGAGGTGGCAGCGGTCAATAACGGCAACACTGACACCATTAAGATGTTGTTTGGGCTGTTTCCTGTGACATATATCTAGGAGAGAGGGGGAGAAAGAAAAAGAGAGAAAGGGAGGGACAGAAATGGAGAGAGAGTGAAGTACGGGCGCATTTTGGCTTGAAATGACATCTCTTTTCATCATTCTTTTAAGCTGTCATTTTAGTTAACTTCTGGATGGGTGACAGAAAGCAACATGCCATCCATCGAACCTCCTCCTCCTCCTCCTCCTCCTCGATGGCCATGAATTATTTATGCACAGATAGATTGAGTGTTTGGCTCTGTTTCATGGCTGTATTGTTAGAATCCAAACCCAAAATCATAGGGCCATAAGTTCAGCACAATAATTGGTTTCGCATCAAAACAAACTTTAAAACAAACCCAGGAACGAATAATACGACTGTCTTTTGAAGAGTAAAAAATAAAGCAACTTTTATGCATGCACTTTTCCAAATAAAACGAGCTGCTTTTTTATTTATAGAATCCCAAACAAAACATTACGGCGAAAAAAAATAAGGCAAATAATTATGAGAACAACAATGCTAGTCTATGGTTCACAGGAGACGCTATGAAAGTTTATGTTTAGGTGCAGCACCACTGAACAATTTCACTTTTCAATTATTTGCTTATATTGTTCATATTAACGTATGAAAAGCTTATGAATTGAATTAAGCAAGTATCCAGATGATAAAATGCATTCTGCATGGTTGCTCGGCAATCGGCTCTCCTGTATTAGTGTTTCTTGTGCTCGGCTTTATGACTTTACTTTCACAGTGTACTACATTAATAACTTATTAAATCATATAATCATGTTATAGCGTGTTATGTGTATTGGTTTGTATATGCTCCTGTCCCTTTTGATGGATTTGCTCTGCAAATCAACTTAATCACGCCATTGGAAAACATAATGAGTGTGGCATGCTTTTCGACAGACTAACAATCTTATTAGGGAGCCAATGTTCTCAAAAACCAAGCCATAAATTCATTAAGTGATAATTTAGAGCATAAAATGAGATTGAAATCCATGATGCAAAACAACCAACTCAGAAAGCAACATGACGACTAAAAAGTGGAAAACAGACTGGCACGTTTTTTATGTTGGGAATCACTTTGGAAGGTTTTATGCAGCAATACAAATAAATAAATACAACTTTTACAGTCATATTCACTCTGTGTAAATCGTTGTTTTATTGCCATTGCTTTTTTTGTCTAATAACAATACTGATGTTTCACTTGAGTTCCTGCAGTAACAATAACCTGTAATTTTGAATAATATTCTGTGGTGTGAATTTGAGACATTTATGACTCAATTGGACACTCTCCTCACGTCTCCTTTTTTTTTTGAAAAACATTTTTATAAATAAATTTTACATTGCAAACATGGAAAATTTAATAAAATTACATTTTACATTTATCAAAGTAAAAAAAAAAAAACCTTTACATTATAATAAATAAATAAATGTGTGGGAAAAGGGCAAAACAATAAACAAAAAGAAAATTTAAATAAATTTAATATAATCTTAAGTCTCGTTTAAATTTTAGTTAATGTTTTAGTAAAAAACTGAAATGTACTTAATGTCCAAGTTTTTATTTGTTTTATTTCGGTTTCAGTTATTTTAGCACATCAAGTTTATCTAAATAAGAAATTTTGACTTGGAAAAAAAAAGCTACACTATCTGATCCATATTTATCATGTTCTTTCACAGTTCCCCTATATTTGCTTACATTTAATAAAAGACAATTGCCTGTTGTAGTTGTGTGTGTGCTTCTCTCATTTCTCTTAATTACTGTGTAAATCTGATCTGGTCTTTGGTGAGTAATCAAGTCTTTGTCTGTCTTAACTTAACCCTCTGTTTTCCCAGTAAGTCATGCTTCTCCTCTCCTCTGATGGTACTGCTACATTTTCACATCCCATCAAGCTATAATGACTTTAATGACACTCTGCTTATGGTAATTTTTTAATTAATCAAAATAAGTGAATGTGACACAGGGCTTGGTTAAGTGCACATACATGACATGGTCCATCATTAGGCTGTGCTTAACCAAGAATCTCATCCGGTAGATCATGACCGTGATCACAACCACTTTCATCATCTTGATCGAAGTACCCACAACAATACACCCACGGAATTATGCTTTCTAACAGTGCAGCCGTGAGAACGCTTTATTTATTACAGCATAAACATCTACCAATGTGACTGAATTCTCATGTATTTCTGTCAGTACTCTTCAGTGGCGATTTCTTTAAGACTGCAAGGGAAGCTCAGCTTCCCCTGTAATGTCACAAAATTAATGGTCAAATGATGTACTATTGTATTAACATTTTATTGACTAAAAATG
>JAUCMU010000048.1:6109541-6121729 GCA_032275025.1 Enteromius treurensis | reverse complement strand
GGTTAAAAATTCAAGGCACAAGTTGAATGTAATTTTGTCCCCTTCGGCGGGTCCGCAGAGTTTAAGAGGTTAATGAGGATAGCGTGACACCCGCAGATCAATACAGCGCCATTAAATTCAGCAGCCAAATGTAAATGACCTTGTTTAATATTATAACGACGGTTTTGATTGTCAAAGTGGAAGAGAAAGAGAAGAGGAAAATAAAGCCTGGTCTTTTTTAAAAATACATGAGCTGGTCAGCGGGGTTATGTAAATTTTGCGTTTTCGACCACAGAGCGAAATTCATAATTCATAAAGATTAAAGTTGAATACTATATTAGGCGGCCCGCATTAAAAAGCGAGGCCTGGACTTATTATGTTCCATCTGTGATGAGGACGGAGTTAGATAAGTCTTCAACAACTAAATCAATATTAATACACATTCAGCCTTCAGATGGTCTGCTTGCCATTTATCTTGCGAATAAAACACACTTACAAGACCACAATGCTCCACGGTATCAATACTACAGGAAGAGGAGAAAATAAGACGGTTCGCATTATGTGAGGTTATGGATATGCGAAAGGAAGGACGGGATGTGAAGGCAGGTCATAGTTCAGTTGCTGTGGTGACCAGACCTGTATTAAACACGCCAGAGTGGAGGGGAATGTAAATGTGAAGAAATTATATGGATCCAGAACCTCTGTGAGACAACAGACTCAACGGATTCAGACAAAGATACAAACTTCATGCTTTTGTCTTTTTAGGAGGAGCTCGGCGTGAAGCTCGAATGCAATTAATGTTGCTTTGAAAGGACAATCGCCACTGCCTTTGTCAGAGGAGAGACACAGCTTGGCTTGGAGAAGTGCGGCCCCTCGGGTGCAGTGACTCTTGACATGTGCGCTCACATATCTTCCCCCAGTGCTCGGAGTTTGAATCCAGAGGGGACAGGATGAGGACAGACTGCCGACACGACAACTGCTGCTTCTCTTGTCTAGTCAAATCTGAGGAATGGGTCGGTATTGCATAAAAATTAACAATTATGTTCGGTACACACAATGTTTGCTTAATGCAGTCTACAACCAAAATTATTTAAAATTGACATTTTTAAAAATTAATTTAGTAATATGAGGGTGCTAACACTTTAGGAACCCTATTATTATTAGGAACACAAACAAGCTACTAGAATGCAATTTACTTGCTGTTTTTTAGTTTTTATAAAGCATATATTCATGTCTTATTCTGCATAGATCCCTGACCCTATACATAAACTTAACTATTAATAAATATACATAACATAAACTGTTAGTAAGTAGTGACTATGTGTTACCTATTCAGAACTTTTCTGAATTAAGTTATTTATCTGTTTATTTATTAATTGAAATTGAGGTCACAGTCAACAATTTAAACTTTGAAGTTCATATACAGTAGTTGTGACTTTTAAATAGAAAAAAAAAAGTCTTAAGTAAAAGCCTTAATGTTTGATTTGCTAGAATGCATTACATGTGTTTAAATTGAAACTTAAAATAATTCAATTTAAGTACATTACTCTTTCTATCACCCCAATTCAAATTTTAACACATAAAAAAGAAAGGAAGAAAATTCCTCAATTTTGAATTTTGGTCTGGGTAACTATTGTTGCATTCTAACCATTCAAGTCCCAGCTTTATTCAGTACACGCCAGAGCAACAGTTTAAAGGGATTCATTCTTGAATTTAAATGAACTGGTCACTAATACTAAAATCTAAAGATATAGTGTTGGTGGGGGGGTAGATATGCTGTAGATATGCTGAATGGAATAGAGAGAGATAGAGGGGTAAACCCCATTAAAAGCAATGAAAGACCTCCTGCTGCAGACAACAGAATCCACAGTCAGGCCGAACAGCAGTGTAAGACTAATACAATACAAGTCACTAATTAGCTCTGCTGTTTCCCTGACATATGCTTCAGGGGGAGAGAGAGAGAGAGAGAGAGAGAAAGAGAGAGAGAGAAAGGAATTTAAGGAAGTAAATTGAGAAATACACATTTACATCAATCTCATATATGGTAATCACATTACATTAATTGCTAGACTTTACATTATTACATTATAAAAAAAGAAAAAAAGTATAGGACCTCTACAAAGTGCAGTCTTTTAATTTTATATGATTCACCAAATCAATGGAGAAAATATGAATATAGGTAACTATATTGTGCATATATTGAATAAATGTGTGCATTATTAATTTGAGAAACAAGTTGCAGACAGGTTCAATTATTTACCATTAGTTAATTTGTTAGGCATCATACACTACAACAACATTAACAACATTAATTTTTACGGCATCTATCAATCTAGGATAATGTTACATTATCATCTATTATTGTTCATTGTTAATTTATATTCATTCATAATATATTAAATAATGTTCATTTATACAACTTCAAATGTTAAAAATATATTAGTATATGTAAAAATGAACATTAACTTAGATTAATAAATGCTTTAAAATATTGTTTTATTCCATGTTAGCTTTTGCTATGAACATTAATGTTCATAGAAACTTCACATTAACTTACCAGTTAAATTAATTAACCATATTCTATTTTCATGTAAAATATGTAACACTGCAATAGAGGATGGATACCTGACCCGAGTCCGGCCCAGTTCGGACAGATATTTAGAAAGGATGCTCGAGTTCGGGTCGGGCTGAGCTGCATCAGTGCGAATGTGCGCCTGTGTTATAATGGCGCTTTTTGCCCCCTGTGCGCTGATGCTCTCATCTGTTGACAAATTTTTCGAATGCCTTCCTACAGCTGGTTAATAAAAGTGCGCTTTCCACTCAAAAAAGTGCATTTGTCATTAGTATGTGAAAAAAAAGGATTTTAAATCGGGCTCGGACATAAATATCTTAATGCCTGTTGGGGTTAGGATTGGGTTCGGTTACTGCTCTGTCGGAAGCGGGCCGGGCTCGGACAGAAAAATGCGGCCTGATCCGCACTCTACACTGCAAGTGAACTTACCAATAGTGTAAATGCTTCAGCAAATTACTCGACAGAGATGCACTATAATGACCCATGTCCTCTATACCTTTGGTTTGACCAGCCAGGGTCAAATTCTAGTCAGAGAGAGGTTAAGGTCTCTTCGCGATAGTGGTATGATGCGGTGCAACAAATCTCCGACAGAAAGCCGCGTTCTATTTATGACGTGCTGAAACAAATTCCAAATAATTTTCAATGGTCGCTTTATCGTGTCCAGTGTAGGAAGACTTAGAGCTTTCAAACCTTTCAGCCACACACCTTTCAAAGTATACTGAATTACGGATTAGTGCAGACAGACGAGCTCGATGCATGCGCAATGCCACCTATTGACTTTCTCGGCATTCTTCTCACGCATACACTGTTGTACGCGGACAGTCCTACATGCTGCGAAGCCCTCCTGATGACGAAAATGACGTTATACAGATGGCCGAAGTATACTTTGGCCTCTAAGCTGGCCTCTACCCTGCTTTTAAAGGAATATTTGTGTTATTTGTTTTTATCTATTTCTACTATTTTGCATTTTTTGTTATTTATTTGCCTGTCATTTTGTGGCAAAATATTTTGCAGTGGCCACATGTTGTTTTTACGGCATTGAATTCTATAAAATAGTTTAATTTCAAAAAGTTGCTTACAAAATGCACCTAGATTTTTTTGGAATGATTTTGCTGAATAAGATAAATATTTTCCCAATATATTTTATCATTGAGAATTTATTTTAAAAAGTCTAAAAATCCAATGTCTCGTCTCGTGGGATACGTTTCTCGTCACACCTCTAATGAACAGTACTTGAATAATTTATAATTTGTTCTTTGAAGTATTATTTAGTTAAATAGTCTAATTAGTCAATAAAAATCAAAGGATCAACCCTCATCCTTCTCCTAATCTGATCTAATGACAGAAGTCCCTCTCTTGTCCAATCAGCAGGGAGAGAAAGATTACTTCCCCACCATATGGTGAGTCAGTGAGTGAGATCATATCCCTTATATATCATATACTGAGAAATGTAATCATGCACAGATTGAGAGTGTGGGAAGTGACCTTATCTGCATGAGTCCACATCCTGTTCAGAGATCAAATGCAAATAAACTCTTCAGAGAGTGTCAATTTATACCCTCTACCGGTGAAAAACAGATGGACTTGTAGACTCCTGAATTTCTTTTGTAAAAGTATGACTTGTGAATGATTAAATAGCTTATTTTTTCCCTTTTACAACTTCAGTAATTGAGTAGAAAGAAAACAAATCGAGAAACAGGACACGATACCTTCAAATCCCAACTGTTCAGAAAGTCTCAACTCATACATTACACCATCAAACCTTTTATCATATCCATTCCAAGTTCATCATTAGCTATATTGTAGGCTACATGTTGTAGTAATCCCACAAATACCATCCTCTTCAATATAATAGCAGACACAACAGAAGGGTCAGAGGGTGCACAGAGGTTATTTGCTTTTGAGTAAAGTGAACCAGTGTTCGGTAACAGTATATTTGTAAATCTAAGCTTCTGGATCGTTTAGAGGAAGTATTAGTGTCACTAAGACAGAAGGCACATATAGACTTGCACGGCGCTCCAGAACAACGAAAAAAGCAGGAAGCTCGAGAGAAAGAGAATACATTTCCCAAATCAATAATTATGAGGGCGATGAGAAGTAGGACTGAAATCAAAGAAAGCAGTCTAAAGAGACACAAAACAATAGTGACCAATCATTGTGCGACTAAATAGATGAGAATAATGCCTCTCTGACTACCCTGGTCTTCATCATTTTGAGGATCTGTTTATTGATGAGGTCCAGTTGAGTGAAACTGGGAAGGAGATACAGTCAGATCGACCCCGATCAATAAAGAGCAGGTCAGTGACTCAAAGTGACTCTTAGTCATAATGCCGAAACAAGCCACAGAGGAACGGGGGGAGGGGCGGAAGACAAAAACACCGAACGGAAAAAAACATGAAAAAAAATGGACCACACAGTTGAAGTAGAGCACAGATCACAGAACAAGTGGCACTTTTTCATGCTGTGAAACAGACTTGCTTTGTTTCAACGATAGGAACCAGCTCTCATTTCCTCCTGAAATGTCCAAAAACGCTCAGCTGGGGACAGAGGCGAAGGAAAAGCTCCATCACAGCGAGGCCCTCGGGCACAACACTCCAGTTATCTTTCCAGTGCAGCACTTTGCGGCAAGGTTTTGGCCCTCGTGCAACACACACGCAGGTGCCACTGTGGGCCGAGAGAGCAGTACGTTTCTAATCTCTCAGCCAATCCTTGCTCTGAGCGGCCCCGTTGATGTTCTGTGCATTTTGATGTTGAATCTCTTTTCGTTCCACAATAAAGTTCTGCGTAGGAGTGAAAATGCAAGAAAAACGCCCAAACGAAACAAAACACGACACAAATTGCTCTCTTTGTGCTGCTTTATATAGGTCTGCTTAGCATTCAAGGGCAGGGCTGTTAGTGCGCATTGTGTTTGAAGCCCTCTGCACTCTGGTTTTAGATGCTGTGTGATAATGTAAGCCAATTCCCATTCCGCCCTCCCCATCTCATTCGCCTTATTGTTCTGCTATCCTCTCCCCCATCATAGAGGCAAAGTGCCTCCCGCTAAAGCGGAGCTCCGTATTTAAATTACACTAGCAGTTTAAGAGCACACTGGGGAAATCGACAAGAAGCAGAATGAGAGGGTGTGCGGATGAGAGAGATACTATATTAAAGCACGAGAGAGTAAAAGAAAAAAAATGAAGGGCGGGAGAGAGAGATCCATGATAGTTTGACAGTTTTCTTCCCTTCTGTTCAATCAGAGGCAGCGATGTGGAACTGTAGGGGGAACAAATAGCGTCTTACAACAAAGATGAAAAACAACTTGACTCTTCAATGATATTCCATAATTCAGAGCCTGGGGTCGAGCAAACACCATCAAATCATAACCGTGGGCCTGCGCGAGTTAAATAGCTATATAAATATGGCAATGGAGGTTAAATAGGAGAATTGGCCATTTTCTCCCCACATTGTGGACCGAAGAGTAAAAACTCTTTGGGGCTTGCTGGGAGGAGAAAGAAACAAGGGGAATTTAATGTGTTTTAATGTGACAAACACGCACAATAACTTCTGCTTGACCTGTACGGGCTGGAGGAAACCGACAATCCCAGAATGCATTTCTGTGCTTGAAAGTGGATGTGTTTTGATTTGCATGTAAATTGCAGACAAGGGACTTTTTCATTCCAGAGCAGGTGTACTTTCTAATGCTCGTGCACTCGCACGCTCACCAGTACATGCACATAGGTGGTGTGACATGAAAAACACAGCAGTGAACACAGCTGTTGTACGCAAAAACCTTTCCTTGAGGAGCCTAGCATGCAGCTATAAAGGGTACAGATGGGTTTTACGGTCTTTACCGGAATCACATGGAACCTTTAGGTACTAACACCATTTCCAGTGACTTGATGAGAACACTTTATTTGAATAATGGGACAATACAGCCTTCTTCGGGTGTTGGCAACATATAATATAAGGTCAAAAGTATGTAGAGACCTATTCACTATTTTCTAGAAAAAAAGAAATAATTAAACAATATTTGAAATATTTGATGTATAAATAAGAAACGTATACATAAAATGTCACAGAGAGGATCCCTATAGACCGTCAAGGCTGTGTCAAGGTCAATAGATTTCTTATAATCAGGTAATAGAACATTTATGACAAGGCAAGGTGTTGGCAGGTTGTATAATGTAATGTTGTACAACTTCCTAGAAACTTACTTATGTGATAATTTTGTTTTGATAATTCAGTCAAAAGTAATAAATAATTTGAATGAAAAGATTAGATTAAGGTTTGGCTTAGGGTTACTTGTGAGTAAATTATGCATGATTTATTACTATTATTACTGTAATTACATTTAATGTGTAACAAGGACACCTTAAAATAAAGTGTTACCCAAAATGCTTCATTACTTAATTGTTACAAGTCAAAAGAATAAAAACAAAATTCTTGAAAATAGCATGCATGCACATTTTAAACCATATGAAACAAATAAGAATACAAAGACATATTTTAAGCTATTTTCCCCCCTGTTTTTTAAACATTGACTCTCTTTTGACCCAAGAGCATCACTGAGATCAGGCATTGATTTGGCTCATTGTGGGTCCATTCAAAGCTACAGAGGTGTTGCAAATGGCACATGTTTTCAAATGTCATGTTTTCAGTGTTCAAATTCCATCAAACCCATGTGATCCCTACGGTTAATACAGGAAATGTTTCCTAGCGAAAGAGGACAGATAAATATATGTAAGTGGAGTTTGATTATGTTTATCATGCCTGCGCTCCATGCAGCACTATATAATGTGTACCATGTGAAGCACTTTGTTTACTCTCAAGAACCTGTAGGAAGCAGCACAGTAGCACAAAACACAGAGCGCAGCCCACAAAATCATATACATGGCATCCTGTATAACGTAATGGACCGTGTTACATGTACACAACACGAGGGATATGAAAGTGAAATACATGTTGAGGGCAAACTCTTGAATTGGTTGTTAGCGTGTGATCATCTAGGGGCTTTTAGCATAGTGCTTTTATAAGACTCGGGAAGAAAAAAAGATGCGTGCACGTGAGCATACCATTAACACATACATACAAACGCGACTCAAGTCTTTGGCAGAACACACGTCGACGTGTATATCGACAGGCAGGCAAAACAGCGTGTTCTTTCCTTTCATCTTTGTGAGGTAATTATAGAGAGATAATCTCAGTGCTGGACCCCTTAGTCAGGGCCAATCTGGCCTCTATCGGGAGCCAGAACTGAAAGGTCAAGAATGAGTTTTCGAAGAAAGGACGCTGCGAAAGCAACAGGCCTTACAATAGAGTTATTTGATGTGGTCAACTTGACAATTTATTCAATAGTCGTTAATGTGCAGCACACCGCATGGGTACTTACAGAGCACTGGGGTTTATTTTTTGCTCTGTAAAGTTGATTAGTATAATTTTTGCTTTCACTGTTGCTGCACTTCAGAGTGTATTTGAATTGCATGTTTTTTCGCCCACACATCCAGTGTTTCTTTTCAAAAACAGCTGAGGGAAAATGAATGAAATGGGAAAGGAAAGAAATGAGAGTAGATGTAGAGTGGAATAGGCAGATCCATGTAAAACTTCAGCTATTTATTTTTCTCTTCAGCAAGTATATCCATTCTACTTCACCTTTCAGATTCAGCCCTTTCAGTCCATTATCTGTGTCCAAAGATGCAGAAAACGAAAGCTCACAGTTCTTTCACATTTTGCAGCCTTCAATTTATCTTTTTAAACCTTAAACATTCAACCATCAGTCTTTGCAGCTGAACGACCCTATAATCAGTAGAAAAGACTGAGGCGCTTAGACTATAAAGACATGCCATGTTCCACATACCAGAATCAGTGCGTTACTGCTTAGCCATCAAGCCAAGAAAATGAACACGTAGGAATACATAAGGGTTAGGAGAGATTTTAAAACAGCCAAACTATTATTAAGAATTTCCTGAATTCATTACAGTAAATGTTTTTAAAATGTATTGGTGAATTAAAATTTTTAAATTGAGGTTAGATAAATCTTCTAAACTGGCTGAACTGAAGTGGAACTTACAGAAATGGACCATCAGCAGTTTTTATTCATTTCCAGCTTGTCGAAAGCGAGAGGCAAAATGGTTTACAGCCATATCTGGGCTTTGCCAAATTGGTTTTTAATAAAAGTTTTCAGAGCAAGTAAAGCTCTCCAAGTTTGAGAAAGCAGAATCAGCTGCTCACTTCTATTGTTGACACAAAAAACAAAGTTGAACCATTTCCTTATTTGATAGACATTCTTAGTATTGTTGTGAACAACACATTGATCTACATCACTTTAGTGGAAAGAACATAATTTCATAAACACTGATAAAAATCAAAATTACTTTCTGTTCTCTGAGATCATCAAGCCCTCTTGTTTTAACCTCAGCCTAGTCTTGTGTAGCCAGACCTTTAAGACTGGGACACACCAAAGCCGATGGCAACTAACTAGCGGCAATGAAAGCTGACGGTGTTGTTGCCTCGCTTCAGCAGACTGCAGCCTGACGGATGAAGGCTTGGAATACATGGCAGCTTTCTTTGGCCAAGGACCGCCCATGAGACTGTCAACCAATCAGTAAGTTTTGTTTCAGCACCATGTTTCGGGTGTGAACATGTCCCCACGATAACAGACCGGTGTGTAAAACTCTCAACCAAACCACAAACTTTAAATATTTCACACACTTTTAAAAAATGTTACTCTTGCATGCCACGCCCCTTTTCCCAATGAATACAGTCAAATAATGGTCTACATTTTTACTTGAATATAATTCCGCTCGGGAATATGTCACATTATGCAAATACATGACTTAAGAACTTCTTTAACCTAAGGAAGGTGCCTGCATTAACTTCGGCAATGCAATAGGCTTATTGAATATGAAAGCTCATCTCTGCATTACACTGAAAAAAGGTCAAATTGGTCCAAGTACATTTCTCATAACACCACAGGCATATAACCATCATTCGGCCTCTTCTGTGCAATAGTAACCCCTAAAGCTTCAACAACAGAATCTCTTCCATATGTCCAACATAAACAGTAACCAGTAACAGGTCTTTGAATTTATTAAAAAATGCATACAATAACACTTTATTACCACATGTGCTTGATCTTGCTCTCCCAGTTCAGTCCTTTGCAAAGTATGCTGGAAGCTATAAGTTCACCCATCCGATTTCTGTTATTGAAATAAAAATAGCAGTCACAAATGCTTTAAGTAGTGTTCAATAGATATTTAAGTCGATGGAACACAAGTTGTAATAAAGTGAAGAGTAAAGTGTGTGATATTCAACACATATGATAACATATGAAATTATATTTATTTATAAAAAGATAATTATTGATTATATCAATGATAAAATACTAAATATGATAGTAACTGTGACTTAATATTTTCATTTTAAACTTCAACCCACAATTATCTTTTTTACTCTGAAGAGGAAACAGGATTCCATAAATGTACATGTTTATAATAGAAAATTAATTTGTGTGAAAGGGAGTACAACGGAGATAATGTAAAACATACATACGGAAATGTATGCTTGCATGCATACCTTTGTGCACACGCATTTCACACAAACATGGTTCTTAATAACGGCCATCTCATTTGGCAATAAATATTGCATTTGAATCTCACAGACGGATGTCCCTTTGGAACCGTCATGGAGAGTGCAGAAGTCTGCTTTAGGGCATGATTCTTATTTCACACTTGCAGTGTATATGCATGCTCTCCAAGGCAAGGCCATGTGACAGTGTGTGAATGATCCATACATGTGTGTTCATGCACTCGCATATGTCTGCGTTACTTGTGTGAGAGTGTGTGACTGTAACAGACGAATCACGCTTGAGTGCTCAGGTGTATTTCAATTTGAGAACTAGAGCAGACTATTCAAGCAATGTGTGAATGTGCATACAGTATACATATATATATATATATATATATATATATATATGTGTGTGTGTGTGTGTGTGTGTGTGTGTGTGTGGTGATAATCCCTCTCTGTAATGTCATTCATAGGGTTTGGATGATCAGTTCAGGCACAAGTGGTAATACAGCCAGTGTGCTGGAAGAATTGTGTCTGTATGGGGAGAGAAGAAGAGGGTTCTGGGAAAATAGAGAGTAGACATTCAAAGACTCATCAAGGATTAAACACTCAAACTCACGCTTCTTTTGTTGCTGAGGCTTAATCTCAACTTCACCTTAAACCAAACGTGAAGCAGCTCAGACTCACTAATAATGAGACACTGGGGCTCCAATTTTGCCTGCCTGTCAATGTTTTAATGAACCAACTAAAACTGTTTGCATTTTGTTTTATGGTTTCACTGGAACAGAGAGACTGAGAGCTGTATCGAGGGCCAGATAACTAATGAAAATGAAATAATAACACCCTTTCCCATGTTAAGGCCTGTTTTGACCAGGGATATTAACTATAATGATAACTTTGTACCAAAAAGTTTTAATAACTATTCTAACTCTGTGAGAATAGCAAAATCCACATGGAGGAAATGAAAGTGAAACAAAATCACTGGAATCAGTTATTATTCTGGCTTTTGAATGATAAAACATTTATAGCCAATCATAATCCATAAACCTTAAAGAGCACAATCATTTACTATAATGCAGCAGACAACATCATGCTTAAAACAGAATATTAATGAGGGATGCAGTTACTGTTATAGCTGTCTTTATAATCATTGACTTCAAAATTACTGTTAGAAAATACAATAGTGAGCCATCAAAATTATAGGCTTTCACACTAAAAGAAAACCAGACGACTTTGTGAGTAAAAGTATGTCTCATAGGGGGTACAATATCTTAGCTGGACTGGTGATTAATGAATTAATAATATTATATAAACATAATCTACATATTATATCACACAGAACAACTGTTACAACATCACTTTAAATACAGCACAAAATATATTTTCACTATAAGAGACACACTCAGCTGAAAATTATTTTTCACTCAATGAAAATAATTCTTTATTGATGACAACTATATATTGATAATATACTGCATATTTTGCATGCATTTAATTTTTTTAATTTTAATTTAAAAATTGTTAATCTATGAATGGCTCCATAATCTATCTAGGAATTCTTTTCATGCACAACACTCTTCTTTTAGAATCTTTTATAAATGATTGGAAGGGAATCAATTATAATTATAATACATAAAAAAAAAATGCATACATTTCCACAACAACTTTTAATCATGTTTTACCTTTCTTTAAACACCTAAACCTCAGGAATCAAATTTAGTAAATAGTATGTAACTCACTATTGTTTAAGTCAAATGACTTCACTAGCCAATTGATAAAGAGAAAACAGAAGCAGTTGAACATACTGTAAATGCATCTGATCTAGGTTAGACTGAGTGTCAGAACAGATTCAACGGAGTTGATAGTTTATATTTTTTTCACAACAACTGATTTTTGCAGCTTGCGAAAGTTGGAAAAGCTACTGTCTCTCAGCCTACGCTAACTAAAATAACGTACTGAATCAGTAAATGTGAGGAAAGATCCCATAATCGCCTTTTTTTTTTTGCCTAATCCTTAAAGTACACGAAACTCCAGCAGGTCTACAGATACAGATAAACTAGCGTTCCCATTAGGGCACACATTACACTTCAATGAC
>JAUCMU010000048.1:6063086-6077433 GCA_032275025.1 Enteromius treurensis | reverse complement strand
TTGTGTTTTGTGAATTGTGTCTTCATGTGAAATGTGTTTATGATATTGGAAAATGATGGCTAGATTTAGTAAATGTGATTAGACAACTGGTCATTTGGTTTAGAGGATTGGCTTTTGTGTTTTAGCATTTGAGAAAAACTGTAACATCATAAACAAACATTCAACATCATTTCAAAAATATTTCACATACAAACATTCGAAAAAATGTGCAACATTCAAGACTCAACATTCATTCCACAAAAAAAGACACATTTCAGATAAATCATCTCTGTATCTCCTAAGGAATTGGTTAGTTGGGTAAATCATGTGTACAATTTTAAAGTAAATTTCATTAACATTGTTTATCAACTGTGAGACCAATAAATTATCATTTTTAACACAATTAGTATGAAAATGTTTTATATTTAACATATTTATTATTCCATATTATCTGTCTATGGGGAGAGAAAATTGTGTTTGTATATAAAAATCCAACATAAAAGAGCCTGTGTTTGAAAATTAGATAACTGAATGGGAAGTTTGTTGACCTCAAAATCACATTGTAAAAGAAACTCTATTCCTCCAACTTTTTTCAAAAATAAGGTTTGGAATAATATATAATATCTTTTTATGCTTAATATAATGTTTAATCCAGTTCAACTTGAAAGTTGTATTAGATGTAGCAAAAAAAATTACATTTAAATCTCCTTGATTAGAGAAATTACATAAAATATTTTTGTTTAAATAATGAATCTTGTTTTTCCATATATAAAATTAAAAAGGGCTGAATCAACTTTTTAAAAAAAGGATTTTGGTACATCTAGCAGGGTAGACTAAACAAGATAGTCCCTCAGTTTTTGACAAAAGAATCCTAAAGTCATTGTTTGCATATCTAGAAGAAATAAAAAAAGGAGCTGCCGGATCACCTTGTTTAATAACTCTGGAAATATTAAATCTGTGAGTTGTTCCCCATGAAAGTTTAACTGAACTATTAAAATCATTATATAACGTTTGTATTGCTCTTTTAAAGTATTGACCAAAACCAAAAAAATCAAATACAAAATAGTGTTCAACAGTATCAAAGGCTTTCTATATATATATATATATATATATATATATATATATAAGATATAACTGTAATCATTATAATCTAAAATAAATGGGATATTATTACTAATATGTTTGTTATGATCAGCTGGATGTGCCAGTCCAGACTATATGGCACTCAAGTCCCCTATTGTTGTGACGCCGTAGGCGTGCTCTGTTTACTGTATGTTTTCATGTGTATTTGGTTTTGTTGATGTCTCGTGCCATGTGGTCCGTGCCTTAATGTTTACATTCTGTCTTCCATGTGCTTTCCCTTGTTTGTAACCCTGCCTCTGTCATTAGTGTTTGATCCTCAGCCAGCCGTGTTTCCACAGGTGTCCTGCATTGTCCTTCTGATCAGTCTCTGTATAAATTCACTCCATGTCTTGATTGTTTGTCAGATGTTAATGTTACATGTTGGTTAGTTTTGCTCTGCGTTGCTCGTGCATATTCCTCGTTTTCTTCGTTTTGTCTAACTAAATGTCAAAGTTTGCCTTGATTCCTGCCTTCGTGTCCTCTCTGCTCGCGAGCAAGCGAGCGCGAGCTTTACGAGCTCTCAGCGTGACACACAGTGCCCTCATCTAGTCATCATAAGAGGTTAGTGATTGGCATATTGTTAAGCAGAAGACTGTATAATGGATGATTCACAGCCTGGAACCTTTGACTGACAGACTGTGAAACATCACACATTCGTCTTAATACAGATTATCAGAGGTTACTTTTCAGAGGTATTGGCAAATGGTACATATTAGTACCTTAAAGATATATATTAGTACTTTTAATAGTATTATTCAAGTAATATGTAATATTTAAAAGTAAATATTAGTACCTCAATGACAGTTTATCTTTTTCCCTGAAAGTGTATTAGTTGATGCAGTAATTGACATGAAATAACAATTAATGATACTTTTTAACATGTATTTTGTACTTTGTGAAAAAAAGTGGAAATTATTGTTACCAGCAGTTATTGTATGTATTCAATAACATTATTTATGTATATACATGAATGAACAGTGATGCATTTTCTATTAGCACCAAACTGTATTAATACATTGTGAAACATATGTTGATTTTGTTAGTTAATGTTACTTAATTAAAACTGATTACACCTTATTGCAAATTGCTGGCAATTAGAATGCAAGAGAAAGGCTTTTAGTGTGTGTATTTTGTATGAGTTTATTTGTGCAGTTGGTTGCCTGCACTCCTTGATATTCTATATATTGTTGGAAGAATAGAATCAGGATCTACGAATCAGTCACAATGATAACATAAAGCAAGTTTAATGATGACCATGAGCTGAGGTTAGTTGAGGACAAGCTTATTGCCGATGTGAGCGGGGAATGTAAATTCAAGGCTAAGCATTATCTGAAGTCGATTCGCTTTTAACTGACGTGACGTGTTAATTAGTTAGGTGGAATAGTAGATATCCCTGCGGTCATTTTGGATTTCATCCTTTTTTAATTATACCCTTTGTGTTTCTCATCACTACTCCATGATTAAAGGAAAAGACATCTTTGGCTTTCTGCACCACAGGCCTGATCTTTGTTTCCCAATGATGAGGTTCATGGGCTTGAGTAACAAGATAGATTCAGAGGGGACTTGTGTGACTGATTGGCTCTTTTCAGGACAATCAAATGAAACTGACTTCTGATATTCCCGGGTGTCAATAAGATAATTACCTGTGCATGCTGAGAGAAGAGTTCCCAGACAACCCATGTGCCTGACCGAAGAGAGTAAATGGCTGAAATATTAGATTTAATATTGAATTATGGACTCTGTAAGACACAATGTGCAGAGAACAGCAAAAACTATTTGCCAAGATTCGAGGCACACAACTGCTCTCAACAATTACTCTTGATTTCTCTTAATCTGGCAACACGGCAGCTATCAGTCCAACCTGTCCTCCAACTAATACGCCTGTATAGGTCGTTTGTACAATAGCAGTGATAAAGGACCCATCAGAGCGTATACTAAAATTGCGCCCCTAGGCAACAGAACATATTAATGTTTTGTACTATTTTATCGGCCAGGTGATTCAGGGTTGGTGTAGCTCAGTTTGAAGAGAGATGTGATCATGTGTTCATGGGTTTGAACCTTACGGATGGGTTCATAAAACCCCATAAATAATGATGTTGCACAATTTTTGTAACGGGTAGGTTAAGGGATGGGTTAGTGTGGTCATTTGTACAAATTAACCTAGTAAAATATATTTTAAGCGCCATGAGATTGGAGTAAAAACTTTATATGCTGCTTTTAAACAAAACACGCTTTTTGATTGGTAATCGCAGTCATACAGCATTGCATGACGACAGACACAAAACAACACTGTCATTATATTTATGCCCACTAGAAACATAGGTCGTAATTTAAATTTGAATTTGAATTTTATAATAGGTTTTATAGCTCTTATATAAACTGTTACACATACTGCAAGATAGTTTTCCAAATTCTCGAAAAACTAATAAACTATTCTCTATTTAAACTTACAATGAGAAAAACTGAGAATATTAGACTTAGAGCAGTAGTCTGTTGTAGTCCGTGATTGTTGGTATCGTAGGGGTCCTAGAGAGCAATGCCACCGTTTCACGGTTCAACAAACAATTCTGGGTCTGATGCTAAATAACAGTGGCATGTGGGGAATAAAGAGCTGAGCAAAAGACAGGAAAATAAATGGACTTTATATTGAAGAATAAATTAGAATAAATTGGATTATTTATTTGTTCTTTCATGTATTTCTTTCTTTTCACTGCATTATTATTAATTTGTGTATTTCACACAAAATAAGCGTAGAGAGATACTAAAATCTTAAGTAAATCATTCTGTTTCTGCATTGTCTATATTGGGGCTTTGGATGCCCCTTTTCACTTTTCTATGGCATGTTGTTTTATAAACCATGTTTCAGTAAAGGCTTTACAAATCATCAAAATTTACTATTATTTTTATTACCAATAGCAATAGCAAGAGAGGTCATAGAGACAAAGATCATTAAAGGATCTTCAATCCTTCACAGGTCTTCTTTATATAGTGCGTTACAAGAACAACCACAGGACAGAGTATGTGGTATCAATAAGTTTTAATGAAAAGATTTCTGCAATGCCATATGGATCAGAAAGTCGTATAGAGAGTATGAATATTCTGATTAAACACTAACAGTTAATTATGAATAAAGTTGTAAGGTTTACTTTTCTCTTGTTGGAAAGATAAAAATCTACTATAGTATTTCTGTTTATAGAAAATGTATAAAGCAAAGCAGCATTAACAAAGCTGCTGAGATCTTGACATGTACCTCTAAAGAAATCAGAGCCCTTTATAAGAACCTATTTTTATTGGTTTGCTCATGTGTAATTCAGCACATTCTCTCTGATTTGGGGAAATGTTTATCTTCTGAAAAGTAAATAAAAATAATTTATTTCTAAAGCTACATGCATAAAACCATTACTAGATAGCTATTTGCTCATGCACACTTGATATATGATCATAGTCTAGCCATCATTAGACAGCAATGGTTACCATGGATAATAATTACAGGTTATACCTATCTTTGGGTTTGAAGAGAATCTAGAGGGTTAGTGTTGATTAGACCATATCATCTCGGATTTATTTATGATGCTCTTACTGCATTTAGGCTATTTATACATTTATCCATTTATATTGAGTGAGAAACCTGCATAGTTCACATTTTCCAAACTTTAACAAACAAAACTTTCAGTTTGTGTAAGCAACAGTACAGATCTGTCAGGATATATTTTTATTGCCTTGTATTTACTTTTACTTTTTTCATGATGCGTTTTTCTCCCATAAGTTGCATGACCGATAGCTTAAAAAACAGCTAAACAGGCAAAAATATGAATTCTTTTGTATGTTGCCGTTGTGTAAGTGTCAGTATGAAGGTGGTAAAATGTGAAGGTGGGAGCACAAAACAAAACTTGTTCAAACTGATTACTCCAGTGATGATGATCAGTTCTTCACTCATTCTTTTGGGACTAAACTTCTGAGTGAATCATCTGGTTGTACACAAATAGAAATTAAACTAGTATGAGTGACTCACTTGAATGGCAGCTTGAATACTGGTAACTAAGTTGCATCTTTTTCAGTTACAATGTTTTATTTATGTAGCCAAAATGTACAGAATGACATGCATATTATTATTGTTATTATTATTATTATTATTATTAACTGTAATTTTTGGTCACTAAACCTGGTGTTGATGTTTTATCAGTCACAAAACTAGAAGTGTGACCACCAAAGATGTGAAGAAGTTACAGTATGATCATCTCAAAGTTCATTAAAAACTAATTTTGGAAAACATTCTAACATTTAATCCTCTCAAGTGAATAAAAAGGAAAAGGTTTGATCTAAATAAATAAAAACAGGTTATAATGAAACAGCGTAATTCTGGAACAGCAGTAAGGGCCATAAATATTTAGTTCACCATTCAATGGAGCAGCAGCCTCTTGTGTTAAACATCTTGACAGCATAGAAACAGAGCTTGTGTTTATCTAACTAGGCTGCTAAAATTAGCACTTTTACATTTACATTTACATTTATTCATTTAGCAGACGCTTTTATCCAAAGCGACTTACAGGTGGGGAAGAAGTAGTCACTGGATTTGCTGTAAAACTTATCTGCAGTATTACTCTGCAGATTTATGTTTGCGCAAAAAAGTAAATGCTTATTATTAATTTCAGCGTAGAGTCCTGCAGATGCTTGTTTGTAGGCCAAGTTAGCATCACCTTAGTTCTATCAACAAAACGCAGACAGCTTGCCCTTTTAATTATTGCAGAAATAAACAATGTGACCAAGAAAAAATATTCTTACTTATTCTTTTTCCTCACACAACACCTGTGTTGTGTTATACTTTCCATATAGCTTCACCATGGAATTTGTAGTAAAACTGTTGTTATGCTATCAGCCCAACGACTATACTCAATGCATGCATGAGCATGCAATCTATGTGATGCCCTGTATAGTTTGTTTGGTAGCTCACAGGGTACAGAGATTTACTTGAGACACAAGGAACTTTGTTTGACAAAACAGTTCAAATCTGCGTATAAGAAAGTTCTGTCCCAATACTAACCTGAAGCAACATAATAAAAACACCGCAATATGTACCTATATCAACATAATAAAAATGCGCCTGGGTTCATGTCTTGAACATGAGTTTTAGGGACACTCAGTGGACATTTCTCTTTGAATCTGTGACAAAATGCACAGTAAGGCACATATAACGGCACATATTTTTATGTGACCAGGTTGGAAATTATGACTTGTTTACAGGCAGAGGACGACACACAGTTTACATTAAACATCAACATGTCTGAAGATTTTAACAGAGAGGAGGCCCTGCAATCTCTTGCCCAGTTTTACTTATTCAAACCAGAATATTCAGATGATGAAGTCGTGGTATTCTTGTGAAAGTGCATCAGAAAGAAGAAATTGTTACATTTTTATTTCTTTGCCCACAAAATTATTCTCATAGATTCAAAAAGTAGGTTTAAAACACTAATGTTACAAGGACTATTTTAATGACGTCCTTGCTACTTTTCTGGGCCTTAACTTGTCAGTTTGCACTGCTGTCTATGGAGGATCAGAAAGCTCTTAGATTTCTTAAAAAAGTTAAAAAAAGATGAAGGAAGGTTTTATTTTGAATGACATGAAGGAGAGTAATTAATTACATAATAAAAAATGTTAGCTGAACTATCCCTTGAAATACTATTTTCAGAAGTAATAAGCTAAACCTAAAGCAATCACTGAACAAACCCATTCCCAACTTGCCATAAAGATTCTAACAACTTTTATTTTATTTTTACTTTATTAAAAAAAAAATGTTTACCTGAAACACAAAAAAGATGTGAAAACTGCTTTTTGTGATGTTTCATGTTGACAACCTCTTCCTCACAAAAACTGACCATGGTTTTATGACAAAAAACAACAACAAAAAAAACATGGTTAGTTAACCACAAATTTACCATGGTTTTGCTACATTAGTTTACATTGTTCTCATTGTTTAACCATAGTAATTGTAGTCATTCAAAAGGTAACTCAAAAGCATATTAATTCATACCTTTTTACCTAACATTTTTCTGTTTGTGGTAAATCGCTTTGCTGGATCAGTACATTCCTCGTTTGTATTTTACCTGGACAATATCTAGTCCTATCAAGTCAGCTGGAAAGGTATCTGCTGGTGCCTCGGGGGAATGTGGTCTTGGCCACTACTCTGTCCATAACAAATCACTTGGTTCTTTGTCATCATGTCATCAGATTTCATTGCTTTCTGTCAGCAACAGCCAGTTCTGCACCATATAATTCTCTGAGACTTCAACATTGATACCTACTCATCACCTCAAGCTAAGCCTTAACAAAACTGAGCTGCCCTTCACTGCTGTCACAACCGCCATCTTGGTTAAAGGTCAGACAGGCACTGATTCCTGATGCTGAAAGAGTCTGGTTCAAAATGAACAAACTAACTCACACTAGCTGGTGTGCCTGCATTTCCAGCACAATACAAACTGAGACTAAGCCGAACAATAATGAAAGATAAAATGCTGATTGATTTGTCCCATGCATTTATCCGATAGTTAGATGTTTATTGATTCCTGAAGGGAAATGCAGGACACAAAAGTACCATTATTCAAAGTGAGAAATATAAGAGATTTTGTGGCAATCCGAGACACATCAAGAGTTTTTAAACACTATTGATGATAGTGTCAAAAAGAAAGTTGAATGTGCTTTTAGCTTTGAAGGCGCAAAAGACTTGGTTCAAATTGACCAGTTTAATCTAACAGCTACAAAATGCCACTCTAACACTAAGTCAAAATAAAAAAAAAAGTATTTTAAATGTTGAATAGATGATTTATGTTATTACATATCCATGATTAGTACTTTAGAGCAATGCTGTAGGTTTGGTAATTTACATTTAAACACGTTTAATGTATTGTGAAAACATAAATGCATTCAGTATTCACATAAGACACCCACTCTAATCTCCATACCAGCTGTTATATCCATAAAAGTGTCTATTAATTAATCTGATTAAAGTGGAAATGCAAATAGCATTCTAGCCAGTTAAAGCAAATTCAAACAACCTGTTAATCTTCATAATAGACCACAACTTAATAAATGCACTTAGTACGTCTTGTAAATAAGTTTGTACTTCCAAATGATGTTTAGCTATAAACAAATTTCGGGAGAAGCATGTACGAGCGGCTGACTTCTCAATGACTACGTTTACATGCGCGCGAATAATGCAATTATTTTCCTATAATCAGAGTGAGGACTTAATCGCATTATGATGTTTACATGTAAAGAGCAAGTTTTTCCACTCCCGTCTACATGCTATTTCCATATTCTTATTATTCGCTAAGAATTGTGGTTACCCTTTCAGTCGAATCACTTCGTTACATATGGGAACTCGCCAGAGAGACCTATTGCCTTTGAGCTTTATACAAAAGGCCAATGAATATTGACGTGCATTTGATTGCGCTCAGGTGCACCTCATCACTGCATGAGTATAAGAGGGCACGAGCGGAATGCACATGCAAATTTTCGCTTCAGAGCTTTCGCCGTTTTGAGCTATCTAGGAGAACGATAGAGGAAGCGTCCTACCTTAAAGAGTTCCTGCGATCCTGCTCTCTCGTCTGACAGCGTTTCTCTGGGCGGCTGTCAGCGAATCCTGCGGGCTGGTTGCCTTTTTAAAGGCTGGTGTGCCAGTCATCTTGCAAATCCAGCGAGCAAAGACCTTTTTAAGTGCACGGAGTTGCCGCGATAGGTCTTCCCTGGGCAACCGGGAAAAGAGCCAATTTGTCCGCGGTTGGTGAAAACGTTCTACGGAATGTCGATTCGAACGCGCGCTTCTGGATGCGGAAGTTTCCTCACCTCTTTGGACGGTCACGAGTGCTGTTCACGGGCCTGGGTCGCGAGCACGCTGAGACAGCATTTGTGGATCGTCAATGCTCTCATTACGAGGGGAGGACTATGGCTACGTTGAGGTCCCACCTCTCATTCGCGAGACGGCTCCCATCGCGTCCTTCCCGCGGCAGTTTGTGAACCAAAAAAAAAAAAAAAAGGTTTTTCAAATGCCGTGGCGAGGCGCCTGGGGAGACTTCCAGGTGTTTTTACAGAATGCTCCGTCCGGTGTAACAGCAGCGCAGACTTCTGCCGCACTGCTTAGTCCCGTGGTCCTTCTGGAGGAGACCGCTCTCCCCGTAACAGGGCTGGGTGGGTCCTTCAGAGCGCCCTGAGAGGATGAGACGTCTTCGGCAGCATCAGAGGGTGAGTCAGATGGTGAGGCTGAAGCCACTTCTGGAAGGCACCGCAACCCTGCCTACCCTGCCAGTCCTGCCCGCGGTGGATACCGAACTATCGGCTCTGCTCCTCCACACCGGTTTGGAGGTGCCGCGTGCACCTTCATCCGACCCTTCGCGGCTGGATGATTGGTTCCTGGGAGTTAGAGATGCTGCCCCACCGCGCTCTATCCCAGTGCCATTCTACCCGGAGGTGCACGAAGAGCTTACCAGATCGTGGCGAGCCCCTCACTCATCACGCTTGCGCCCAGGCTCTTCGCCCCTCGCCACTCTCGATTGCAGTGCAGCCAGGGGGTATGCGGCAGTCCCTCAGGTGTAGCGCACTGTTGCGGTGCATTTATGCCCGCGCAGTGTCTCCGCCTGTGGTGATCAGCTGCGTTTCCCGTCCGAGGCGTGTAGACTATTGTACGCTCTCGCTGGCGATGTCTACTACGCCAGGCAGGCTGCCACCCCTGCGCACGTGCTTGCAACACTTCAGATCTATCAGGCTAGAGTTTTGCAGCTCCTGCACGAGAGTGGGCCTGACCTGGGGGCAATGCAGGAACCCTGCGCTGCAACTGACCTCACTCTTTGGGCGATGAAGGCCGTGGCGCGTGCCCTTGGCCAGGTGATGTCCACCACGGTGGCCCAGGAGCGGCTTCAATGGCTGAGCCTGATGCAGGTGCCGGCCGCCGAGAGAGCACGCTTTCTCAACGCCTTCATCTTCCAGGCTGGCCTATTCGGCGACACTGTCGAGGACTTAGCCCAGGAATTCTCCGCAGTTCAGGAGCAGACCGAGGTGATGTCTCACATCCTGCCTCGGCCGGCCAGCCAGTCCCCGAGTGCTCCTCCGTCTGCTCGTCGCCGAGGGCATCCCCCGCGGCATCCAGGAATCCTGCTCCGGAACGAGCGCGCAGGCCACGCTGACATGCCTAAAAATGCACAGCGGTTCCTCTCAAAACTTTTGAGAGGCTCCTGGGGCACATGGCAGCTTCAGCCGCGATTATGCCGCTGGGCTTGCTTCATATGAGACCGCTTCAGCGTTGGTTATTCGATCGAGTCCCAAGATAGGCACAGCACCGTGGCACACTCCAGACCAGCGTTTTCCCCCAGCGAGCCACCTTGCCCAGAGACTGTGCAAATTCAGGGAGGACGAGGAACAGGTTTCGGACCTCTCGGTCCTCGCGGCAGCCCCTCCCTGCAAAATCCCTAGAAGGACCTTCTTCCTCAGGGGTTGGGCACCTTATGGCACCCGCGTCCCGTGCGCTGGGACCCACACGCGTGGTTTTTGAGCGGGACACGGCAGACTTCTCCAGCCTCCCCAGCGCTGTTGTAGATACCATCACTCAAGCGCGATTTCCTTCTAAGAGGCAGGCTTAGGCTCAGAGATGGAGTCTGTTCATCGAATGGTGTTCCTCCCGTGTGAGGACCCACAGAGATGCACGATTGCAACGGTGCTTTCCTTCCTGCAAGAGAAGTTGGAGCGCAGGCTGTCCCCTTCAACTCTTGTTGAGTGTATGTCGCTGCCATAGCCCCATATCAGCAGTGGAGGGCACGTCCCTCGGGAAGCATCAGCTCATCGTCCGATTCCTGCGAGGTGCGCTTCGGGTGAACCCCCCGAGACCACACCTCTTGCCCTCATGGGACCTAGTCGTCGCCCTAGCTGGGCTGTGACTGGCTCCCTTTGAGCCTCTCCAGTCAGCAGAAATAAAATTCCTGACTCTGAAAACTGCACTTCTCATTGCGTTGGCTTCTATTAAGAGGGTAGGGGATCTGCAAGCCTTCTCTGTCGACGAAGAGTGCCTTCAGTTCGGCCCGGCTAACCCTCACGTTATCCTGAGACCCCGGCCCGGCTATGTGCCCAAAGTTCCCACCACGCCTGTCCGCGATCAGGTGGTGAACGTGCAAGCTCTGCCCTGGGAGAAGGCAGACCCAGCCAGTTTTTGTGTCCTGTACGCGCACTGCGCCTCTACTCGAACGAACTCAGAGCTTTAGATGCTATCAGCAGCTCTTTATCTGGTTCCGTGGACAGCAGAAAGGGAATGCGGTCACCAAACAGAGGTTGGCTCACTGGGTGGTAGAAGCCATCTCCCTGGCTTATTTTTATCAGGGAGAGCCTTGCCCCATAGGACTGAGTGCTCACTCAACAAGGAGTATTGCCTCGTCTCCTGGATCAGGACAGCAGGTGAGCGAGAAGACCGGCTTGCAGCGCCGCTCCCATGAGACCCGCGCTTAAACATCTCAGTGTTCCCTTAAATGTGTGTCCTCACTGCCCCGCAGTCGGTCTAGAGCAGAGTAGCTCCGGCTGTGCTTCCTCTAGGTCTCCTTCGCCCAGAGGTGTGGCTTAATACATCTCCACAGCGAAATCGCTGTGTTTCCCTTCAATTATATCCATATATTTATCAATATATTGAATTTTATTTGTCCCGCATGCTTAGTGCAACTTCATGCGCTCCGCCCTCAACCACTTGTTTCAGCAGCACTGAAAGCAACTCTGTCGCCCCTCATACGGACCGTGAAGAGGTTGAGAAGGTTACGTGCAGATTCACCTGTGGACAAACTGGAAAAAAAGAAAAAGTCTCGCCAGTTTACAGGGGGTCTCAGTGTAATGCAGCCTTAGAGTCGTGGCCTGTTCCATGGGTGTTCCCATATGTAATGTAGAAGTGATTCGACTGAAAGGATATCATCT
This sequence comes from Enteromius treurensis, assembly GCA_032275025.1. NCBI lineage: Eukaryota > Metazoa > Chordata > Actinopteri > Cypriniformes > Cyprinidae > Enteromius > Enteromius treurensis. The sequence goes on along the minus strand of JAUCMU010000048.1, from coordinate 6,065,397 downwards.
AGGTTACTATTGTAACCCACGTTCCCTGGAGGAGGGAACGGAGACATTACACTTTCACCTGCCACGACTCAACACTGACACCTGACGTTGATTCAACGCTGACTCCACGTTAAAATGCCAGCTGGGTTGTGTGTAGGTGTTTTTCTTTTTAAATTAATAATTAACCCTAATAAACAACAAAGCAACACCAATACATAAAAATATAAAAATCAGGTATAAAACATGAACAATGAATAGTATAGTCATTTCAATAATTGAGAATCAATTCGGAATACTAAAAATTTCTTCATATCACACATTTAAGCCAATCTTAAAAAAACAAAAAACAAAAACATAACGGCATACACTATCTGTCTTAAGCACATCAAGAGGGGGTCTCGCCCATGTAGTAATTAAATGTAGAACCGCCACTGAGTTCACCCCGCCTCCTTTCGGATTGACGTGCCGAGCACAGTCTGGAGGAGACGGATCAAGGGCAAATAACATGTTTGAATAGCACCACGTTTTTTTTAGTCAAACACTATATATGTATGTAGGTTACTCTTTTTGTGTTTTAAAAGCGGAGAAGTGGGTTATTTGCCGTTTATCTACATTTGAAATATTCTGCGCATGAGTGCTTTGAGATTTTGGCAAGTGTATTAAACAACAATGAACACTGTACGCCCATATAGCTTCAATAAATGTTATAGCCTAAAACATGTAAAAGTTAACTACTGTATCCATATCCTTCATTCACTTGTCAAAAACATAAACTCCATATAGTGTCAGATGCAATAGCCTATCAATGCTAACGACGCAGTTTTGTGCCATATTGTGCATCCTGCTTGTAGCAAACGAAAATATTATGTATTTGAAGCTGTCTGCTATGGAAGCCCGTTTCCGCCACTGTATAAAAAATAAAAAAAGGTTATTGCAACTTTGACTTTTCAGAATTGCAAGTTATTAAGTCAGAACTGCAAGATATAAAGTCGCAATTGTGAGTTATAAAGTCAGAATTGCAAGATATAAAGTCGCAATTGTGTGTTATAAAGTCAGGATTGCAAGTTATAAAGTCAGAATTCTGAGAAAAAAAGTCAGAATTGCAAGATACAAAGTCGCAATTGCGAGTTATAGTCAGAATTGCGAGATATAAAGTCCACTTCCGGGAGTGAGAGGGCAAGTCTGACGGTGACTGTGAGTAACTCTCCACGGAGAGCACCCTCTGTCACACGCACTCCGACACTGCCGGAGTTCCCATTGGGACAGTTCGGTCAACCAGAAACGGTGCCAGATGTTACTTTTGGGGCTCCCCCTGACGATCAGATGTCGGTTACTGCATCGGGAGGAGAGTACGGAACTAGTTGCTATGCTTTCTTCTCGGATGTGCATGATGAGTTGACTCAGTTGTGGAAGGCACCTTTCACTGCCAGGAAGCGATCGAGTGGCTCGTCCTCCTTCACCACCCTTGATGGAGGTGCAGCTAAGGGGTACATGGGGGTCCCCCAGGTGGAGAGGTTTGTTGCGATGCAACTGTGTCCGCAGGCTTCTACTTCCTGGCAGGGTAACCCGGCGCTCCCCTCCCGGGCCTGTAGACATTCATCGGCCCTGGTTGATGATGCTTAAAAGACTTGCGGTGATGCTGCGTCATCTGTACACGCTATGGCATTATTACAAGTGCATCAGGCCAAGGCTCTGAAAGCACTGCACGAGGGTGGCCATGACCATGAAGTTCTCTCAGAGCTTCGTGCCGCGACGGACCTCGCGCTTTGTGCAACAAAGGTTACGGCGCGTGCCCTGGGTCGTGTGATGTCCACTATGGTGGTCCAGCAGCGCCATCTGTGGCTGTGTCTTGCTGACATGTGTGATGCAGACAAGATTAAATTCTTGAATGCTCCCGTGTCGCAGACTGGCCTCTTCGCCGACACGGTGGAGACGTTTGCCCAGCAGTTCTCTGCCGCCCAGAAGCAGACTGAGGCCATCCACCACATTTTGCCGCGACGTCCAGCTGCTGCCTCCACCCGGATGCCGCAGGCACCACCTCAGCCTGCTCGTCGCCTGAGTGGTGGAAACCTGGTGGAAAGAGGAAGTGTAAGCGGCCCTAGGACAGGCGGCCCAGGTATGGAGGAAGTAGCTCTTCAGGAGACACACCACTCCCTCCTCTGGAGGAGGGCCGGATGGAGACCTTCCTTGTGTTCGCAGACAGCGGTTAGCCTCCAGGCTAGCGGTACCCAAAACCTAAACAAAAAGCAAATTTCTTCCTCCCTGGGTCCCCTGAGGGGACGAGGTGCTGTGGACAGGCCTGTGAAAGAGCTTTTGTTACACACTCACTCTC
>JAUCMU010000048.1:6050301-6062986 GCA_032275025.1 Enteromius treurensis | reverse complement strand
AGAGGCTGGGAAGGTTACGTACAGATTCTCTGTTAACAAACTGGAAATGCAAAAAAGTCTCGCCAGTTGGCAGGGGACCTCTGCGTAACGTGGCCTCAGAGTCGTGGCTTTTTCCATAGGTGTTCCCATATGTAACGTCAAAGTGATTCGACTGAAAGGGTAACGTCTAGGTTACTATCGTAACCCACGTTCCACTTTCACCTGCCATGACTAAGGTCGCGCTGACGCCGGCTATGGCTCTTCAGCGAAAACCTGCATGTGCATTCCGCTCGCGCCCTCTTATACTCATGCAGTGATGAGCGCTCGCGCCCTCTTATACTCATGCAGTGATGATACTCATGCAGGTGCACCTGAGCGCAATCAAATGCACGCCAGTCATTGCCCTTTTGTATAAAGCTCAAAGGCAATAGGTCTTTCTGGCGAGTTCCCATATGTAACGTAGACCTAGACGTAAATTTTCTACTGCCATAATCACATACCCCACTGCATAGGACAAATTATGGATTGAGAGAGCGCAGATGTGTTACCTAACTACTATACACTGCTTACATTTATCTTACATCTAATGAAAAACTATGCAGCAGTTTGTCTGCTGTGTTTCTGAGTTTCCCCAGAAATATGCTTTCTTATCCAAAAATCAAGTTTTGTTGATATTGCAAACAAATAAGACCATTTACAGTTCTGAATGATGGATTTTACCTTTATCAGAAAAAAATGACAACGAATGCTATTTTGTGTCCACTGAAAGAATAAAAGTGATTGCGCTGGTTGTGCCACAACCTCATTTAATTGTGGCAGAGACACGTTTATTTCATTATTTTCTTAAGTCCAGCACGTTTTTTTAACCTAAGATTCATCCAACTGAAATGCATTAGTTTAAAAAAATGTGCTGGACTTACGAAAAAAATGTGTTCCTGCCACGAATAAATAGATTAAATTAAATTACGTGACTAAATCACAAACTGCTGTGAGACTCCAAAGCGAGCTTCCAGCCTCTGAACACATGTGGATATGCTAGCGCACTTTTGTTAAAGCATTTTTATATGCTTGAATTATTTTATTATGTAGGCTACATTTATTTTATTTATTTAAGTCGTGATGATTTGAAAAGGCATCAGCTACTTTCTGCCGCTGGCCACTTGGTCTTTACCTTTAAAAAACAAAAACTTGTAGGCTATTTAATAAACAAAACTGCTCCAAACGTTTTTCTAAATTGAAAACGAAACAAAAAATAATAATTGTGCCATTACAAACTGTAATGACTCCTCAGACTCAAATGGATCCATTTGCATGGCTTTATTAGAATAGTCGGGCAGGCAGTGGTCACAAACCGTAGCAAACAGGCAATATTTCAATAGACAGGCAGCAAGAATCAAATACCAGTTAAACAGTCCAAGGTCATACACGGGAAGGCAATCCAAGGAAATAAACGCTCCGAAATACAGAGATCAGTAAGTAAGACTTCGCAAAGTGTTGATAAACATTCCTTATAAAGGCCGAGTAATCAAAAAAATAACTGCTAACACCTGAGGCGGAACTCGCCGAGGTGTTCAGGTAAAAACAGTCCGGGCGGAACTAAAACTCCGGTGAAAGTTCCCGCTGCTGCCGTTCGGAGAGGGCCAAAGAGGCGTGATCGGTGACACACACAAAACCAAACTATTTTATTAGCCTAAACAGTGGTAAAAGCCATAAAAGACTGGTCAGAGTGGAAATATTTCGATTAAGGTGTTTACGTGTCTGAATATTTCGATTTAAAATCGGCGTAGGCCACCTATGATAATACGATTACACTTGCTGCAATTATGATCTTAAATCGCTGCTAACCAAGCTGCCGTCCAGCTCGAATCACCTTTCCAGGCCGAGGCTCAACAATCCAACATGACCCTCCAGACAACGCTGCCCAAGATCACCGCCGCCATCGAGACAAACTCAAGATTCACCAGCTCTGTCATATGCAGCAGCAAGATCATCCGCCATCGCTCTTTGGAAATGGACCATCCCTGCTCTCCGTCACACTCTAGCAACCGTCAGAATTTCCTTCTCCAAACGTTCATCAAAAATGGAGCTTTACTCTCTGCTCAAGTCACACCTTTCGAACACAGCTCCTCCTCCAAATGCTTCCCCGATCAAATCGAAACAAAGCCCTAAGAAAAAACGCTTGACTCACATCATTCTGCCTCTCGCCCAAGCTCAGCCTCCCTCCAGACACAGAAACAATCCCTCCGCAGCTCTCGGAAAAGCCCCGGACGCCTCTACACACAGCTCCTCTCCAGCCAGTTCAGCCGTCTGCTTCTGATGATCCTCCAACCGCTGCCTCTCTGCCAAGACCGTTATCTCTCATTCAGCTTTGCTGTTAACCCTTTCTACCCTGCAGCTAGCTCTTCTGCTATACCTGTCTACTACACAGCTAGTGCTCTGTTAACTCCTATCCCGCTGTTAACAATTTCTATCCCTCAGCAAGTTCATTTGTTATCCTTTTCTACCCCACAGCTAGCTTTCCTGCTATATGGGTCTACCCCACAGCTAGTGCATCTGTTAACTCTTCCTAGCCCACAGCTAGCTCTTCCGTTAACCCTTTCTATCCTGCAGATAGTTCCGTTGTTAACCCTTTCTATCCCGAAGCTAGTGCGTCTGTTAACCCTGTCTACTCCACAGCTAGTTCTTCTGCTTTACCTGTCAACCCCACAGCTAGTGCATCTAATAACTCTTCCTAGCCCACAGCTAGCCCTTCTGTTAACCTCTTCTATACCACAGCCAGTGTTCCTGTTAACCCATTCTACCCCGCAGATAGTTCTTCCGTTAACCCCTTCTACACCGCAGCTTCTCCCATTCCCTCTAGCTCTCTCACCCATTTCCCCTTTTCTCTTTCTGCCGCTAACTCTCTCTCCATGCCCCAGAACGCTCTTGCACTGGATCCCACCCCTCTCTCAGCATCCCTGAGAGCCCAGATTTTATCAGAAATTCAGGATGCTACCTCCCGAAGAAAAACCCCAGCTAACTCCGACCCCTTCTCCATCTTCAACGGATATCATCCCCTGAGAGCTCTCGGATATTGTTCGGTTCGACTCAGAATCTCCCAAACCACCCTACTATTAAAAGGAATCCTAAGATCAAAAGAGTACCATTAACCCTAAACATTTCTAACTATCTGCATCACTACCCTCTGCAAGGGATACTCCTCTGCCCATGCCGCCTGGACCCTCGACACTATGTTCATAAGTTTAATCCCGAAATCCACCCCACAATTTCAGACTTATCTATCCCTGACAACTAAACGGCAGCTTTCTTCATCAAACAAAGCAAGATTGACCATTTTAAAAAAGGGCATTTTATATACATATTAAGCTCCAGGCTCCCATCCAAACCCACCAAGCCTTTCCCACCTACAAAAAATCCCTACAAGCTTCTCTCTCTGATCCCCTATTGGCAGATGAATATATCTACCCAGCGTCACTTTTCTGGTTCCTAAACATCTTAAAGCTGTCCTCCACCTCTCAGGAATCCCTCCAGAGAAGTTCTCTATACACTCCTTCTTTAAAGGAGCAGCTACTACAGCTGCTGAAACAGCCTTTCCCAAGACCAGATTCAAACTCTTGGCAGATGGTCTTCAAATGCCTACAGGAACAATATTCGATCAGACAAGCACTCAATCAAAAATGCCTTATAAGCCATGAAAGCAGAAATTTTCTTCCCCTGTTAACCCCCTTCACCAAACTTCCCCATTTATGTCCTACACCCACCAGCCACAAGCCAGGCCAAACTCAATCATTTTCACATCCACGTATCCAGACCCTCCTCCTGCCAACCCTAACTGCCCATCTCATCCTCAGCACTTATACCTAGCACCAACAGCCCGACCAACGGGCCCCGCTATGACTCCCTATGCTTTTCACGCCCAAGCAAACCCGGCATTCAACCTTCCAATACTTCCTCTCCCAGATCTCCCAATCCAAAGACTCTCAACCTTCCCACCTCAGCCCCAACAACATCACACCTGCTTGCCCCCCAGGCCACCCCAAGGCACGACCACTCCTCCCATTTCCCACTAAGTCTCTAAGCCACCCTCCATTCCCCTTTTTATCAGCAGCCTGCTTATCTCCTGAAAGCCTTCCGTCTTCTATGTGGCAACTTCTCTCACCGCCTCAGCAGCAGCGGCCCTCCTCTCTTCTCAGAATGCTACATGTACCTGCCACCTGCCCAACTCAGCCCTCCTTTCTCGACCCTTAGTCTTTCGCCTATATCAGCATTTTCCCCCTTTTTGCCTCCCTATTCCCGCCCAAATAAGCCCCCAGCAGCTTCCCCTCAACCGCCCCTCCCCTAATCTATGTCGCCCCAACATAAGGCCTAAGCCCACACATTGGCTTCCTGTTACCGCCCAGCAGTGGTCCCCTTCCTTATGCTGCCTCACCAAAAGGCTTCCCGCCAATATCAACACACCTCTTTTATTTGCAGCAGCTATGGCTCTTCCCCTACTCATGCTAAAATCGGCACCCCAATTTAATTACTGTGGCTCTCTCCCTATCCACCTCACGAGAAGGTTTCCCGCCCTTCCTTATCTCATAACGAGGTTTTATACACTATCATGCCTCCTATGGCTCCCCTATCTTCACCCTCTTTCCCACAGCTGGCGCTTCAGCCATCTTCTTTTGCAGAGTCCAGACCATAAAGGTCAGAGCCCAGTCAGTTAATTGGAACCTATGCCATTTTACCATAAGGCCTTACATTCAATCTAAGGCTTGTATGCTGGGAATTGGATACGGGGGATTCAGCCAAGGTTTTCTTTCTCCATCTAGTTGGAGTTTTGGTTCCTTGCCACCCTCGCTTACCGCTTGCCCGGTTGGAGGCATCCAGTCCCAGTAGTTAGTCACGGCCAAGGCCCTCTCTAATCCTATTTCGCCATATTTCTTACCAAGCCTAACTTGGGTTCACCTTTAGGGCATTAGGGGTACGGGCTGGTCACAGAACTCGGTCCGACCATAGCAGCCCTACCTCTGGTGAGCAAATAAATGCCACCCACACCATTACTGACCCACTGCCAAACCGGTCATGCTGGAGGATGTTGCAGGCAACAGAGCATTCTCCATGGCGTCTCCAGATGGAGGTAGCAGTCCTGTTGCTGGGTTGTTGCCCTTCTACGGTGTCCTCCATGTCTCCTTGTGTGCTGGCCTGTCTCCTGGTAGCACCTCCATGCTCTGGACACTACGCTGACAGACACAGCAAACCTTCTTGCCACAGCTCACATTGGTGTGCCATCCTGGATGAGCTGCACTACCTGAGCCACTTGTGTGGGTTGTAGACATCAGCCAGAGAGTATATTAACTGAGAAGTGGTCTGTGGTCACCACCTGCAGAAGCACTCCTTTATTGGGGGCGTCTTGCTAATTGCCCATAATTTCCACCTGTTGTCTATTCCATTTGCACAACAGCATGTGAAATTTATTGTCAGTGTTGCTTCCTAAGTGGGCAGTTTGATTTTACAAAAGTGTGATTGACTTTTTAGATTGACTGAGTTACATTGTGTTGTTCAAGTGTTCCCTTTATTTTTTTGAGAAGTGTATATTGAGCGAGCGAGCGATCGATCGATCGATCGATCGATCGATAGATAGATAATTTACATTTAAAAGTAAAATGTAATTAAAACAAATAGAATACTTTTTAAAAATTACTCACTGACATGCTGCTAGTGTTTTTTTTTTTTTTCAGATTCAGATTAATGAGATGTCAATGAGAGGCGAAGGAGTGAAAAACCAGATAAATAATGAGAAAAATACTTAAGAAAAGCAAAAATGTAAAAGATGAAGATGGATCAGCAGACGGAGGGTTAAAAACAAGCCCCAGGGGTGGGCACACTTACAGGCACATCAAAGCAAAGCCATGGCACTGAGGTGCTAAAAGGGGGTTTTGAAGCTAGACTCACAGCGATGCTTCCTAAATATACTATTCAGAGTTCTTCATCAAAGGCCAGAGAGCAAATCTCTAGGAGCAGACATGATAACATAGTTTACCTGGAGAATCATCTTTATACTCAACCTGGCAAGCCTTTTAACTTGGACCACAATATCATAAATCACTATGGGATATGAGATACAGGTACTTTTGGATCACTGCAGGATTTTGATATGGAGCTAGAAATTGACTATTCCACTAAAGCATCTTGTTGTGCCTTTAATCTCAACAGTTTTTAGTTTTTTTTTGTTTGTTTGTTTATAACAAACTAGTCAGTTTTGTTAAACAGGATGAAAATGTATTTGTTGTTGTTTTATCAGGCTTATCACAAGCAGCTTTTAAAGTTAGAAATCAATGATGAAGGATTGTTGAATTATTAAAACAATAAATGTAGTAATACAAGTGCTTACTCTTTTGCAAAAACTGAACTGTCATGTATCTATAGAAAGTTCAAGGATGTCTTAATCAGTTTCCAGATAGAGTGGTCAGTGCTGTCCTCATATATATATATTACATTTTGTATTAATATTAAAGGAATGTCTTTACACTCACTTTGCATAAGATAAACGTGTCCTTGCTAAAATGTACTAGAAAATGCACTTATGTTCAAGTTCAGAGTGATTAATCTGTAATTAATAAGTTTCTCGTCTCTAGATATTATCACTGTCCTAGTTTCAACATTAAAGTGTTTTTGTTGTTTTATTTCCCTGGTCCTCACAGATCAATACAGGCCATAATGAACTATATACAGCATACAATGAAACACAATTACAATGCACTGCAAACACAACAAAGCGTAAATAAACAGAATAAAATCAAAATGATTATAATAGCAGCGATTGGAGCTTATTAATCAATAATAAGTTTTGGCAGGTTTTATTGTATTCAGCTTTAAATCCAGCATAAACTAAAATGTCATTTGTTTCTATCCAGCATGGCAGTTTTTATGCCTTCACCCCCTGTGGCACATTACTAGCCAAAGTCTAAACCTTTAACAGTATGAATAAACAGCAACGAACCTGAGCAATATTGATAGCTTCATGTAAAAAATGCATTTGTTAGGCATAATAAATGTCATTTTTGTGATTCTGGTCACAGTGGGAGTCTCACATGTGTGCATTGTAATAATACATCTTCCACTTCACAAACACAATACACAGTATAAACACACGCAGCAGTGGATGATGGCCTTGTTCACTCCATGTGCAATTAAAATTTTGATGAGGTTTTTGTTCTCAGAGGAAATAGCTCCTTATCAGGGAGATCTAATTCTCACTCTTATGGCCCATTTACTCTCTCATTAACGTTCAAGTGAGGAAACTTCATGTTCAAGAGTGTAATTGCGAAATTATTTGTGCAACAATACACATGTGGCACTTTTATTTTTTTTTAACCCAAGTTTAAAATAAAATAATTAAAAAAATAATAATAATAAAAATAAAAACAGCATGTTTATGTGTTTATGTGCTTCTCGGGTTTAGACCAGAAATCTAATCTAAAATCTTTCAGGTTTAGAATAAAAATCATTCATTATTAACTATTCTAGCTTTTTAATGGATGTCCTAAAGCTTTCTCAATACTTTTTAGTTCTGAGGAATTTTCTTACCTTAAACATGTGGAATTTTAATACAATGGGGAAAATATTTCAATTGCAATAGAAAATATTCAAAAATTAACCATGTTTCATTGTTTGGTTTGTTCTAACTCCATTTTGGTCATTCTGTGTTTTACAGAATAGGTTTAATTAGACTGCACGTAGACAGCACAGCACATAAGAAAGGGTTTACATTTTAGACGCTCTATGGAACCAGATAACAACCCCTTTATGGCATAATCGTCCAATTACTAACAAGTAAACAAGCCAGAATCCCTGTTGCATTTTTTCGAATGAAATAATGAGCAAATGCTTAGGGAAGAGTAAAATAGACTTCCCGCTAAATTTATAAGCTTGTCTTATACCACATGATGGGCGATAGAATTGCAAAGAGAAAAAAAGGAAGAAAACATCTAAAAATGGAAGAGATTGTTACTGGGTAAAACAAGTGAGAAAAAATACTGCTGAAAGGTCCGGTTTACTACCCAGATCCTGCGCATCTCGCTTTTCCGGCGTTTCTGTGAAAACACTTCAGTTCTTCCAACTTTGGTTTGTAATTTACTATTTATTTTTGCCTCGTTTTAAATCTGACTCCAATTTTAAGTTCTCTGAGATAAGTTACAATACTAAATTTAAGTGTTTTTGGTTATCTTAATTTTGAGACCTGATTCTTCTAGATATGCTATTCTTTCAATTATTCGTTCATTGTGGGACCTAAAGTCGTCCGAGTCTGGCGTCGGCCGGAGCGCCATCTCTTACATAACATAGTCAGCCTGATAATTACTCAGAGATTGGAGTTTTAACTAATATCTTTTTTTGTCAGCCGCCTACTGCTTGCTTATTGCAAAAAGATAGTTTTACTAAGTCTTACCAATACCAACGTGCTAACTTCAGTTATATCAGAAATCAAGTGGTCTCTGCAAAAGAGTGCCAACTGCTTCAACTCCCCATGCCTCTAGTTTGCATATCCTGGCCATAATAATTATGCGTATAACAGCCTCCTCACAATCTACTGGTCACAAATGAGTTCAGCACTCTAAAATGAATCAAGAAATAATGTTTATTCTCATTTGTGAGGTAAAATTATATCAAGCCAATTACATAATTAAACAATGTGAATCCAATTCAATTTCAATTTAGAATAATGCATCACCTCAATACATCAAGGATATATCTAAGAATAGCAAAAGCATACCTGACTGTCAGAGAAAACACGCTGCCACATGGGAGAGCTGAAGTTTTAGTTCCAGGCCCCTTGTTGCAGCGTGGAGGTTGTTCTTCTTACAGAATCCCCCTGTCCTGATTTTACCCCATTCCTTATGAATCCAGACCAACACCCACACAAATATTTTTATCAGCTGTGAAAACACAAAAGGCCTTTGGCTTGTCATGCACCTGGTTGAAGATTACCATATGTTGCTTTAGGGAAGGACACACCCCTTGGTTGTGAGCCCAATTTCTATAAATGTGTTCAGTCTTTGTAATAATATAAGTGACTGCTGTGAACTTGAGACCATTTTACCAATCGCACCAATACCTTTAGAATGATTCTAAACATGACAATGAAAAAACAATATCTTCACAAGATATGGCACTAGGAGCTTACATTTTCCTTAGTGACACTCTTAAGGAGAAGAATGTGAGATTCAGAAAAGACAGGGTCAGGGGGGTGACTGTTTTGTTGTCCTTTGAAGATTCCCAGTTTTTAAGCTTTTTATTGCTTTATTGCATGCGAGAATCTCCTCAGCATTGCCTTCCCGGAAGAGATCCAATTTCTCCAACCTTACACTGCAAAGCTCCTAAACAAAACGTGCAATCATATACAATCAGAGTTTCTGAACAAATGAATACACAAAGAACATATCAGCAATTTAGTGCTTCTTATAAAATGAATTTTTCTTTGGCACAATTATTGTTATAACCTATATACCATTTACATTTTATAAAATAAACGAATTATATATCAAGCAATTATTTTGCTGTTCTCCTCTTTATATTCAGCAAATAATCCCAGAAGAAGAAGTCAGTTTCCATCAAAAAAACAAACAAACAAACAAAAAAATAATGTATTTAATAAAATTGAATAATAATATGAAAATATAAAAAAAGAAATGTTTTGGAAGGAACATATGAAACTTTAGTAACCATTCTGAAAAGTTAGCTTTGCATTGCAGGAATAAATTACATTTTAAAATATCTTAAAATAGAAATATATATAATATATTTCACAATATTACTGTTACATTTTACTGTGGCCTTGGTGACACACTCACACACACACACATGCACATTACATTTTCTCTTACCTGGACATTTATAAAAGTAAGATGAAACTGTTCTGGCTTAATTTTGTTTATTTGCTGTCTGTGTTTTACCCCACAGTCCTCACAAAAGAGCTACGCTGACTGAAACTTGGATCAAAGGTTGATTTGATTGGCAAACAAGGTTGATTTCTGGGTGATAACTGCTGAATGTCTGCACTCTTGATTCATCTTAAAAGATAAATATCCAAAATATTTTTAAACCCTCAACAACAAGAAACTCCTTAAGGAAGTTTAAAAAGTCACATTGTGACTTTAGGTGAAAATGTATTTAAAAGGGCTGTAAACCGAGTAAAACCGAGAAAATAAACACACATAAATTTAAAAGACAGACTTGTGAGTAAATTTAACTTCAGGATCAGAACTAGAGTAATGTTTACTGTCAGATATAACATACACTTCAAGTCCGATCATCATATATTTAAGCATTGAGAGTTCCTGCTTGCTATAAGTCTATCAGGAGATGCCAACAACTGCTCAACCTATCATCAAACCATCACCTTGCTTCCACCTCCTACACATCAGCATATCACAAATCTCCTCTTCCATAAATCTCTTCATCCTCAAACATAAATAATGAAGGAAAAACAACACTGAGCATCAGAACATCTTATTTGACAGTTCAAAGGAAGCCTAAGAGCCTAACTAGGACTCTCACGCATGCCATGTTATCTTCTCTTGTATATTTTCATCTGGTACTTCCTTCTGCATCTATACTACCATAAAATAATAATAAATGGTGCATGGTCTCCTTCGAACAGGCAGGTTTTCTTAATAGTACTGGTAAAAACTCTGGTAGCCATGGTTACTTACCTTAATTATTTTACTTATATTTTCGACTACCCGTCTGGTTAATTGGCGTGTTCCAGAAAGAATGATTGTGGACATAAATGTAAAAAATAAAATGGTACTACACGGTAAGTTATGGATTGCAAAGGCGGAACTGTCTGTACAGAAAATATCAAAACTTTTGAGTATACATTTTTTATATTTTGCAGCAGTTTAAAAGTAAAAGAGTTTGAAATGTAAAGTATTTCAAGAGTTCACGCATTCCTTGTAATAAAATAAAAGCAAATTTGGCGAGCTGTTCAGGGGAGCGAGCCGGTAGAACGGCGAACTCCGAACCCTAAAGGATGGAACCCTAGCGAGGGTAAGAGCTCGGCGTTCAGCTCGTTCCCCGTCTGCCCCCCCCTTGGGAGGCATGACTGGAATAGATGGAGGAGCAGGGGTGGAGGAGGGTTGCATGAAGCGAGATGAAGGGAAATGAAAGCTGGGAGAATTTATAGTGAAGGGAAAGAGATTTGATTGGATGCGAATTAATGAGGATAATTAGGAAAACCAGCTACCAGATGTGCGTGATTACTCGTTCACGATCCTCTCAAAACCATGTTATTTGCAAAACATTTACTATAAATGTTTGAAAAATGAATTGTTGTCCTATTCCTTAAGGAAAAGTCATGCAATAAAATAACACCTTTGCTTTAAATTATAAAATTAAATAATAGCATTTAATGCATAGACTATTGTTTAGTATTAGTATTAGTAGTAATTAACTTGTTTCAGTCAAATTAATCTGGTCACTTCCACGGACCATAACAGTGTCGTGGATCATCACTGGGAAGACAGTTAATTTGGATTGCTCTTTTACCATCATTATAATCATAATAATAATAAATGATAAGCATAATAAAAGCTGGAGCACTTTCATGAGATTGGGTAGGTATATAACATAAAAGGCCTTATAACAATTCATAGACAGGGCTTAGCCTAAACCAGGGTTAGGCCATAATTCAATTAGGACATTTAAGTAATTGTAAGGCTGGAGAAATTGGATCTCTTCCAGGGAAGATATTTTAAGAATGTTTTGACCTGCTTTGACCGGCACGGGAAGCAAAACACGAAGACTTCTCGTGGCCCAAGAGCAGGCCGAGCAATAAAACCATAAAAGCTAATCTGGGATCTTCGAAGACAACAGACACTGACCCCCTACCCACTTTTATGGCCCCTTCCCTCTTCTGAATCTCCCACCTCACATTCTTCTCCTTAACTAAGTGTCACTAAGAAAAATGTACACTACGAGCATTATATCTTGTGAAAATGTTGTTCTTTCATTTCATTGTCTCGACACGACTGATAAAATGGTCTCAATTACTTAGTAGTCACTTATTTTATTAAAAAGATTGAAAACACTTTTAAGAATAAGGCTTAATACCAAGAGGTGTGTCCTTCCCTAAGGGCCAGATGGGAATTTCAAAACAGGTGCGGCCCTAAGGCCGCGAGAACTGAGAATCCACCAAAAGGCCTTTGTGTTTTTCAACTGATCTAAAGGATTTGTTTATGTGGTTTGGGCTATTTAAGGGAGATGGTTAAAACATCTCACCAGAATTTTTCTGTAGCCAGAGAAGCTCCATACTGCATGGATGTGGGAGCCGTTGGAAGGGCTCCTGCATTCTGCAGTTTGTCTTTCTGTCAGGTATGCATTTGCTGAAGTTTTTTTTTTGCATTGTTTTAAATTAGAAATGAATTGGATTCTATGAAATTGGCTCGACATAATTTCTTGATTCATCAAAAGTTATGCATTCTGTGAAATTGAATTTGACTCAATTAACTCAACTTAATTATGTAATTGGCTTGATATAATGACGAATAAATTAAATATTATTTCTTGATTCATTCTAGACTGTTGAAATCATTATTTCTAGTAGGGTGTGCAGAGGCTTTTGCGTACACATGAATGTCACGGCCAGTATATACAAACTGGGGGCACAGGAAACAGAAGCAGTAGGCGCGTTTTATCTGGAGACCTCCTGATTCCTGATATCACT
>JAUCMU010000048.1:5978430-6008879 GCA_032275025.1 Enteromius treurensis | reverse complement strand
TGTACCGAACATTGCCTGCCTGACAACTCTTAATAAAGCCTGCAAATGGATCCTAACGTCTCTGAGGATTTATCACAATAGGGAACACTTATGTGAGAGTGTTATACCCTTTTTATGGGAGTGTTTGAGTTCAAATGTCCTACCAGCAGCCAGAGGCATTAAATGAAAAAATTCCTGCTGGCAGCATAAATACATTAACATAACATATTTAGCCTTCATCACAAATACACAACAGGACTCCCCAAAGCATTAGACTTGAGGTGTTCAGTGATTTTGTTTAATATGGTTTAGTTTTAGCCATAATATGCAATAATAGAAAAAACAGAAAGCTTTCTGTTAAGGATCATTAAGCACATGCAGTAGGTGCTTCCTTGGTGCAGTGATACTGTAACGGAAGCTCTTACACTCACTGATGTGTGACTGATGTATCTGCATATAAACATGATGCAGACCATGGGGAATGCTAAGCTGCTTTAGAGAGGACATAAAAGGCATATAGTATGAGGGTCTGGCTTGCTTATTGGATTGCACTTTGATGGCCTGATAAATTGACCATTATTCAAATCATTTGAATAAAGATTTGAGATCAAAGATTGCAAATAAGATTACACTGTGTGTTCTGCACCCCCACAGTCTGATAAAACACTCTTTTACTACCTGGCATGGGTGGAAAAAGAAACTGGCAGCACAAATAAAAAAGTGGAGACCCTAGTCAAACAATCCTGAAGCAATATGTACAGAACTTACATTATGTGAATCAACAGGATCAAATATGAATCTTCTGAGAATCAAGAAAGAAAGCAAAAATTACACTTCTAGGAAAAAGAAATACAAAATGGAGATGGTTCTTGAAAGTAATTGCAGGTTATTTCACAAAAGCTTTACTTTTGTGATGTCAGAATGACCAGGACAAGATGTTTTCTTTTATCCTCTAAACACATAAAAAGAAAAAGAAACAAAGCTCACATAGAATATCTCCTTTGAAAATATTCTATATATATATATATATATATATATATATATCGCTGGTGTTGAATGAAATTTCCACCAAAAACATTTTCTGTTTTTTTCTTTTTTTCACCATATATAACAAAAGTAATTGCAACTTCCTGCAAATCTGACTATTCTTCCCAGAAAGTCATCTCACAATTCTGCAAATAAATTGTTATGAGTTATGAGATTTAAACTTGAGATTTTGTGAGCAAAAAACAAGTTAAAATTTCCTATATTTATTCACTTATTTTTGTACGTAACATGACAAATCAAGCTTCTATAGGAATCCCCATTAGGATGTTTTTTTTAGAAGCAGTTCCACATGGAGCTTATGATTTTTATAGAACAAATTGAATAAAATGGAGACGGTTCTTGAAAGTAATTGCAGGCTATCATTTTGATGAAAGCTTTGGTTCTGTGATGTCAGAATGACCAGGACAAGATGTTTTCTTTTCTTCTCTTAACACATAATAAAAAGAAAATAAAAAAACAAAGCTCATGTGGCAATATCTCCTTGAGGTGATCATGTACGCTTTGCTAGCTGGAATATATGGAATCACAATTTCACAAAATGCTTTTCTATTAATTCTCCATTCACATCTCACATTTTTTTTGTTTCTTCTCCTTCTGCGTCTTTTTTTTTTTTTTTTGCGGTTTCTTCTTAAATAAATAATAGTAAAAACAAAAGATAATTACAGCTTCTCTCATTTCTGAATTTTGTTCCAATAAAGTTATCTTGCATATCAGCAAGGAAAATGAAAAGCAAGAAAAAAAGTTTTGAGTTTTAAACTTGATATTTTGTGAGAAAAGTTGTAATTTCCTTCATTTTTTTTTCCTTTTTTGGTATCACTTTACAATAAGATTCATTAGTTAGCATTGGTTAACTACATTACATTTATCCATCTTAATTAACGTTAACTTCAGCGTTTACTAATGCATTAATAAAATCATAATATTTGTTAGTATTAATACATGCACTGTGAACTAACATGAACAAACAATGAAAGGCTGTATTGTTTAAACTGACAAAGATTAATAAAGAGTGTAATTAACAGTAGTGTTTATTGTTTGATTTTGTTAATAACACATGAGATAATTTTAACAAATGGCTCAGCAATTTCTTCAAAAGAAGCTTCCATAGGAATCCCCATTTAGAATACCTTTAAGACTGGTTCCATATAGAGCTTACAATAAATTGTTCAGTAGGAATTCAGTAGGATTTTTTTTTCTGACTTAGTCTAGGAAATAATAATTTGAGAAAGTTCCTTCACACTCAAAAGTATGTTTCATATGTTAAAATGTTCCTGAATGTCATATCGATGCACAGAAGAGGAAATTCATATGTGGGCTGCTGGAGAATTCTGAAATGGGTAGTTATCTAACTCAAAAACACATTCTTGTACCTCAAGTCTGTGACCGAAAGCATTAGCCTTTAGAGTCCCATCACTTACATTTTACCACGAGCCATCCCTGTTATTCCTTTCCACCGGAGGTCGTTAAAGCTTGTCATAATCAAGGTGAAAGGCTCCGTGACCTTCTGCTTTGACATTTCTGTCACTTGGCAAAAGTATAGCAAGAACACCTGAGGGGGGAAAGGCATGCAGAGGCTAGATGAGACAGGGTCTTGGCTGGCAGTAATTTGACATAGGGCGATTAGTGTAAACACATCATCCAGAGATGCTGAAGAAAAAGACCATCACAGCCTTGATTGCATGAGGAAGTGATGGCTTTTACGCCTCTGCGTGGTTAGCTTCCCAAGTGGTCACTTAAAGGTCTGAGCTAAATGCATCAGAAAATTAGCCAGGCACACTAGAAGAGTAATCTTGTCAAGTTTGGTAACCTCAATTAGATCTCGGAGACAGGAAAATAAAATAACCATCAATTAATGTTTTTGTGTGCAATGTTTTCTTCTTTTAGCACGTTTCTTAAATGCTCTTCCTGGCTTTCCATGGGATAATGAGAGGAGATAACACGGTAAAGCGTTTGACTGCTCATGTAATCATAAGAGCTTGGTTTTCACTGCCATTGGCAATTTTATAGGGGTTGAACAATGCAAGTAATGATGGACTGGTGGACTTCACCCACAAATGCCTACTTTGTTAATCAAACTCTTGACAATCGCATGGACTTCAACAATACCACTCATTGATTTAATTTACCATCCAAGGAACATTTAAATGAAGTCTGAGTGCACTGATTTTAAGGGGGACATTTTTAAAATAATACTTAGTAATTTTTAAATCTGCATGACCTTCTTTTGTGGAACACATCTTAGCGAATGCTAACCAAAGCTGTCAAGAAAAATTTCTGAAGCTGAATGTAAAACTTCAACTTAGGACTGTCCCTTTAACTTCTGCTGATCTATAAGTAATGTTGGCAAGAGAGACTGATAGACGGCTGCATGCAACACATTGCACAGGATATGACTAGGTAATGAGCAACAGGGGAAATATGACTTCAGACATGACATTTGTGTTTATGTGTGTGTGGTATGCATATTTAATACTGTAATCCAAAGGACTCCTCATTAAAACTCAATATTTAGACAAAACAGGTGGAAAAGGAAAGAACCAAAACAACTGTGCAGCGTCGGTGCAGGGAAGTATTAGAGCTCTCATTGCTCCCTAACACACTTCAGCTTGATGCGAAAGTGGCCATGTTATATCTTAGCAATAAGTTAGCAGTCCAGCAGGATATTCAGAGAAGTCTATTATCATGCTCTAATGCGTATAGTGTGTGAGTACGGCGCGTGAGCGTAATGGTGTGCACTGCGGCAAGGGTTTGATGTTGATGCCTGTGGGCGGTGGAAATGTAACCCTAGGGGAACGATCTACACATGATCAAAATACATCAGAGAGATAAAGTGATAGCAGGAGAGAGAGGATAATAATAGCCACAAACAGATTTGGAGAGCCTTACATAAAATAAAATAGGTATAACACAAGCATGCCCATGATATAATTACTCACTAAAGTGAGGCAGGTGGCAAGATCCAAGCTCTTAATTGAAGCATTAGTGAAGGTTGCTTGTTACCGCCATAATGATTCTGTGAGATCAAGAGAGCGTGAACAGGTCATAAAAAGGGTCCATAAATAAACTTGTGTGTAATTGAGTCCCATGGCCTGCTTTTGAACGCTAATGGTTTACAAACTTCTATTTTTTTTTTTTTTTTTCCTGTCCTGCAGTTACTTTGAAGAAGCATCATATTTACATCCAATCACTTAAGGTCACATACACATGGCGTGCTTCGGAGCGAGGCAACCAATGATTACAATGATTAAGTCTGAGACAACTGGCAATGGCATAACCATAGTAAAAGCAACAGTTATGTCTGTGTCTTGCTTTCAACAAGAACGGAAAGTGAGATAAACTACAGAGAAAACATTAAGTATCACGACTTGTGACAAAGGGAAACACAGACCTCTGTGTGTATGATTGCAAAGATTATAAAAAAGAAAAAAAAAGTAAAAGTTAATAATTTGTTGTCGGAGTTTACTTGCATTGGCTGACTGTAAACAAGTCAGGGACTTACTGGATCAAGTTTATTGTGGTTTACTGTATTTAGGGGTTTATTGTGGTAGCTGCACCATTTAGATCAATAAATTCTTATCCCATAATTTTATATCAGTGCACCTCGGACAAACCTTTGCTGCGCCTGAAATCGCATACTTCCCTACTATATAGTATGCGAAAAAACAGTATGCAAGGCGAGTAGTATGTCCGAATTCATAGCATTCGAAATTCAGTAGGCGAGAAGTACCTGAATGACCTACTGCTTCTGCCTGAATTCTGTAGTATGCATACCATGGGCACTTTCCTATCCCATGAGGCTCCGGGAGAGGAGGCGTCATATTTGTCATATGGCGGAACGTGAAGATGCGGCTCATATCAAATGTAAGTACCTCAGGAAAAAAAAAAACGTTGTTTATTGTGATTAAATTACACTTGCTTACCACAATTGAAATAAATGGATGACATATTGAAATATTACATTTTCGCGCTGTTGTGACGACGCATGACATGTGACAACATCAATATGGCGGATGTAGTCCGTCCAAATTTAATTCATACTACCCACATCCATACTATATAGAACATACTTTTTAACGGTCCATTTTAAAAGGTAGTGCCTACTTAAGCAGTATGCGATTTTAAATGCACCACATGTGTCCGAATATAGTCTTTGCTTTTTTCCTACTACCCAAATTCAAAGTGTTAATAAACCAATACAGGCAGAAGGTACAGTACAGTACCTGGATGACTTGCTTCTAAAATGTGACCCTGAATCACAAAACCAATTCTAAGTTGCATGG
Organism: Enteromius treurensis; assembly: GCA_032275025.1. NCBI lineage: Eukaryota > Metazoa > Chordata > Actinopteri > Cypriniformes > Cyprinidae > Enteromius > Enteromius treurensis. The sequence goes on along the minus strand of JAUCMU010000048.1, from coordinate 6,003,573 downwards.
GTATATTTGTAGCATTATAGGAAAAATAAATAAATGAAAAAAAAGTCAAATTTACTTTCACGCCAAAAATCATTTGCATATTAAATAAAGACCATGTTCCATAAAGATATTGTGAAAATTATGGTGATAGGTCACGTTCAAACCTCATAATACAAAATGGGAGTAATTTTTTTTTGTCCATCTAAAATAACATTTTCAGGTCCCTGCATATTATCCACCTACTCTAGCAGACCAAAAGTCTGTGAATGCTTTAATAAACATGTCCTCTTAAGCGAGGTCAATATAAAAATAGTTTGGTAAGCAGTGGAAGAACAAAGCCCAGACCTGAACCCCACTGAAGAAATTTGGGATTAATCAGAATGGAAATTTTGAATCATGCAACCAGATTTCATGTTATTTTTTTTATTTTTTTTTATGAGGTGGTGATTTCATATTAATCTTTCAATGGAATTTGCCACCAATTCACCTAAAGATAAAATACAAAATGGCACAACACTGTTATCCAAATCCCATCACAAACTGATGTTCTTTTGTCTGAATGGGAGCAAACCCCCATAATATGCAATCTATAGGAAAATCTTCTCAGAAAAACCAACTCACTATCATTCCTCTTGGTTTTAAAATTAAATACAATACCATATAGTATAGGTGTGCTATGAATATAATTTTGGCCATATGAAGCTGTTACAAAAAGCCTTTAATGCCACCATGGTTAATCTTCATCACTGATCTAACTAAAAAAGTGTCTGAAGCAAGATCAACACACACTTGAGAAAAGCAGCTGAGACCTAGTTTTAATTTCATCTCTTATATCACAAACTTATATTTTCAAAACATCTCCCCTAGTCCATATTAATGAGAAATAAGATAGGGCTGAGAAATCATGTTGCCATGGCAACAGAAATGAAAACATCAAATATTGATGAAATGCAACAGGAAACGGGGCTTCCTAGTGTTGCGCATATGTCTCATTTTGAGAGTGTGATTGATTTCGCAGTTAGCACTTGAACAAATGAAGCATGTGTGGGTCGGAACCCACCTACAGCTGTCTAGCAGGTTCTGTTTTAACCTGTAGGTGCAAAATAAGAAAATATATTATTTTTATTTATTTATTTATTTATTTATTTATTATGTGCCTATAGCTTGGAGCTGCAGAACAACAGTAGGTGACAGGTGCATATGAAGCATCAAAATATATAGATGAAAATGACTGAGTGCAAAGCAGCAGTGTACATAATGTATGAAATACATCTATTGCTGCATCCCTGCTTTCATTTTGAAACTGAAAGAGTAAAACAGGGCGTAAAGGTTAAAAATCTGGGCTGTGAGCCTAAAAACTAATGGTTCCAGCAGAGGAAACTGCAGTGGGGAATTACAGGGATACCAACAATCGACTGACAAATGATGAATTTCAATCATTTTTGTGAATCCCAAAGAACACGTTCACATCCAAGGTTTTGTTTTCTTTTGCAAGCACAAACTAATCTGTGAAATGAAGCCCCATGGCAGACATACATGCTGTGCAGAGTGATTGAGGTGCCACTCAATATGAATTTACACAGTTGCAAAATACAGTTGCAAGATAAAGTATGTGAACCCTTTTTCATAAAATGTTATTTGATCTTCAGCTAAGCCATAGCAATAGATGAACAAGGTCTGCTCAAACCAACAGTTTCATGTATTTATTGGACCCGCTGTGAAAACGTTCAAAGTGCAGAGTGGAAAAAGAATGTAAATTACTAGATTTGGGGCAGCTTTGTTAGCCCGGACAGCTTGTTATCATTGACAGAATTAATGAATTAATTTCCAGTTTATCAGGAGAATATAAGTCCATTTGTCCTCCATTTGAATCTCAAGAGAACTTGGGTGATGCTACAGCTCAACAACACAATGCACAGGAGCAAATCAACAGCGGAATGGAAGAAAAATATGCCTCCTGATGTGGCTCAGTCAGAGTCCTGACTTCAATTCGAGGGAGATGTTTTGGCATGACCTCAGAGCCACCAGGCTTCCCAAGAATATTGCTGACCTGAAAAGTTTCGTGAAGAGGAATGGTGCAAAATTCCTCCCAAATGTAGTGCAGGCCTGATCCACAATTTAAAATGTTTATGGAGGTGATTGTCACCAAAGGTGGGTCAAGCTGTTATTAAATCCACCCTGCACTGTGCAAGTTTACAGTGTTCTCCCCAAAAGCCTATAAAAAATTACTTTTTTATAGTTTTTTTTTTAGACTTATAGTACTTAGTTTGACCCATCAGACCCAATTTATCCAGAAACCCAGGGGTTCACTTACTTTTCAATGCAACTGAAATCATCGTTATCAGCTTGTTAGATATATATAGTTGGGATCTTTCTAAATAACATGCCAAAGGAGGTTTTTTTTTATCATAAACAGTGCTTTGCTTCCATAGAAGTGCATTTTAATAACTGTTCTTTAATAAGCATGTAGAGGAGAAAAGGATTTCCCATATAGGCTGTTTAAATGTCCATAGCACTAGCTGGCATTTAATTTCAGTCCATCAGAATATGGTCCCACCAGTCAATAAATATGCAGATACAAGTAGATGATCAGCCAATCAAAGCAGCAAGTAAACAATCACAATATCAAGTTAAAGTTAACAGGAATAAGCATTAGGTGTACAATATATCTATATTCCACTGACACTTTCAATATATATATATATATATATATATATATATTTCTTTAATTTGGCGTAAATAGTCTTTTTTCACATTCAGTGGTCTGTGATGTAAACCCATGACAATGCTGGCTCTTTGATGTCCGTCTCATTGAGAAGAATCCATTGTGTAATAACAAAGCAAGACACGGAGCAAAGCAGAAACATTCAAGAAAAAATTGAGGTAATGCTGACTAACGTCTTCAACAATGCAAAGCCTCAAATGTGATTAACTTCATTTTATGCACATATATAATAAACCACCACAGCAACTGTTTTGCAATACGTTTTCATTTTCCTTTCTTTACAAGTATTTTTTAAGCTTCAGTCTGTGCTACCAAATATACATTTATATAAAATATTTTTGCTTATTGTACAGTCAAACCAAGAAAAATATCAATTTTTTTGTATAACAATCAGGCTTTACAAGTATCTGTAGTTTAAGATTCAGTGTCATAACTGTATATAGTTTTATAATACATAGTACAGTCCATTTACTATATACTGTTTATAAACCATATATACCATATATTGTCTATAGCACAGTCCGACACTTGGCAATACCACAAAAAGGACTGATACACTTAATTTATAGGTTTAGATGTTTGTTTAAGGCCATGAAATTCTACAGTCTCAAATTTCAAGAGAAACATTGATTGTTGTAAAGAGAGACAAAAAAGCATCTGTACAAGGCTGCAACACTGAATGACAAAGTGTAATAATTCTCGAAGAACAAAAGCATGGACAAGAACATTGAAAATCATTTAAGACACTGTAAAGTGAGCCCCTTTGTCCCTAAAAGGGCGTGTCAATTAGCCTGACTCCGCCCTCACTCCTAGCCCAACCCTTTCCCCCGCCCACCTGGCGGAGGTGACTGTGGTGCTAGAGTGTTGTGATCTGAGTCAACTCAGAGTTTGAGTTTCCTGTCCCTGGATTGGGTTGAGGCTCAGGGCTGACCAGGGGCAGCTCCACGCCTAGTCATGCGGGGTTACTGTTCCCGTCCGCAGTCTTGCAGTTGTAGGCCACCTCACGTGCGATGTTGCGCATGCGGCCCGACTGCTGCGCGTCGAGGCCAAACGGTGAAGGATGGCAGAACTCGCGGAAGCAGCGCTTGAAGTTTTCATCGAGGAAGGCGTAGAGGACGGGGTTCAGGCTACTGTTGACGTAGCCCAGGGCGATGCAGAAGTGCATAAACACAACTGTCTGGACGCTGCCCAGGTTGAAGCCAAGCGACTGCGCCAGGGCCATGATCTGGATGGGTGTCCAACACACGACGAAGGCCGCGACTACCACCAGAACCATGCGCGTGATACGGCGAAGGTTGCGATCTTTCTCCTTGGACCCCGACAGGATTCGGACGCTACGGAGGCGCTTCACCATAAGGCTGTAGCACACGCTGATTATCGCCACAGGAACCAGGAAGGAGAGCAGGAAAACGCACGTCCCGAACACTGGGTCCCAATAACTACGAGGATCCGGAAGAACCAAGATGCACTCGATGCCTGTGTGCAGTGAAAAAAATATACTTCAGAAGTCATTTCCTGAATTTAAATTGAATTTGATCTGAGGTATCAAACTGGATGCAGAACTTGAGTTTGAATGTAAACGGGATTAAACTGAAGTCATACAACTGTATTTTATCTATTGAAACAATGTACGATAAAAAGAAAAAAGACTTGAATGTTTTGAACAGACAGAATCAAATCTGATTGGCTGATTGGAATGTTGTTCCTATATCAACAAGAATGTTGATCCAGGAACATCTTGTACTTAGTGAAATCACGCTCACTACATGATAGATAGATTAGATTAGATTAGATTAGATTAGATTAGATTGATTGATATGAATTGCAGTTCAGTACATTCCTCTTCCTGCCAACTTCAAATGAATTTAAATTTGAACTTGAAAAAATAAAAAAAAATCAGAAAATCGCTAAAAGATTACATTGTACTTAATCTAAAATAGATAAGCTAATAGAGGCCCTCAATAATATTGGGTACTTTACAGATTCAACATGCCCTTTTCAGAAAATGTTGTTTTTCACAGTTAATAATTTTCTACTTGCCACTCCTCTTGACATTTTTGACAGCCTACCTCTGAGAGCATTAAAAGCCTCTCCATTACTGAGATGTGTGAATTCGGACTTACTGTGAGCTACATCAACATTCCCATGAAACAGCTGTCAATCGTTAATGCCAAGGGGTTGTCGTATACCCATTGGCTGAACCCAGATCTCTGTGGAACTGGAATCTGGTCTTTATTAATGTTCTGAATAAAAGAGCATAGAATCATGTCTAGAGTTATATTTCATTTAATTCTGTAACCTACTTGTTCAACAGATCTCAACACCCTGTCTGTGGGCTCTCTGACTGTCAGTTTTATACCAACGATGCAGTGTTGCCAGATATTGCTATGAAAACAAATAACAATTACAAAACTGCAACTTCCCAATTTCGAGTTTCAAAAGTATTAAATTAAGAGATAAAGACAAGGCCACAGAAGATTATAATAGCTTGATCTGGTTCTCTCACAACTCTATCAAACATCGCTCACTCCGCCAGCAACATGTATATTTCTCCATCATTTTCAAACCACAGACACTAGAAAATTCTAACTAGAATGAACTACCTATATACACAGACAATCGTATGAGGAGATGTATATAGCAAATTAGTTATTCAAGAAACAGATTTTCTTTTTGAACGTGAAAAACTGTACAGTGGTATATTATTAACACATCTGTTATGATGATGATCTTGTTTGAATATTCATCCGTACCCCACAATGTAATCTTATCCAGTATATCTCTGCCAATCTTGCTAGCAAAGTGACAGTCTTATGTAATTTATGAGTGGATTTTCATCAAACGGGTCTTCCAATCACTTCTGCACACAAGTGGCAATCTGCAATCGCTGCAGAGAAAAGATTCTTCCATGCATAACCTTTTTTTTTTCTTCCTCACAAAAGTCAATCATATTGCGGGCAAAATTGCTTTTTTATTCTTTTCATCCAAAACCAGTCACTCAAATCAGATCAGTAAAAGGATTTTGACAAGCACAAATCTCCATGCGACGTCAAAGACCGGTGGAAACAGACTGGGAAAATATTTTGGCATTAGCTACATGTGCAAATAACTGAATTACATACAAAACCATGCAACTGTCTGCAATGTTTCTGTATTTATACAGTCTCACCATGGAATATGGAATTCCAATTCATCATATTGTGACCAAACAACTCCTAGAGAATCAAGAGCTTTCACAGTGATTTACGAATCATTGTTGCATATCCGCTTGTTTCTTTGAAAGCTATTTTGAGATGGAACAGCTTTGCTAAGAACCTAAACATGGCTTTAACAGCTACACTGCTGGACATTTGTTTACAGACATTCATTCACTCTCTGTACCTCTGAATCTCTGTCATCCTCCCTCCCTCTGCTTCTGTCTGTCTTTCCCTGCAGTGTCAAAGGCAGCAGAACACAACTTGCATGAAGTGATGAATAAATAAATATGTTGCAGCCTGGCAGTAGAGGAGAGGATTGAGAGTGTTACGAAAGAAAGCTGTCTGAACATTCTGCTGGGAGGAACACTGATCATCTGAGTACTGCGTGTCCAAAGAGTTTGAGTTATTTTCATCCAATTCTATATACAATAAAGCTCACTGGTGTTGACTGAACCTATTTAAGGGGGGGTGAATCTGTTATCTGTCTTTCATCTCAGCCCCCCAAAGGATCTGCAATTAATTCAGCTGTCAGCACCCTTACAAATCTGTGATTATCTGTGATTTTCCTTCATGCTTGGTGAACAGAGGTGCAGCAAGCTATCAGAGCAATGGTGCATTAAGCTATTTACACTTTTTATCACTCTGCCACTGCCTAGAAGAAAACTTACTACTTATATATTAAAAGTGATGAGCTTTTTTAGTGTCATCCAAACTTACAACAACAGCAGCAATCATAGGTAATGATAAGAAATGGTCTTGGAGCAGCAAATCAGTATATTAGAATGCTTTCTGAAGGATCATGTTATACTGATGCTAAAAAAAACAAAAAAGTAACTTTGCTATTACATGTCAACTACAAATCATTTAAGGATAAGATTGTCATGTTTCCCATTATGGATGCACAAATCTGATACTCAACATCGGTATCGGTAATATTCTAAAACACTGTAAAGTTTCTGTGCACTGTATTTCATGTGTTTTGAAGCCGTTCTATAATTTAATGTGTAGTACAGATTCATATTTAAATCGTTTAATTGGCGTTCCTGTAAGCTTTGCTGCGGCTAGCAATCTTCATTCAGCATTCAAATTGCATGTTGCGTTTGGTTACTGCAGTCAATACAATGAAACCCTCTCCAAAAGTGCATAGTAACTGATCAGTATTTCTTCTCATTGTGTCTTTAACTTTGCGCTCTGTGACTCCATTTTGCTTTAAGCACGTCATTCTGTGCACGGCATGCTCATTGGGACTTTTGTATTATAATAATTTTGCGCAATGAAAGATTATTAATAGCCTTTCTTGTTCTGTTCTATCTATCATATGTTGCTGTCTTCATTACTGTGCTATATGTTTAATAGAAATGTATTTTAATTTAGAGTATATACAAAAGAATACAAAGAGCAATGTAACATTTAACCAGATTTAGTCATACACTTATTCCCTTACATTTGTTCCACACTAAGTAATGTTATTTTACAAAATGTTTAGATTTTCATAAAATTATTGTGTTTATGATTTTTCTAAAATAACTTTGGCTGCTGAATTTTCTACTAATCTGGTTTATAATAGCATTTTTATGCAACTTGATCTCACAAAATTCTGTTTAACGACCACGCAGTCTTAACGCAAAATTCTGTGCCAGTGTCAAGGAATCGTCGAAGATTACATTGGAAAAGATTACAATGTAAGTCAGTGACAAGCGTCAGCTGTGACTGACTCACAGATAACCGGATTTAAAATTTATACTTTCATTGTAGCACTTAGCCCCAACGTTACCCTAAACCTACCCACTCCTGAACAATATAAAACACACACTGACAATATAAGCGCAGTCACATGTATTTATTGCAAAAACTGACCATAAGCAGTGAAAACGTGATGATTGTCTTGGCGGCATTTTTTTTTATTAACGCCAGCCAGCTGCAGCACAGATGAGTCACAGTGGACGAAGAGATGGTGGTAGTGTTTTGTTACAAATCAATCCTTTTACCTGTCACTGACTTACATTGTAATCTTTTTTGTGAGCCCATCACGGAATTTTTGACGATTCCGTAATATTTTGCGTTAAGAATCCGTGAACATTACATTGAATTCTGAGAGATTAGGTTGTTTTTGTAATAGATTGTGATTTCACATTTTTTCATTTGTTATTTTTCTTTAAAATCAACTTTATTTAGTAGATTATGTTCATGTTGTCACACTGAGGTATCACAATGAAGTGCACAAATTCTATGTTGATAAACAAAAACCTTCAGCCCGATGCTCAGAATTTTTGGGATCTGATTGAATCAGTTTGGAAAAATTGGTATCAGTGCATCACTTCTGAAGCAGACATTTTTTAATATGTATTTTATATACAACAGCTGTTTTAATGTAAAATTAATCTCATGAACTCATCTGCATTTAAATACATTGTCAATGTGGAGATTATTTCACAGAGAGGGAACTAGAGATCAGAGAAGGTTTTTCAACACAATAGTTAAATAGGCTTAACCACTAGTCTTTAGGATCTATTAGGTTTATGAATAATAGATTATGAAAGAGAGGAGGGTGCTGAAGAGGTGTCGCAGAGGACACAGCAGATATTCAGGACATATACAAATGAGTGGACATAAATAGAATGATTGGTAGCACGTTACAAAAATATAAAGTATATAATAAATAATTGGTTAAAAGGTTACAGTTTTTAAAGAAATGTTACTTTGACATTTTTTTTTTCTGGACATTTTTTTTTCTTTAATCTTTAAAAAAAAAATGTAATACTTTTCCTCAAAATGCCTTACACCCCACACACTGAATACACATTCACATTTATGTACTTAATAAAAAGAGCTCCGCATGGTGTTAAACCTGTTTCCTGCTAATACAATTAATGTAGCAAGGTACTTTCATGCTCTTTTCAGCTAAAAAGAAACCTCATTCAATTAGGAAATGTTATAATTATCAAGAGCTTAAAGCCACAGGGAGGAAAGGTCTTTCTGGGTTGCCCGTGGTTCTGCTTTCAGAGCAGGGATGCAGAGCAATTATTGTAACCTCAATGGATACAATAACAGCAAAATGATTAACACTGAAAAGCTTTGGATGCGCTTTTTAACGTCACTTAATAGTGCATGCATTATTGACAAACAAACCGGACACACATATACAGTCATATTACGATTCCCCTGTAGGCCTCAGGTGTTGCAATTTGTTATTCTGCATGCTGGTGCATCCTGTGATAGTTGAACGACTGCTCCCAAATGAATGTTGCACTGACTAGCCTGTGAGCTTTACTGCGATTATCATTACTTTTTTCTGCAGTTGAGGGAACATTCTACATTAAAGTCAACAGGAAACAGCTTTTACAACCTGTTTTACTTTTATCATTTGACATACACTATTGTTCAAACGTTTTTTTTTGGTTTTTTTTGTTCATTAGGGCTGCATTCATTTCATAAAAATATAGTGCATACAGTAATATTGTGAAATATTGTAACAATTTAAAATCTATTTTAATCTATTTTAAAATGTCATTTATTTCTGTGATGCAAAACTGAATTTTTATCATCATTACTCCAGTTTTCAGTGCCACATGATCCTTCTTATGCTTGTTTATGTGAAAATTCTAACTTTTTTTCTTGCAAAAAAAAAAAAAAAGTCGGAACAGGGAGATATAAATGTAAAATTATTTTTTTCTTTTCTTTCTTTTTTTCTTTTTTAATTCTGAGTTTATGTTTCACCTTTTTTTTTTTGAATCGCAAACTCTGAATTGAGAGGAAAAAGTATACATATAAATATATAATAATAAATAAATAATTTAATTTCAAAATTGAAACTGGATGACCAATTAAGGTCCCACTTTTTATTAAGTGTCCTTAATACCTGTGTACTTCCATGGTAACTAGATGTCTATGTAGTATGTAACTACAGTGTAAGTACACACCGGTACATAGTATGTACAGCTGTAATATTTCTGCTACACACACCATTCTGAAGGTTGTTACATGTGTGTAGTTACAGAAATATTACAGCTGTAGATACTGTACTGTAGATTTGTACTTACACTGTTTGTTACATACTAGATACACATCTAGTTACTATGTAAGTACACATGTATTAGGGACACAATATAAAGTGGGACCTAAATTGGTCTGCTAATAGCACTTACTGTACATTTTGAAACTATGCAGAAATAATGTGCAGTTATGAATATCAGATAAATAGTTGCAGAGAATATTAAGTAAAATAACAAGAAAGAAAATAAATAAATAAATAGATACTCACCATTGTCATTCTCCACGTCTCCAAGTACCATAGCTGGGACCCCTATGGCTGAAGCCAAGACCCACACGCAAATATTGACCACTTTGGCCTTGTGGGGTGTCCGCATGTCCAGTGCTTTCACCGGGTGGCACACGGCCACATATCGATCCATGCTCATCACGGTCAAGGTGAACACACTGGTGAACATGTTATAGTAGTCGATGGAGACAACCGCCTTACACAGGGCATTGCCAAAGGGCCAGAAACCAAGGAACACGTCTGTGCCCTGGAAGGGTAGCGTAGCCAAAACCAGTGCATCAGCCAGAGCTAGGTTAAATATATAGATGTTGGTAGCTGTCTTCATCTTGGTATATCTGGGAAAGTGACAGAGAAGGAAACAACAAAAAAAGAGAACGAAAATATAAATCAGAATGAACAGCTAAACCCATCTATCCTGGCAAAGTCTGTATTTGTGAGGAAACAGATCAGTTGTCACTCCCCTGGGCCCTCCACAACAATGGCATTAAAATGACATTTAACATCAAATCCGCTTCGCTTTTTTAATGGTTTGTCGACAATCTCTTGTTTTATTTGAAAACTACAACCTGTGATATGAACATATTAACATTGGTGGACTTTTTTGTATTAAAGGAGAACTCCACCGTTTTCCACAATGTTCTTCTTTCAACTTAGACGAGTTGATACATATCTCTCCCATCTCAGTGCATGCACTTAATCGTTCTAGCCACGGCACCACTATGTTAGCATTCAGCTTAGCTCCATTCATTCCTTAGGATCCAAATTTAGAAAACACTTCCACGTTTTCCCTATATGTCTTTTTATATATGACGCTAAGAAATTTTTTCATTCTGCTTGAACTGTGGTGAGAGTGCCATGGCTTGTCAACAATAACGAAGCTGGGGCGGGTCTCTTCGAAGTGAAAGTTGACTTGATTACTGCAATTCTAATATTTACGAACAAACTTTTTCTCCAAAATGAAATCAGTCACTTATTTTGAGCTGAAACGCAGTGCCAATGTTTTGCGATATGAAATGATCCTTGTATCAGCTTGGTCAAATCTACTCTTTTGTCCCTCTGTAATCAAAATGACATTTAACAGTAATGGCAGGAAAAAGTGGTATTCAGACAGGTTTAGCAAGTGGGAATTTGTGTCTGATGCTTCTACAGGACTATCTTTTTGGATAATAAGTCTGGATTTGTTTGTTTGTTTTTTTATGAGAGTTCTCATTCATAAAATTTGAAAGAATTTGAATAGATTTAGCATAATGAGGTCATGCTTCTGAGATCGACATGCTCCATCAATTTCAATCCTTTCTAAATCAGTTTTGCTGCATGTAAGCATATATAAAAACGGGAAGAATGGACACTGAATTAGCATAAATATACACACACAAAAATAAAAGCAATCATTTGAATACATTGCTAAATATTTTCCCTCAATGGTCCAACTATGCATTTACACTAGCTTTTTCTTATTAGGTTTTATCAGCGGTTTATTCAGAGTCAGGTCAATCTCATTTTCAATTTTCTGTTTTAGTGCACTTTAATGGCATGCAATGCAAATTAAACTGTAATCCCAGCAGTGCCAGTAAACAAGTCATATTAACCAGTGAATCTACCATTGATGCAAATAAATAAATACTAATAATAAAGAAACTCCCTCTCTTCTCTAATACAGCTACATTAGACATGCTTTTTTCCTCCTCTGCTGTCCTTTTTCAGATTGTTATGCAACAGAAAGAGCCAGCCTGAGTGAGTATAGTGAAGAAGTGAAGAAAGACTGCAAAACATACTCCTCCAGTCCTGAGTCACGCAGGTATAGAGCCATTATAATCAATCCAACACCACAAACATCACCACAGAAAAAAATAAAATAAACAAATAATAATCAGAATGGAAACACAAGGCCTGTGGATCCAGCAGTATGTACCGGCAAAACTTATGCCATCAAATACTGCACTGTTAGATTATTTGTTAAACCTCCTAGGAAGTGGAACATAAGATTGGAATTGCATTCTCACTCAATATTTACATATCTCCAGCTGTATGACAGTTCAATACAAACACTGGCAGACACTGCTGTGATATGACACACATAATAATACTTTCATTGAACTTCATAATCCTAATTATGAATCTGTATGGGTGTGTAAGAGCTACAGCAGCAATATTAGCACACTGCTTATGAGCCCCTCTGGGTTTATTGTGACAAGTTAGCCAGCAAATCAAAACAACACCCTGTTTTCACTGATACATCATATTTAATAAGCAGTAAACCGACTTCATCATTAGAAGTTAATGGAAATTCCCTTGTAACTGAATATTTTGATGACAGCACTGCACTTGCAGTTTAATAACTCAATGATTGAAAAAACAACATATTAGCATTTATGACAAACTAAGTATTTAAATAAGATTTCAAATATGATTTCAAACACAGAACATGACTAAAACAAGACGATAACCTGTTTGGACAAACTCAGTTTCCAAGACTGGAATCTAGACTGGTTTTTAAATGGGTTTCAGAAAATGTATATGCCAGTAAATGATCTGGTTTAAGCTTTGATGCAGCCTCCCACTCCTTTTTTTCTCAAAATGTGTGTTTTTATTACTCAGTATATGTCTGTAATGCCTTGTCATATATCATAGATTTTGACAAATCAGTTTAAACCTAAGCAAATCTACCTCACCAGAGTCTGTGTGACTTTATTAAACTCTCAGCAGGTGAAATATGGAAAAAGGTACCTCTGGGAGGAAGGCTGACTTTGACATGACTGGCTTTTATAAATATCTGATGGTGTTGACAAGAGGGACACAATTTTGAAACCTTATTAAAGTGTTACATATTCTGAAATATTAACCAATTCCTAATGGCTGCCAAATTGCAGCAGTAATGTTTTTTAAAAAGATGTGTGATAGCAATGATTCGTGATTTCTGTTGCTTCTTCTTATGTGTGAGCGTGTATTGAACTCGAATAACTTTCAAAAGTCCAGTAATTTTCTTTTCTGCAAGTTCAATAATACAAATTTACTGAAAATGTTGCACGGTCAAAAAACTGTTGCGCTCCAGTCTTTTTAAAGAATGTGCTGGCCAGTCTTTTCTGTGAAATTTGCATTTACAGTGTAGGCTATATTAAACACATATTAAATATTATCTTTTTAAGTTTTAAATACATATGGGTAGTCCTATGGTGTGACAGCAAAAATAAATAATGATGAAATGAAATGAAATGAAATTAAATTAAATTTAAAAAAATTAGCAAAATGTATATTCAGTTTTAGAGTTGAATGTTTCGTTTAATGTTTTTTGTTTGTTTTTTTTGTTTTTTTACACTTTTCTGTCACACCATAGGACACATTAAAACAGTATGACAACTACTGATATATTGTTCATTTACATTTGGCTGAATACAGAAACAAAGTTTTTTCTCTCGTCTATGGTCGTAATGGTGTGAAGACAGTTGGATTTTATGGTAACGAGTGATATGATACAGTATGTAATAAAATAAAGAGGAGATAAAATGACACAGACCATTTGTGCATATTCTAATGATGGTCTCTGATTCACTTCATAGATGAAATGCTGTTGCTTTCAAAACAAATGGCAAATAAAGTCATGGGTCACGTTGTGTCCCGTGTGTTTGTCACCAGCCACACTGATCTAGGTTGGTTTTCTGCAAGGTTAGCACTAAAACAAGATACAGCAGGCATGGTTTTCTTTTTTTTTTTAGAAAAATAAAGTCGGATGAGTAAAAGAAAATCTCACTGGATGGAGAGAGTTAGCTTTGAAATGTGAAGACTGAAGGCTGAGATTCAGTCTCTGTTAGTCTGGGATGGATAGAGGAAGGGACTCGTGAGAATTGTGGTTGATCTTGCACTGACAGCATTTCAAATCCTTGAAAACCAGACTGGGATCAGACAGTACTGAAACTAGACCCTGAGCCTGAGAGCAGCAAGAGAGGGGAGTGCAGAAGAGAGAGATCAATGAAGTGGAGGGATGGGGAGAGAGTAATCAAGGTTGAGACATCAGGGAGGGAGAAGAGCGTTCATTTCTGATGAGGCTGTGATGAGCTTTTGGGGAAACCAATGGGAATACATTCATACACAGCAGCTCCTCTCTCCTTCTATCATCATGTCTCATTTACACAATCTTGGCCTAGATGTCTACAGACTCTTTTGGGCGTGGGCCAGACTCAGGCTGTTAATGCTAGATATAGGAAGCCTAAGACCAAACAACAAGTTTTCTGGAATGCTTCCCAATTTAAATTGTAATATCTAAAAGTAGTATACTATATTATTGGACATTTTAAAGTAGTAATATTATTTTCAACATTTGTGGGTCACTATGTGTGTGTGTTGTACAAGAAATCAATACTTTTATACAGCAAGGATGCATAAAATTGATCCAAAGTGACAATAAAGACATTTATAATGTTAGGATTTAATAAAGGATAATAAAGGATTTATACAGTATTTCATACAATTGCTGTTCTTTTGAATTTCCTATTCACTGGGAAATCTTGAAAACCGTGTATTATGGTTTTCCACAAAAAAAAAAAAAAAAAAAATACAAATCATAACAATTGTTTTAATCTAACAAATGCAGCCTTTGAAAACGTAGGAGACTTTTTCTAAACTAAACCAAACCCAATAATCATCTGCTCACAGCTCTTTTTAACATTTTATCATCATTAAAACTGGGACTGCTCACTATAAATTTAAGTTTGCTGATTTCGAAGAGATAAAAGTGCTAGAGCTGTATTGCTCTTGTAGCATGGGATCAATTCTAATTTTGCTTTATGAAACAGTCTCTACACAGATTATGTATCCATGCAGGAAAAAAGAATGAATAATCACTTGATCTGCTATAAATATCATATAGACTGCCGCGTTAAATTATATATTTATGTTAATTGTATAATTTTTTTTGTCTTGCAGCCACTGAAGTCACTGGGGAAGGGCTGAGATTGCTCGAATTTCATTTCATTTTTTGTCGAGTAATATCTCAAATCTTAATAAAGCAGCAGAGTTATGCAGTGAGTGAGTGTGTGTGTGTGTCAGTCATGAGAGGAAAGAGATTTTGTAGAGACTTTCCTGATCTGCCGACATTCACGGCTTTAGTGAAGACTTCCTAAGCTACGAATGTTAAATGTGAAAACATGAAATACTAAAATCTGCCTAAAATCACGTTTTGACATAAAGCAGAACAACTGTTTTAAACATTGATAATAATAGTAAATGTTTCATTGGTAAATGCAAATCTGTGACACTGAAGACTGGAGTAATGAGGATGAAATTCAGTTTTTACTATATTAAAGTAGAAAGCATTTATTTTGAACTGTAATAATATCATTATAATTTTTAGCTGTATTTTTCGGCCAACATAAGAGATTTTTTCAAAACATAAAACAATCTAACCAAACCCAACTTTTGAATGGTAGTGTATAGCAGATAGCAAAAGGTTGTGATATAAACAACTGGACCAACAAGAGCCCATAAAAATGCTGTACAGTTATTGGAGTACAGTAGCAGACATTAAACACAAAAGGATATGTGTCTGTGTTACCTCATCAAATGTTTTCTCTGATAAATCTGTGTGAACTGCTGTTTCTAAAACCAAAAGAATCTAATACTGAGTAAAGTACATATGCCATATGCGTGCCATTAATCATTTGTGGCCGTCATATGTACACATGACATAAATGCCCCAAATGACACATCTAGGATAATACATATTTAATAAAAAAAATATATATTTCTAGACAAAACTCTTCTACAGAATATCTGAGCGAAATAATATCAAATACTGTGCAAAAGAGGGATTTTTTTTTTTCCCTAGCATTGCATCATATGCCGTTTGTTCTGCATAACTCAAGCAATGAGACAAACAAATCTTCTTCTGAAGTAGTCATCTTGTAGATGTACTTGAGTACAATTGTATTTGCTCACTCTACAGAATAAATATGACTGTCCTATACACAGCCAAAGGTGATCAACCGATTGAAATCACAGAGTAATTGGTTCTTTCAGATGCTGTGCAGATGTTCTTATGGAAAGAGAGAAAGAAGTGGTTGTTTAGTTGTATCCTTGACATGTACAAAATTAACAAAATTTAATTGGGTAGTGCTGCAGTAATTCTGATCCTTAATCAGGCAACATGAGGGACAGCCCTTATGGACCATATTAATCATCTCAATACAAACTAAATGAACTGAGGAGAGAGTCAGGATTGACAAAATGACAGGCAACACAGATAATGTTCTGCCAAAACTAAGCAAAACAAACTGCATGACTGGCACCATTAGCATAATGACAATCATTATAACAAGGGAGGACAGAAATGCTAAAATTATTCCCTTGAACTTTGGGATGGCTGCAGTGTGAAGAAAAAAAAATTGCATATACAGTGAGGTCAATAAATATTTGATCACCCTGTGATTTTGCAAGTTCTCTTGGAGGGGTCTACAATTTTCAGCATAGGTCTGAAATTTTGTCTCTTGTGTCTTTTGACAGCTCTTTGGTTTTGCCCATGTTGCTACTTAGACTTTGGCTGATTGTGGGGTGCACAGGTGTCTTTATGACAGCTAACAACCTCAAACAGGTGCTACTAATTTATTGAATTAATATATTAATGAATTATCTGGCTGATAATACTTACTTGACACAGTAATTCCCAAATAAATTCATACAATGTGATTTCCGGATTGTTCTTTTTAGATTCTGTCTCTCCGGTGAAAATACACCTATGCTGACAATTGCAGACCCCTCCATTAATTTCTAAGTAAGAGAACTTGCAAAATTACAGGGTGATCAAATACTTATTGACCTTATTTTTTTCGAATTTTTTTTACACTTCATTTACATTTCATTGTAATGTTTAAATGTAGTGTCACAATTTGCAACTTTTTTTTGACAATGCTGAATTTTTTAGCAGCCATTACTATGGTCTTCAGTGTCACATGATCCATTAAAAATCATTTTAAAATGCTGATTTCTATCAATGTTGAAAAAGTTGTGCTTTTAAATTGCATTTAAATTCCACTTGACTTACTGTTTTAATTGACATGACTATATTAACTTGACTGCATTAATACATATATCCATACATGTATAATACATATGAATACATTGTGAATAACGCGGGTACATGGAGGTTTGCCAATCATAACAGAGATTATTTATGTATAGAAATCTAGAAGCTACAGTAGAAAAAAAACGCCCAGCTTGCATAACTCGTAAGATTAGAGAGAGGGTGGGAAATGGTCATGTAAAAATAAACAACAAGACAACTGTTTAGATGCAAGAACTTTGTGTTATAAAATGACTTCAGCTGGGAAAGCTGCTACAATAAAGTGAATAATATGGCCCTTTTCAGATGATTTAAACATCCTGGTGTTTTAGACATTGCAATACAGCCATTTATTAAAGGAACCATCTATAAAGTTGCATTGCAACAAGCATGGGCCAAAGGCAGTTAGTTCGCTTGTCACTGGAAATAATAAAAAATACTCTAAAAATAGTCACTCTGATAGTCATCAGTATCAGAGCCTATCAACATGAGAATAGAAACAAGACAGTGGCTTCCCATGACCCACTGTGTGGGTTACCTTTTGACCCATCGGTTTGGCTCACATACTCAGCTAAGATTTCTGAAGCAGTACACTGACCACTACAGCACGTACACATTTATTCATGTGGGTATACTGTACACACACATAGACAGATGTGGGACTGTGGGAGAAAGAATGCCAGAGAGAGGCAAAATAAAGCGAATCAAAAGTGTGATGCCGCCGCTGAATGTACATTGACGATTGGTCAGTCTGGAATTCCATTGAAGCCATTTCCCACAGTTTATAGAGAGCTGGGTGCTCGTAATGAAGACACAGGATGTTGAGGTTTATTGGGAACGCTGAGACAGACCCATAGGGATTCTACATCTGCACTCCGTCACTGGGTTTTAATTTTGGAAGCCAAAAGAAGATTTTAATCACAGCTCCTAATACAAACAAAGAGGAATATAAATTGAAATGAGTTATTTTGAAAGGTGAGGGAGCTGCATGTGGCATATCTGCGATTTCCTCAGTGATTCTTCATATTGAAAATGTTACTAATCAATGGATTCTGTTTGTCTAATGCTGAAATCAGGACTAAACGCTTTAAGCTTCATTCAGTTTGATCAAAAAAAAAAAAAGCAAAAGATAAAGAAAACTATTTTTTAATAGATTTCATAAACCAGCAAGAAGATTGTTATATTTCTCATTTATAGCCAATGAGTGGAACAGAACATCCAGAATTCCTCAGTGCTCTGCACTCTCTCAAGACTTAAACGGGAACATAACAAAGGATTGTAGAAGATGGTGACTTGCCAGTGTGTAGCGCACACTCAATCACTCACAGCTGGATGTTTGGATAACAGGATGTGTTAGCGTTGCTGGATTCACATTTCAGGGGAGAAACTGCTTCAGTTGGAAGTATGAATCAAAGGAGACCTGTTCTGGAGGATGGAAATCAATCAAAGTATCACACGATTGAAAAGAGGAACAGAAGTAAAGACAATCTACTGATGAACGAAGACTTTGGAGAGGACTGTTGTGGCAGTTATGGACACTACCATGGGTAAGTTGGTCAAGGTTCTGTACATGCTTTATGTTTAGTTGCTATTGAATTAATTGAGATTATATACAGTTCAATGTTCTGACCTGTACCTGTCACTCAGTATTCAAAGAAACACGTGTTATTTTGTACGCTCATTGAAAATGTCATGTTTCATTAAACTGGCTTTAGTAACTAGTAATGCCAGTTTAAAAACTCACCATGCATTAGTCATTAGCATTAACGCATACCGCCTATAAACCATTATTTGTATATGTTTGTGTGAACAAATTAGTATTACTGGAGATGGAACTATAACTGGAACAGGAAAAAAATAAATTCTTATAGATTTAATTTGTATTATTCAAAAACATAATGATTTGAATGTAATATATATATATATATATATATATATATATATACTGTATATATATATATATATATTTTTTTTTTTATTATTATTTTTTTTTTAAATACACATTTGCTTCACAACATTACACTTTACAAGCATGAATATATATTGTGATCATATATTTATTAATATAATAATACAGCATTCATTTATGTTTTTATATATATTTTTTAATATATAGATTAGTAATTAAAGTTTTATATAACACATTTATATATTTGTTTTTAAATAAATATACATCAATATGTTTTCTATAGATCTTGTATAAACTATTATGAAAAATAACAATGAAAATGCAATCTTTGGAAGATTAAGATAACTTAAGGGGTGTGAATACTAACACTTAATAATATAAATACTGACACCACAGACAGTACATGTTTTGATCTGTTTTAACCATAGTGAGAACCTGGCCCGACAGGCCTTACCCAAGAGCAGAAGGCAAGCGGTGCGAGGGGCAGCCTACATGTTCAATGCCCATCCCAACAGCCTAACCCCAGTAGAGGAGCGTTTCCTTGATGCCGCCGAGTATGGAAACATACCTGTGGTGCGCCGAATGCTTGAGGAAATCCCCGAGCTGGACGTTAACTGTGTGGACTACATGGGCCAGAATGCATTGCAGCTGGCGGTGGCAAACGAGCACTTAGAAGTAACAGAGCTCTTGTTGAAGAAAGACAACCTGTCGCGTATTGGTGATGCACTTTTGTTGGCCATCAGCAAAGGATACACCAGGATCGTCGAGGCCATTTTGAGCCACAAAGCTTTCGCCAACTCCAAAAGACTCACGGCGAGCCCCAGTCAGGCTCCAATGCACGATGACTTTTTTGCGTACGACGAAGATGGCACTCGCTTTTCTCATGACGTCACTCCAATCATTTTAGCATCTCATTGTCACGAATACGAGATCGTGCACATTCTCCTGGGAAAGGGTGCTCACATTGAGCAGCCGCATGACTACTTTTGTGCCTGCGACACATGCAATTATCATCAAAAGTACGATTCTTTTTCGCACTCCCGCTCGCGCATCAATGCCTACAGGGGATTGGCCAGTCCATCGTACCTCTCTCTGTCCAATCAGGATCCTGTGTTGGCTGCCCTGGAGCTCAGCAATGAGCTGGCTTCCCTGGCCAATATTGAAAAAGAATTTAAGGTACAGTAATTAAGTCTTAGTGGCAACTAGGCGTGATTGTCATTTAAAAGGATAATTCACTCAAACATGAAAATTATGCGATTTTATGACAACCCAGAAGAATGTATTGGCCAGTTTACACATTTCACATTTAGTCATACAGACTGAAATTATTAAGTTTTGCATACTTTTTCACAAAAAATCTCAAATATTGCATTTGCAGTTTGCTATTAACTATTGTGTGTCAAACCATGAATGAAATAGACTTACTTCATGATTTAATGTAATTTTGAAGCTTGGCAACCTGTACATTCTTCAATACTTTTCTTTGTGTTCCGCAGAAGCATTTTCACAGAATTTTCATTTTGATTGAACTATTCCTTTAGAAGTGTAAAAAGACTGCACATTCTGTGTAATGATTATCTTCCTCAGAATGAATATAGGAAACTTTCTATGCAATGCAAAGACTTTGTCGTGGGGCTTCTGGACCTGTGTCGGAGTACAGAGGAAGTGGAAGCCATTCTGAACGGTGAAGAGGATGATACTTTAGAAGTGCTTGGACGACCAAGCCTCATTCGATTAAAACTCGCAATAAAGTACGAACTGAAAAAGGTAAATGCACAAAAATCAAATCCCTGTTGAAAAATCAGTTTAGTTATGTTTCGAAGCATGGCAGCTGGTTTAACTTGGTCCTAAGTTGGTTATGAGCCGGTCTTGAGTAGAAGTTAGTTTGGTCAACCAGGACCAGTTTAAACAAGCTCAAACCAGCTACCTCTAACCAGCAAAAGCTGTTTTTTTCAACAGGTATTCTATCTCAATATGCTACTTTTAATTTATTTGTCCCAAACAGTTTGTGGCCCATCCTAACTGTCAACAACAGCTCTTATCAATATGGTACGAAAACCTGCCCGGACTCAGGCAGCAGACCACCGCCATTAAGTTCCTGGTGGTTTTGGGTGTTGCAATCGGACTACCCTTTCTAGCAATGGTGTATTGGGTGGCACCATGCAGCAAAGTAAGTACTCTCACACAAAGGTATGCTGTTTACTTCCTAATAAAAACAGGTTTTTCTGGTTTTACTGTATTACATTTCGAGCATACAGTACATGTCTAAAGTATTGTAAGTAATGGCTTCAACATGAATCATTCAATGAAATCGTTGCTCAGTAAGACTGTTCCCATGGTTGTAAATTATAGCAATGCTTAAAATATCCAGCATATCCTATGAGTCACAGTAACGTTGATAAGCATATCAGGCTGATAAGCAGTAATGTACAAATATACAACAGAAGAATGTATCCACAGGACATGAAATCTTTTGTTAATCCCAATCAGTAAAAAATGCTGTTATCAACAGATGGGAAAGATCATGCGTGGCCCTTTCCTTAAGTTTGTGGCACACGCGGCCTCCTTCACTATTTTCCTTGGCCTTTTGGTCATGAACGCTGCAGACCGCTTTGATGGGACAAAGCTGCTTCCAAATATGACCTTTCATGACTATCCGACGCAGCTGTTTCGTATGAAAACAACTCCCTTTACGTGGATGGAAATGCTCATCATTTCATGGGTCATAGGTTTGTTTCGGACTGATTTTTAACTTGTCAAAGGTTACAACTCAGCTGCAATCTGTATTTAGTGAACAAAGTGTATAGTTCAATTGCATGTCTCAAGACAAACTGCATGTTGCAACATTCATTTCTGTGTTTCAATGTCTTTCACCCAGGGATGATTTGGGCAGAGTGCAAAGAGATCTGGTCCCAAGGTCCAAGAGAATATCTGCTTGAGCCTTGGAACTTGCTAGACTTTGGAATGTTGGCCATTTTTGTGGCATCCTTCATCTCAAGGATAATGGCCTTCTGGCATGCATCGGCAGCACAATGCTATGTGGATGAGCACTACACTGATTTAACCAATGTTACATTGCCTTCTGAGGTGGCATACTTTCAGTTGGGTGAGTAATGTTCCTGTCAAGTTAGGAAAGTTTTCGTTACACAAAATTACAACATAGCATTTCTGGCTAAATATCTTTTTTTTTTTTTTAGCTCGGATCAACTGGCTCCCATCTGATCCTCAGTTAGTTTCTGAGGGGTTGTACGCAATTGCAGTGGTCCTGAGCTTTTCTCGAATTGCGTACATCCTGCCGGCAAACGAGAGCTTTGGACCACTGCAGATATCTTTGGGTCGAACCGTGAAAGACATCTTCAAGTTCATGGTTATCTTCATCCTTGTCTTCCTGGCCTTCATGATTGGAATGTTCAACCTCTACTCTTATTATCGGGGCGCTAAACAGAACGAAGCTTTCACAACGTGAGTAGAAATACAGTCACGGTGATTTTGCCCATTAAAGGTAGGGTAGCCAATTTCGGAAATGCTAGCAATAGCAAGCTAGCTTTGAAAGCAAGATCCCACACTCCTTCCTCAGATGCCAGCCAGCGACATGATAAGGGACGGCGTCAGTGAAGGGTTCATTGCAACACTGTAAGATTACCTCATGTCTCATTCACAGATGAGAAAATTATTACAGCACAAAGTGCATAATATTACAATAATAACGCCTTCTATTATTGCTCAGTCAACAATAAGTGTAATAGACCACAAATAATGTTTGTGTAAACAGATTCTTTCAAAAACTTAAAAAAAAATTAAATTGTTTTAACGCTAGTTTAAATATGCTTTTAATTGATCCATGAACATGTAGTAGTTGGCAAAATAAATGCACTTTTTATGAGAAAATAAGGTTGTTCTTCTCTCTGTGTCTCTGTAGTGTAGAGGAAAGCTTCAAAACATTGTTTTGGGCAATATTTGGCCTTTCTGAGGTCAAATCAGTAGTCGTGAACAATGGACACAAGTTCATCGAGAACATTGGTTATGTTCTTTATGGAGTTTACAATGTCACAGTAGTCATCGTCCTACTCAACATGCTCATTGCTATGATCAACAATTCCTTTCAGGAAATTGAGGTACTTGATTAGTTCATGTCTTGATATTTCATTGAAGAGCTGCCGACATGATAAATCTGCTGACACGGAATCTGTAAATCTGTATTTAAGACTTTGTGCTGACGTAGCACCCTAGTGTAGAGTTTTTGCATATTATGAAAAAAAACAACCTTATCTCTTTGTAATGAGATAATTAGTTTGACTGCTTAATAATCAGTTTTAACCGAACTAAACCATTTTTATTCACCACAAATCTCTGTGTCTCTGTATTGATTCACTTGTCGCTTTAAGCATCCAAAACAGTGTTTCCTGGCTTCTTGCAGGATGATGCAGATGTGGAGTGGAAGTTCGCTCGGGCCAAGCTCTGGTTCACCTATTTTGAGGAGGGCCGGACTCTCCCTGTGCCTTTTAACTTGGTTCCCAGTCCCAAATCTTTTCTAGGTCTAGTTATGGGGGCTAAGGGTCTTTTGCAGAAGATTTTCAACAAACACAAAGCCATTATGAAGGGCTCTGAGCTCAGTGAGGTGAGAAAAATCCTTTCTAATTCTACATTACGGTGAGAAAATCCAGTTTGACACATAATAAACAAATCCATTTATATTGGTCCTGTGATTTGTTGGATTGTTATTCAGCTGGGACAGAGCAAAAGGTGCCAGGATAAATCTCTTCCTAGCTCCAGTCGATATCAGGCATGTTTACTTCCATTTTTATGTTACATGTAATGTTTATTGCAAATCTGAATATGGTTCTATAACTTACTGCATTTTATCTGTACAGAAAATTATGAAGCGTCTTGTTAAGAGATATATCATCAAAGCCCAAAATGACAAAGAGTGCGATGAGGTCAATGAAGGTGAGAGGATTTAATCTTTCATAAAAGGAATAACTCACACAATATATACAGTGGTGGTAAAATTATTAGAATATACTGACCATTTCTTTGCCTCCAACACATGATTTAATTTAATAATTTTCATAAAACATGCAGCTGGTTGTTCTGAGCACATTAATTGTAATATTTGGTATGTCCACCTTTTGAAGCAATAATAGCAGCACATCTTTCTGGCGTAGCGTAAATATATTTCCTGAGAATTTCAACATTAATGTTATCCCAATAATATTTACTTGAATGCAAAATACATCTGTCCTGTTCCAACTCGCATAATTTTTGATGTTCCAGCATATTCCTTCCATCACAGGTAGTTTTGTGTCTGAAACAGCTGTGTATCAAAGAAAGCTGTATGATTAATATATAAATAAAGTTACACTTTATTTTCATGTGTCCTTGTTACAGTGTAGTTATACATTAAAGTGATAAGTATTATTTATTAACTATGTTACAGTTAGGATTAGGATAAGGGTTACTTGCATGTCACATTGTTTTACATGGACACCTTAAATATAGTGTTACCAATACATAAGGCTGCTGTGTTGCAGGTGAACTGAAGGAGATAAAGCAGGACATTTCAAGCCTTCGCTATGAGCTGCTGGAGGAAAAGTCTCACAACATGGAGGAGCTGGCAACGCTAGTGAGGACACTTGAAAAAAATATCTCGCAGGACTGCTTGATCCTAAAATCTCATTAAAGAAGGCAGGCGACTGCGTTATTTTACAGAAGCATATCATCAACTATTTATCAAGCAAGACATTTTGCACAAGGACTACATGTGATGTCACATGCTTCTCTGCCTTGGCCTGCTGGGTTAACAGAACAAAAAACAGCTGTTGATCTTCCCATGACTGTGAAGAAATTATATTTTCTGTTTCCGTTTTTGGTAATACATTACAGAATGTTTTTTTTTGTATGATAAAAATGCCAAAAAAAAAATTGTCAGTAAGTACTCTAATTTACACAAAAATGTAACTTGCGGTATTACAATTTATAGCAGAATATATGTATATATATATA
>JAUCMU010000048.1:5935490-5950494 GCA_032275025.1 Enteromius treurensis | reverse complement strand
AATGTGGTGAGCGTAACTATTACGCCTCTAGACTGTTACGTAACAGTCTGTGTTGTGTTGGAATTTGACCGTTTTTCGGTCGTCTTTTGCAAACACTTGATTTATATAAGAAGTAGGAAACAATGGTGTTTGAGACCCACAGTATGTTATGCCCATGTACTGAACTGTTATTATCCAACCATGCCAAGGTAAATTCAGTTTTCCATTCTATGGCACCTTTAAGTGACCCTAATACCTGTGTACTGACATAGTAACTAGATGTGTATATAGTATGTAACCACAGTATTAGTACACATTGCTACATAGTATTTACAGCTGTAATATTTCTGTAACTACACACATGTCACAACCCTCTGAATGGTGTGTGTAAGTACAAATGTGTAACAGGACATTGGTAACAAAACTTTTTTCATTTCACTAAGCAGTCATGTAACAGGAATTACATAGCTACATTTTGTAACAGCAGTATGTGTAAGAGTAACTGGAAGAGGGGGTAATCAGGGGGCGTAGTTGGGTAGGTTTAGGGATATGTGTGGGTGGAGTTGGTGCACCTCAGTAATACCAGTGTATAAACTGTATATGGTAACTCCTCAGGAACTGCACCACTTAATATAACGTGTAGCATTCTTCACGTGCACAACCAAGGGTACAAGAAACTCAAAAAATGCACTATGATACAATAGGGAAACTCAAAACACCTGTGGGACACGGCTGGGAACAAATCATCTGATAATCACAAAGACAGGAACTCCAAATAAGGTCAAGACACATGAGAAATCAACACGAAACCCAAACCAGACAACATGAACCAGAATACAAACAAGACAGACAATGTTACAGGTACAATAAGTATTATTATTATTTTTAATATTATTAATACAAAATCCATTATTGTCTTATATGCTTATAAAGGCTACATTTACTCAAAAAGGTAATGCTGTAAAATATTAGTACAGTTTAAAATTTGTATATTTTAAAATGGCATTTATTCCTCTGATGGTAAAGTTGAATTTTCAGCATCGTTACTTATGACGTTTAGAAACTACTGTAGTGCATACAGTGTGTGTGTGTGTGTGTGTGTGTGTGTGTGTGTGTGTGTTTATGAATCTGCATTTATAAAAGAATGTTTAAATGCAAAATGAGGCTTAGTTTTATTGGTCTGCAAACTTGAGACTGCAGAACTGAGACTTAAACGATCTTATAACATGTCCACCAACTCAAACAGAATAGAAAATGATATGAGAGATGACAGATGACAAGTGAACAACCTAAAAAGTCTATTTAGAAGTGTAAACTGTGTAACATGTCTGAAATCAGTCCTTAAAAGAGCTTGCATGAGGGAGAAATAACTACTGTGGCTGAAAAAAGACATACAGTACATTAGCAGACTAAAAGTAAAGGCAACAAATACTTCTCAAGGTCTCTAAAGTACAGTAACAAAATACACACATAAATATTTACTATACTATACTAGGTTTTGCTTGTTTTCTGACTCACACAAACCCACACATGTACACACATACACCCTTCTCCCAGATTACTGCAGAAATACCATCAAACTGCTTTACTGCACTGGTCTGGGTTTGAGACAGACAAGATCTAATTATATGACAAGGGTCTGTGCAGAAATGTTCCTGCAGCAGCACTGTTTCTCCATTTACTCGCTCCACCTCTGTCCCTCTGTACTCTCTACTCCTCTCATCCTCATTCATGCATCCTTTATCGTCATTAGCTGCTCCCGAACTCTCTTTCTGTCCGTTCATTCTGCTATGCCCTTTATTTTATTTAAACACCAAACCATTCATACCGTTTTTCAACCATCCCGACCTCTGAACCTTTACTGAAAAGTGAGTTGGCACAGCGTAAAGGTAAAGTTGGTACTAAAACTGATAATTAAAATTTGCTTTAGCTTCATAATAGGCTGCATTCACACAGCAGCAGAATATGGCTGTCGATTTTGTTTTTGAATCATTATAATTAGGTTACATTCAGACAAAGTTTGGTTATTTACGAGTGTGACAACCGCATTCTGTAATCTAATTCACATTATTTTCCGGACTCACAACCGCATTGTCAGAACACACGCACTGTGTGATTGAAACAGGACTGGACAACTAACGTTACTGTAGTCGTCTGTCATATACTGTGGGAGAGAGCAGCTCTGCCGCACAAGTGGTCTACCATGTAATGCGTGTTTATGTGTGTTTTGGGTAACTTACAGGGAGAAATGAGCTGCGTTTGATTTGAAAATTTAATCCCGTCAGTTTCCCACCGAAGCCGCTCCCCTGTAAGTTTTGCATTTTGCGCTCGCCGCGCGATTCAAAGTCTCTGCTCTCCGGCTGTAACGTTCTAAACAGAGGAGACGGAGAGCGGAGAGGTAAGTATGAACAGATTTTATTATTATGAGGTAAAGCGTCAGTGAATCTTGATAAGGAAGGCTTGTGCAGGATGCCCGATCCCAATCGGGCCAGTCTTGAAGGAGGAATACAGGTGAGTGAGGTTCTTTTGGTGTTTTGCTGGCAGTGACTCTTTAGATGTGTCCCTTTAACTCCTTTTGTTTCCCACAGGTGGCGAGTGGGGAAGAGAGGCATCGCTCTTGGAGTTCTGAGAAGACAGGTGAGTAACATAGGTGAGTATACACTGGTAGGTGTCTCTCTTACTGTCAAGGTGATAGCGTTGGCAGGTTATCGAGGCAGAGATGCTTTGGAGATCCGAGACACGCCGGTCAGGGCTAGATGGGTTTATCCGAGTGGAGAAGAGATCCGGTGAGTATTCGGTGAGAAACTCCGTATCCCAGCGTGCTGGAGAATATGGTTCCTTTGGTCCTTTGCACAGGTAAGGAAAGCTCAAACAATGGCCGTTAGAGTCAATAGATCGAGTAGAATCAGAGACTGGTAAGCAGAAGGTAAACAGAGAGTTGTTACCTCGATCACAGCCAACGCTGAGCTGGTGAATGGAGCTTACATGCATAGCTTGATTATCATCAGCTGGCAGTGATTAGAAGTCTGGTGATTGAGAGTGCGTATAAGTGACTGCACTGGGATCAGTGCAGTCCTGTGACGTGACACTGGCCAAATTTAAAAGCTGCTGTCAGTTAATGAAGATTTGAAGCAGGAACTTGCGGTTAAATTGGACTCTTGTCGCGTCAGAAAGTGATAAGACCTTCGGTTTATGGACTTCGCCATCTTTGATATTACTTCGTTCACTGTCGCTATGGTTACTGGTAAGGAATACAGGCTTGACTACCGTTTCACGTTCATACAGACAGAATTCTAAACACAACTGAAAGCTGCTATGTGAATGCAGCCATAGTCAAATAACCTATTTTTAATGGAACCATTTACTGAATCTTCTGACAAAATGGAAAAATTTATAAATAATCTAAGGTTCGTTCACACCAAGCAGGATGACTATAAAGATAACGATATTAGCAGCTACACCAGCAAACGACATCGTCTGGTTCATCAGCTGAAAAAAAGCATTCTGTAGGTGATTCCAGCGATATCGTTTCTCTGTGCCTTTATAGCTGTGGTGTGCACTCTGCTTTTATTTATTACGGAGAATGACTTTTAGAACTACTTCTTTACTGTTATCTTTGTCATGCTTGAATGGGCCTTGCTGTTTGTGTTGTGTATGTTTATTTCTTTTCACTTCTATTGATCATTATAGTTTAGAGATGGCAGGAAATAATGCATGTTGTTAATTGTATTTTTAGAACACAAAAAAAAGCTTAAGGAAAAGGGAATCGAATTTATTTTTCTGTAACAAAAGGACAGGAATTAATGTTACAATTAACATACATAATTATTGTTATCTATTTTAGCATTTAAATGATAGCATATGCTGCAGGCACAATGAGGGAATGCTCTGTTCATTTAGCTGAATCATTCTGAGATAATGTGTCAACTGGTTCTCTTTGAAACAACATCCAAATAAAAGACATCAAAGAGAGCTACCCAGGTGATGGCTTCTTTCTAATCATGAAGAACAGCAAAATGGACAAATAGGAACTAAAGGACTGGTGCAACTAATGAGATCTCACATTTACATACAGTAAGCACTGTATTAGCATAACTAAATATGCATAACAGGCTCTCAAACTTGCTTTCAAGAGAAACTGCTTCAAAACATTTCACAAGCTCTTGTAAGTGTCTGAACGACTCTGCAGTATTTCTGCTAGATTGTATAATCATCTTCCATCATAAGTGTGAATGGGGAAAAATTAAGAATTGAGTCTACAATGTTAAAAGTCCTTGCCATAAAGTTTATAACTCAAAATGTTTATTCAGCATTTAAAAAATTGTTCATTAGCTAAAATTTGGCCACCCTCAGGCCACCCAAGATGTAGATGAGTTTATTCGCCGGGCGAACTGAATTGCATAGCCGAGCCGGATGGTCCAAATGAGCCAACAAGACGCTCTGAGCCCTGTCCAGGCATCCAAGAACCGTGCTAGAGGCACCAACGGGACGACCGGGGGCAGCAAGGGGGAACGCAGGGACCTGGCCTGGGCGTCTCTGAGCCAGTCCGAAGTGGGGTCCGAGTGCGTGTGACCCTTACCTGCGTTCTAGCAAAGGTGAGGCTGGAAGTCCGTGGGGCCATCCTCCCAGCTCTCGAACTGCTGCCTGTAATAAGAGGAGCGTGAATGTGTAAGATGGCTCTTTTTATAGGTCAGTTCACAACACCTTGTCCCCCTCAGGGGACCCAGAGATAGAGAAATCTGCTCTTTTGTCGAGTTTTTAGGTACCGAATTGCAAACAAAACGAAATATTTTCCACCCGGCCATCCTCCGGGGGAAGGAGTGGTGCGTTCACCATCTCCCGAAGAGCAGGCTCCTCCATCCCTGGGTCGTCCATTCTAGGGCCTCTTGCACTTCCCCTTTCCACCAGGCTTTGCAGAGGTCTGGGCGGGCTGGGCCGGCACACGACTGCCGGCACCTGGACGCTGCCGCTGTGAAGACAGCTGCGATGGCGGCAGAGGTGGCAGCAGGGGGCCTCGGCAATGAGCAGACTGAGGCCGGGCCGGCGGCGCACGGGTGGAGGCAGCAGCAGGGCGCCGTGGCAGGATGTGATGGATAGCCTCCGTCTGCTTCTTGGCGGCGGAAAACTGCTGGGCGAAAATGTTCACCGCATCACAGAAGAGGCTGGTCTGGGACACGGGAGCATTCAAGAACCGGGTCTTGTCTGCATCACACATGTCGGCCAGACACAGCCACAGATGGCGCTCCTGGACCACCATAGTGAACATCACACGACCCAGAGCCTGCGCCGTAACCTTCCTTGCACAAAGTGCGAGGTCCTTTGCGGTACAAAGCTCAGAAAGAACTTCTGGATCGTGACCACCCTCGTGCAGGGCCTTCAGTGCCTTGGCCTGATGGACCTGCAACAATGGCATTGCGTGTACGGAGGAAGCAGCCTCTCCGCAGGCTTTGTAAGCATCACCGATGAGACTCGATGAGTGCTCACAGGCCCAGGAGGGGAGAGATGGGTTATCCTTCCAGAAGGTAGAGGCCTGAGGACACAGTTGCATCGCAACAGACCTCTCCACCTGGTGGACCCGCGTATAGCCCCTGGCTGCCCCACCGTCAAGGGTGGTGAAGGAGGATCAGCCATTTGACCGCTTCCGGGCAGTGAAAGGTGCCCTCCACGATTAAGTAAGCTCATCATGCACCTCTGACCCTGGACCCTGTGCACCAGCACGAGCCACACCGAGGTACCAATCATCCAACCAGGAGGGTTCGGGACGGGGCGGAGGATTCCACTCAATCCCAACCCCTCTGGGGGCCCGGGAAAGCATAGCTATGAGCTCTGGATCTGTGTCCGGCACAGTGGACGCCACACTGGCCTCCGCTTCTTCTCCAGAGTCAAACTCTCCTCCTGATGTAGCCACCGGTGTCGGAGTGCGGGCAACGGGATGCACTCCCCTGGGAGAGTTCCTGACTGTCACCGTAATGCCAGTCCCTTTCGCCCCGGAAGTGGAGGCTCCGCGGACGCTGCCAGCGCGGGCCGCAGATCGCGGAAGCGGGAGGGGGACTCCACCCCTCTCGAGTTAATGTAGCCTAGTCCACAACTCCGAGATGGTCATCTTACCGCAAGCGGAACATGACTCATCCACAAATGCTGCCTTTGCGTGCACACAAACACATACTGAAAATGAGTTCAAATTGAGCTAAGTGCCTTGATCAAGACAGATGAAGGTAAACACAAATTCTATTTCTTTCTTCTGTGTCTGCTACCTTTTGGGACTTGGCCTGATATTGCACAGCCTATAATTTGGTTGAATAGAGCTGTGAAAAACAGCAGCCCTGTATATTGTGTGCAACAGTTGCTGGCTGATTAAGGTTGCCAGAGGTGTTATATCAGAGAACATCACAACAGTGAGGGACTCTAATTCTCCTCCTGATTAGCTTCCAGTGCTTGCAAGGAGAAGATATATACAGAAATAAAGGAGGATAAGGCGCAGAGTATAACGCCATACCCCGGAAATCATTTTACCACATATTAGCATGAACTAAACATGGGACGCTACACCTTTGCATGTGTTTTGTACGTGCTTTTAACCTAATTTAATTCCTTGCATGTGCATTAATCTTTCATTTAGAGGATTATGAAAGATCTTATTGTTTTCTTTGTGTAGTCTGATTCTCTCATGCTGTCAAAACACATTCTGTACATAATAAATGAAATTACTTGCGGCTGCATCCTGAACACGCAAAAGAATGATGTGTGATACAAACGCAAATGTGTAAATATGGTAAACTGGGTGTTCTCTAGGCATACATTAATATGAAGTTGGTTTTATTGCTTTCTAGAGGAGATAGTTGATAGCTTGCTATCATCTCAAGTCACACAGCTGAGAAGTAAGGAAAAACAAAGGCTGGGGCGAAAGCAACAGAAATTGAAAAAATTGCTGGTGTAAGAAAAATAAAGATACACCTGGTATTTCTACTAACATAGTTACTTTGTCAATATTTTTTCTTGTCTTGTCTTTGCATGTCAGGTCGCCCTTGCAAGCGCGTTTTCCATTTCCCTGACAATAGCCCTTTCTAAAAAAATACTTTTTCCCAGAGGTGATGTAAATTTCTGTTTCACAGATGCACTTGATTTTAATCATGTCCTATCTTCTGTTTTTAGGCTGTCCTCTGAGAAATCTTATCTTGTCTATATGGCGATGCCAGTGAGTGAGGTACATTATTTATTTCCAAAATCCTTTATTGTTTATTTTATACTTCATTAAATTCCATAAAGTAAAAATGCATTGCACTTACTGGTGAACGCTTACTTTTAAGAGTTTTTGCCAACTTTTTTCAAGTACCACTGGCATGCTATCCAAGATAAAAGAAGATTAAAGGAATAAGGAGAGTGAGACATGTCTCTTGACAGTGGTTTTAAAGCTGCAGCGCCAGCCATGATCCTCATCTCCATTTATTTCCTCTTTCAGATTTTGTACATACTGCTATAATTAACTTATTATTCATGCATGTCATGTCTCTGCCTGTTTGAAGACAAGCAAATAAAACAATGCTTTATTGCTAGTCTTCCTACTAAAGTTCCTACTACAATCATTACTATTGGCCACCAGGATGCTAATCAACGACAAATAACATGTTTTGTTATTGCATTACTTCGCATACTGTAGCTAACCTCAAAGATCTGAATATTTGAAATGCATGGCTGAAGTTTATATTTAATAAAATACCAGAGCGCCAAGATTGCTCACAGTCTTTACATTCACAACGGACTGTTTGGTGTGTTTTTCTAAGCATGCTGCAGCTGTAATCTTACAGTTTGTTTGAAATACACACCAAACCAGGGTTAAGCTATTAAAGAACAAGTGTATCATCAGAGTGTTGGAAATAAAATCAGTGCATATTGAGATCAGAATTAGCTTATTCAATTCAGCTACACGTTATTATTATTATTAATATTATTATGTAATCTGACTATATTTGATGATATGTTACCGTTGCTATCAATAAACTGCCACACAATGTATAGTGTTGCCATCATCCTTAAGGAATTTTGTTAACAGTGCAGAAATTTGGTCATTGTTATGTTGTCTTGCATTGCAAAAAGCGTTTTAATTTCTCCTGCCTCGCATTCAAACATATACCCATGGCTCAATATACAGCGCTTGTCATCTCAGATATCAAAACACAACACACTGTAAAAAGGCCATGGACGTGGTGCGATGAAGTTAGCCAATCACAGCAGCTGTTAAAGATCACAATCTCAATTCAAACACCCACATGACTTATTCCTATGTCTATAACACCTGTTTCACATTGTGAGCATCAGTGGAGCTGGAACAACGCATGTTTTTGATGCTGCGCGTGTTAATGAATAAAAGGGTCAGCCTTCATGCTTTCGATGTGAACACTTTAATTCAATAACAGGAGAAAAGACACAACATTATATTCTAATGCTGATGCTTGCAGTCTGAAACAGCCATTATACAAAAGACTTTAGGCACTTTAGTTAAATCTTTAAAGGTACGATCATCAGACTGCAATCTTCACTCACATAACAAGAGAGATCAGAAAAAAGTTGTATCAACAGTGCATTATAGTTATTTATGGATTACAAAAAAATAAATAAACAAATTACTGTGATAAAGCTTTATAGTTTGGGTATAAACAGGGATGTAGACCAAAATAAGGTAAATAATCTTTGAATGTATAAATTATCTCATTAAGCCAGAAGGTGGCGACAAATTGGATTATTTATTTAGGAGAGTTATTCAGGATTAATTTAATAAGAAAACAGTTAATTTGTTTTTCTAATGTTATTTTTGTCAACCATTTGACTGAAAACAAAAGAGCTTAGCTTCAACAAAGTTTGCACTATAGCATAAGTGTGGGTGGCGGGACAATGGAGTTGGGACCTGGTGTAAAAATTTATTTTAGTAATCTGACGAGGTAACATATCTCATTTTAATTTTAATAGAGTTTTTATTTTATTTTTTCAGATTAATTTCAATATGATTATTATTAAAAATGATTATGAATATTTCTATTTAACATTAACTTTATTTAACATTGACTTATTTTCTTCTGTGGAATGACAGCAAACTCTCTTTTTAAATTTCAAGATTTTTATTTGAATGTGACGAAAAGTGGTTCAGTTAGAGTTGTTTACTTTGCAATTGGTCAGTTTTTCATTAGTTCCCTTTGGTACATTTTCACCAGTCTGACCTGTTGCAAGTATGTAAACAATTAAAATAAATTAATGATAGACTTTTTGATTTTATTATGTATACAATTAATTTGTGTTTTTATTGTGTAATGTAGGTTTGTGGAACAGCGCCTCTGTAAAGTAGGTCATCGAAGGTCTAAAATAGGTAGGTCTTTAACTAAGACCTGTTGCTGTCATTAGTGTAGTTCATCTCAAGGTCAGTGTTTTCTCATGTGGTCTATGAGTCTACAAGAAAGATTGGCATCTACACAGGGACAGACGAAAATCATGCAGTGTGTACCAGGCTTAACACACGTGGTCAAAACAGGCAGGGTCAAACAGCAACAAACAGAAAAATCCAGAAGCAGAAGCTAAAGAGTAATCCACAAACAGACAATAGCCAGGGTAGGTGCCATACAATCACCAAACAGTCCAAGGATTAAAAAAAAAAAAAAGAACCGGTAAACTAATATAAATTTTTCTGCTTCAGTGATCTCCCACGGCAGCGTAACGAGACGGACCAAAGTTAACGATGCATGCCGTTCTTTTACTTATTTTCGTGTTGTCAGGT
The DNA here is from genome assembly GCA_032275025.1 of Enteromius treurensis. Lineage (NCBI taxonomy): Eukaryota > Metazoa > Chordata > Actinopteri > Cypriniformes > Cyprinidae > Enteromius > Enteromius treurensis. The sequence goes on along the minus strand of JAUCMU010000048.1, from coordinate 5,940,752 downwards.
TTACAATACAAACAGCTCCTGGGTGGAACAACTTGAGTGAACTTAAACAAAACAGAATAAAACTTTCTTCATCTGATTCAACTACACAGCACACAGCGAGAGCCCACATCACATCAGCACATCACATCAGCATGTGTCGAACTACACTACCCACATTACACTTCGCTGTGGACTACAACACCCGTAAATAGCAGTCTTAAAGCAGCCACTTCTATTTCCCCTCTCCTGCAACACTAAAGAACACAAAAGGGGCAAACCAGAAACAAGAAAGTGGTTATTCAATAATCAATGCTCTAGAATGTGTGAGAGTATCTTTTATAGAACACATGACAAAACCAACCAATGAGAACAATACACATGCAACCAAGGGACCAATGAGAAAAAGACAAATGCAATCAAGAAACCAATCATAACATGACACATACAACATAACACATAACCCACAAACAAGGTAGCATTGCGGCTGACACAGAACTGTGTATGCTACTGTATGTGTGGATGAGCTCCAAAATTTTGCTACGGTGACAACAGCCTGGTTACAAACTTTTTTCAAAATATCTTCCTTTGTGTTTAGCAGAACAAAAAATTCATACTACTTGATTTCACTACTTGAGGGTGAGTAAATGATGACAGAATTTTCATTTTTGGGTGAACTATTCCTTTAAGTCGCAGTCTGCAGTCAGAGTATATAATCCTCTGGTTAAATCAGTACATTGTTGCAGATTTCCTCTGTTAATAATTGTAACCAAAACACAGTTTATAAAATGAGTCACGTCTGAAGAGTGCTAATGATAAGAATATTGTTTTCGGAAAATGAGGCCAATAGACCCAGTGGAGTGGACAGCAGTAATACTCCATTTCCAACCCTTATGTTCTTAAGCCTAATTATATCCGTAATACTAATTGTATTTCTTCAGATGCATTAGTTTATTTTAAAGTTATCAAAGTTGATGGTTTTGTCTTTTTTGAGATGTGCACTGTCAGAATAATGAACGAGGACTTCAAAGACCTTTTTAACTTTTGATATGAGACGTCTTTACTCGGGAGATTTAAGCAAGACACATCTGAAAGTGAAAGAGGATACCTTCAGTTTTAATAAGGACCTCAAGGACAGAAGCACTGACAATAAAGCCAACAGTGTTTTAATGATAGCATCAGACAAATAGCGCTGTCACTAATTAGAACAAGCCCTCGTTGCTTTCATTTCTAGAGAGGACACAAGGAATTAGGTTTTCTGCGAGAGTCGCCCTGGTGTTGTGCAAGGCATCCTTTCCAGCAAACAAAAAAATATGGTATTTCAGACAGCATTCTTTAATGGAGAATTAAAGTGGCAAGCAATTACAGCTCAAGCTAGACATGGAGACCCCCTTAATTAGCTGACCATAGACCACATGCAGAAACACTGACCTTGAGATGCACTAATGACAGCAAAACGTCTAGCCCGTTCAAAGACCTACACAGAGGTGCTGTTTCACTAACTCACATTGCATGATAAAAACACAAATAATTGTTTGAAATATGAGGTCAAAAAGTATATAAATCACTCAGTTTTATTATTTTCCTGGTTGCAAAAGCTCAGAATGGTGAAAATGGACCAAATGACAAAAAAAAAACAACTCACCCACTCAAACTGAACCACTTTTAATCACATCCAAAACAAAAGTGAACTCAAAGTGCAACAACAAAGTGAACATTTCTAATACTTTTTATTTGTATAGCACTTTCCATACATATAATGCAACTCAAAGTGCTTCACAAGCATAAATGACAAACATAAAGAAAACTTCTGAAACAAGTGTAAAATTACTTCAAGCATAAAAACAAAATGTAAAAACAACATCAGCAACAAGTAGCCTATAAGCAAATACAAAGAAACTTCATACACAATTAAACACATATGCAATTTTAAAAAGGCTTGTTTTAACCCGCTTTTTAAAGATGTAAATAGTGTACTCTCTCACTTCATTTGGCAAACAATTCCAAATCTTTGGAGCATAGTAACTAAAAGAAGTACAGCCAAATCTCTTAAGATTTACACTGGGACGAATGAAAAGTCCAGCACTAGAGGATCACAAGATTCGACTAGGAATATACCATGGCAGTATACAATTGGAAATGTAAGAAGGTGTCAGATTATGTAATGCTTTCAACAAATCAATCCTTTTATTGCACTGGTAACCAGTGTAATTCCATTAAAACCAGTGTAATGTGTTGTATTTTTTTTCAGTTTAGCTGCTGCATTTTGTATCAATTGCAGCTTGACTATAGAACCCTTAGGTAAACCATTGTACACAGCATTAATCGAGTCGAGAGAAGATTAATGCATGAATTAGTTTCTTGGCATCATTAAAAGATAAAAAAGGTCTCAAATGATAGAAACATATTTTTGTAATTTGATTAATGTGAGATTTAAATCTCAGATTAATGTCCATTGGAACACCCAGATTCTTTACCTCTTTTTAGATTGTAAAGCTAAGGAACCCAATTCAGCCTCAATCCTTTTCTGCTCAGATTTATTACCCATAATAAGAATTCAATTTGAACAAATTTACATCCATCCATTTTACAATACTAGGCAAACAGTTGGACAATGTTTATTTTTGATTACAACACTGTCTCTGGGCTCAACTGAAATATATACTTGTATATCATCAGCATAAAGATGGTAATTAATGTCACATTTCTGAATTATGCTACCTAAAAAAGCATATACAGTGTAATGAAAATGAAACTGGCCCAAGGATAGAACCTTGTGGAGCATCAAATAATATGTCATGATTTCTGGATGTACAATTACCTATATTCACTAAAAATGTTCTTTCAGTAATTGTGACATATCCTCAGAGACGTTAGGATCCATTTGCAAGCTTTATTAGAGAAGTCAGACAGGCAGAGTTCGGTACACGGTCAAACAGAGTTACAGGGACAATCCAGAGAGTAGTCAGGTACAGGCAGATAGATCGGGCCAGGCAGCGAGAATCAGATAACCAGTAAACAATCAGAAATCAAAAACCAGAATAACAGACACGGGAAAAACGCTCAGAAATCATACCGGGGGCAATCAAGACTTCGCATCGAGTCATTGTGAAGCTGTCCTTTAAATACTCTTGTAAACAAGCAACACCTGGGCCGGAAAAGCGCCGAGGTGCGTGGGTAATTACAGTCCGGGTAGGAACCTTAGAATTCGGGTGAAGGTTCCCGCTATTGAGATCCGGGGAGAGCCACGGAGGCGTGGCTTGTGACAGTAATAAATGTTTTAAACCAATTTAAAACATTACCAGAGAGACCTATACATTTTTCCAATCTGTTTATTACAGTTTTTCTTGATTGCTTAAACACATTTTTTTAAACTATGCCTCATGTTCTCAAAACTGTAAACACAAATCCATAACGTCTCACCCAATTTCCCAAACATCCTATTTTCAGGTCAAAATGAAGCTCTACACTCAAAACCATTAACTTTTGCTGAAAAACTAAACTTTGCCCTCAGACATCAAACACAAGCGCTCAAAAACACACACACTACAACATGGTTTTACACACTGGTGCAATTAATTTGAGACAACATTTCCAAAACAGTTATGTTGCTTATGGGTCTTTTCCTCAAAAACCTTTTTAACATGAACACAAAAGAAACAACTAATATATACACTGGCACATTTTTATTCATTCATGTATAAAAATCTCTGAACTGAACTTCTGTTATCTATGTTGTATCGTCATTATTGACAATGACGGCGTTGTGTTTACAGCTAAACACCACCGTTTTTTTTTTCGTTTTTTTTTCACGTTTTCTTTTTGGCTGTTCTGTTCATATGCTGACTCTTGATGTCTGTGTGTGCCTAACCAAAGTTTTTTTTTTTTCTTCATCAGAAGAGCCTAAAAGCAACCCTTTCAAAATGTGGGGATAAAACAAGGTGTTTACTGTAACCAAAAGGCTGTCATTGTCAATAAAATACATGCAACATAGATAATAGACTCTAAGCTCAGTTCAGAGATTCAGGTAATAAAACAAAAAACAAACAAACAAACAAGCAAACAAACAAAAAACAAGCACAATCATCATCACCTGATGAATTTTGCTCTTAGTTTGCCTGGCTGTTATAACTCAAGTACAGCAGCCAAGCCAGCACGTAAATCTTGTAATATAAGGGTCAAGAGCCCCACTAAAGCAGACACTGACACTGGAACGCTGACACACAAATTGTGATTTTCTCCTTACACACACAAAAAATGCTTTCTTCTCTAAGCGTAACTGGGTTAAAGTGCCCCTATTATGCCATATTAAAGGTTACTCAGTTTTAATGGGTAATTAATTGTGTAACGTATCAAAAATATTAGGTAGACTTTACCATTTTTGTTTTAGTTTATCATAGCTGTTAAATGTAGGTATTCTTTACCCAAATATACATAATATACTCACACAAACTGAGTGCAAATTGTTACCTCAATTTTATTGAGTAGATTCTATAGGTTGTTTTTTACAGTGTAGAGGACCTAGGACAGATCCTTGTTGTAGCAGATCCGGCCTGTGTGGCTCTCTCTGACCATCATCAACAGGAACCATCACCGGAATACTAGTTCCCCCCCGGACCCTTTTCATGGGAACACCTCTTCACTTCTGAGGCAGGTGTTGCTCGTTCTCAGTGACCATTTAAGCTCCCGCTTCAGTCGAACTAGTTGCAAAGTTTTGTTCTGCCCCGGCGACAATCCCGAGCGTTTATCTTGTACTTTGTGGATTACCTGTTACTGACCTTGGACTGCCTTGTTTTCTCTGAACCCTTGCTGGATACCTCGATCCTTTGCCTGGATTATCGACTCTGATTCTTGCTTGTTGCCTCGACCTAAACCTGGACACTTACCTTGCCTTTGTCTCGCCTCCTCCACTGCTGAATGCTGGTAATATTGACTCTGCCGGTTTGATTCTGTGTTGTGTAATAAAGCTGCATATGGATCTTAATATGTCTGCTTCCGAGCCTCTGTCGTCACAGACAAATTCGCCGCACGAAGATCCAGCGGCTTTCTACCAGATGGCCAGCGAACTTTCACGCTAAGCCACGCAGCTTAATGCTCACCACCAGCAGTTGGAGAGATCGCTCGGTCGCTGCAAACGCTCACCGCTGCTGTTGCTGCACTCACTCCACTTCCTGCAGCTGCTGCACCCACATCAGTGGCTACAACTAACAGTCAAGTCAAGTCACTTTTATTTCTATAGCGCTTTTAACAATACAGATTGTAGCAAAGCACTGAACATTATCAAAT
>JAUCMU010000048.1:5907446-5922622 GCA_032275025.1 Enteromius treurensis | reverse complement strand
ATATATATATATAGAGAGAGAGAGAGAGAGAGAGAGAGAGAAAGAGAGAGAGAGAAAGAGAGAGAGAGAGAGAGTTCTTCTATCTTTGTGAGTGCAGTCTCTAATGCTTTTAACATTCCTCATCTAGTCATCATAAACATAAAGGCCATACAAATCATAAAAGTTCTCAAGTAGGAACACTCAAAGTCCTTGTTTTGTGTTTGTCAGATGATGCCATGGAAAGCCAACATGATGAGATAAGCTTCCAGCAGCAAGTACCTTGTCTTTCCACAGTAAATATGAGAAAGCTGCATGATGTGATGCAATCACAACAAATCAGAACATTGTCGAAGATAGGGTTAGGTTAAGTGTGAGGTTTTTTTTTTTGTTTTTTTTTTAATAAGAATTTAAAAAAAATAATAAATTATATAGTAACAAAGGACACATTAAAAAAAATATTTGAAATGTTAAAAAAAACATTCTTGTAAACGTTCTATTCTTTGAAGAACCCTGAAAAAAGTAGGCCTGTAGTTACCACTGAAATATTAAGCGGCACAATTGTTTCATACATTGATATTAAGAAGAAATGTTTGTATTATTAATGATTTGTGAAGGATGATTTGAGACTGAAGAGAGGAAACATTTAAAACATACTTGAACAATATTTCATATTAGAATAATAATTAACAATAGTACTGTTTCGCTTTTTTTAATAATTTAATCCTTGGAGAGCACAAGAGCTTTCAAAAGCATCTAAAAGTCTTACCAACCCTAAACTTTTGAACAGTAGTGTAAATGAGGAGGAGGGGTTTGGACCAATGAGTGGCAAGTCTTACCTTGTGGCATCATTGCTTCATATTGTTTATGTTTGAGTGTTTTGTGAGGTGATTTTTCAGGATTTATGCACTTATATTCTGTCCAGGTTGTTTGCTTGCCTTGAATTTATTGAATTTAAATCTCCGCCTTAACAATTATTAAAAACCCTGACATTTCACAATCTGCTACCATATGCTCATTTTAACAGATGATTAAATTTAACATGCTTGTCTGAATTAGCCTAATTCATAAAAAACAGAAAGTCATAGATATAACTGTGAGCATTTGCTTGATGTGACTAATATAAAATCTGTTTCTCTTTTTCTCTCTCACCGTTCTCTCTCCTTATTTGTGTGTCTGTGTGTGTCTTACTGTTGCCCTGTTTGTGTTCCTGTGCTTTCCGGCCTGTACTCTATGTGTTTGTGTGTGAAGGAGAGGTCCGCGGCCTGCGGGGGGATGACATGCATGTGTCCAGGCATTTAACATCATTGAGGATTTTAAGACTAGTAGGCTGCCCTCCGCCAAGCCATGATGGACATTCTGGTAACTGGCCTTTTTCTTTCATTGCTGTTTGTGTTTGCTGTGTTTTTGCGGTGGTTTAGTGGTTTGAAGATTGTTTTGATGTGCTTTGTCCATTTTAGTTATACTGTGATTTCCTGATAATGCATTCAAGTGCACGTAGACTTGCACTCTTTAAAAATGAGGTCGCAGTGATGCCACAGAAGAATCGTTTGGCTTCCCCAGAGAAAATTTCTTAAAAGAACCATATTTTTCATATATTTTGTATCATCCAAGAAACCTTTTTCCACTATAAAGAACATTTTGTGAAATGGAAATGTTCCATGGAAGCATAGATACCAATAAAGAACCTTTACTATTACAGTGGAATTGGAAATTCTCATTTTGCTCATGTTGTTTTAAACCTGTATGAACTACTTTCTGTGAAACTTGGAATATATTTTGAGAAAATAAATTGGAAGTCAGCGGTGACTAAAATGTGGTTATCAAAAGTCTTTAAAATATGAAGAGTTCATTTGCAAAAAATGAGAATTGTTTTAGAAATGCCGTTTTTTATTGTGCTATTCCTTCTAAAGCATTGAAAATAAAAGTAAAAGCAGATAAATCCACATTTCATGTTTTAGAGAGAGAAAAAATACAATAACTTGTTCATCCGTTTTTGCAGAAGAAAGAAAGTCATGCTAAATGAGACTAAATGGTTTTTGTGTGAACTATTCCTTTACTGTAAATGTTTTGGATGTTACCAATAGGGTTGAAGCACTACCAGTTCAGTCTGCTTCCCTTTATAGCTCTATTCCAGAGGTTTTCCCTCCAAAAACATGGCAGAAAATGTGAAACATGTCTGCGGGCTCCATCTGCTCCTGGTTAAACCCATATATCAGCAATCCTCTTGATGTTTAGCCTTATTTGTGTTTTCTTTTCTTCACTGACAATGCTTTTGGTGCTAATACTTGAAAAATGTACTTGAGTATTCTGGTAATTGCTTGAGTTGTTTGCAGTATTCCCCTCACCTCTCAGCTCCTATATTCTCCTATCCTCACATCCCATCTAGTCTCTTCTGCTTTGTCATCCTCTCCTTATTAATCTTCTTTTTTCTCCTTACCTCCTTTTCTTTGCTATTTCACACACACACACCAATTTATTAGAACCTCTCATAAGTGTATTCCAAGTGAGCCTGAATTAAGCTATTTATTATTACTACATCCCTAAAGACATATTAATTTAAGCTCTAGAAAGTAATAATCCCATTTGAAACATTAATTTCAAAAATGTGTTACTCCTCAAAATTACACGCATGCCTTCTTTGCTAGTCTTCTTCTGTTAATGCTTCCTGAACAGCAGAGATGGCTGGAGAACAGGAGATCCAGAGATCTTCATCAAGAGACGAAGGCTGCTGGAAAGCTGAGACAGCATGAGAGACAGAAAGGAGAAGTCAGCAAAGGGAGGGAGAGATAAGTCACATGATTCATGGCCAGTCTGCTATGGCATCTGGATAAAGTTAGAGGAAAGCAAGATTTAGATCTGAAAACAGACAAGCAGACAGACATTCATTCTATTTGTGTGTGTGTGTGTGTGTGTGTAAGGGAGTTTTCCCCTTGTCTTTAACAACACAGAGTAGCTTACTCATATCTCCAACAGTTTATTTAGTTGTACAACCTTCTGCAAAGCTCCTCCCTGCTCCATAGACTAAAGTTTGACTCAAATATTTATATATAAGGCTGAACATCAGTGCACATTCTCTCTCTCCCTCCTCCTCTGCTGAGTTAAGTTTCTTGCCCTCAGGAGATCCCAGAGTTTCTCACGCTTGATGCCAGGTTGGGGGTGCTCTGTGCTCACAAGCCTGTTGGCTTTGATACTTCTTTTAGAAAACAAGTGGCTATGTCTTTTTTAAAAGGAATGGAGGTGCTGTAGCCCAATGGATTTGGGCTTCTTTCCAAAAAGCTCCAGGTTTCCAGTCTTACAAGGATTGATTCTCCTGTTGGTGTGCCGTAGTGATCATGCATGAACATTGTAGGCTATGTTTAGAACAGAATGCTAGCAGTATACACTGTATACTGAGACGTTTTCTCATTAGAACCGTGCGGTCAAGGTTTAGCTAGTTAGCATGACCCTGTTTGCCCCTGCAGCTAGATGCCATTGTTGTGAACAAATGATTCCAACATACCTCCTCCAGCATATTTGATTTTGACAAATATTGGCTTAATATGTAAATATGGCCATTGATGACTCCTAATTGTTACATATAATGTTAAATAAACAAAGCTATGGATGGTAAAATGAATTGTTTCCTATTTTAAGGTGAAGGCAGTGAAATCCCACTGGAGAAATGTTGTCTGAATGTCTCAAAATCTGTGATCTGGAAATTCTCATGAAGGATGCAAAAGAATTTCCCAGACGAATCGGTGTAATTTTGGGCAGTGGACCTTCTTCGCCTGCAAAAAATTCACTAATGTGATCACACCTTTATGTTTCTTTTACACAGTAGTATACTATTTTAATGCCATGTGAAGATGCTTTGGTGCAGTCACATTCGTGAAATTTCACCGGTTGAAAACATTTCTTTCAAGCCAGATTTTTTATGGTCAACATCGCAAATTTGTGTGACCATTTTTCTTCTGCACTGTAAGCTCCAGTCATCAAGTCAAATTACTTGTGTATGTAAACATACTTGCCAATAAAGCTCTCTGACTTCTGACGTCTAACCTGTTGCAAAATCTACATAAGGGAAATCTTAGTTCCTCATGCGAAATTCTAAATCGTAAGGGTTCCTATTGAAATTACTGGATTTCTAACAGCAGAACTTGCAGAACAAATGTGACTGCACGTTTACATCTTGGCACTCAATATGGAGATGTTGCTAATTCATAATAATTGTTCATTCAGTGTCACTTGTTTTATTTCAGTTTTACTACAAATGAAAAAATCATTGTGAGATACGAAGTAGCATGCAGTTTGCTCTGTTGTCTACTGTGCAATCTGACATGTAGTTTGGGTATTCAATTCAGAGTAATCACATTTTGCAAGTTCACACCAAACAAATGTAATTATTTACGTGCAAAGATGTGTAAATGCAGGCAAATTTGTTTGTCGCAAACACACTGTTTTTGTCTCAATCGTGTCTTTTGCACAAGTGGAAAATGTTTAGCTTGTACAGGACATTCACAATTTAAAAATGTCCTGGCTCTATCAAGCACTATAATGAAGGGAGGTAAGATTTTGAAGTCCAATGAAGTGCGTACATCTATTAGGGCTGGGCGATATGGCTGAAAACTGTATCACGATATCAGTGTTTCATATCGGTCGATATCGATAATTATTGACATTTTTATGACCCATTTAGAGTAAGGAACAAGAGAAAAATATATAACAATTAAACATTTTTATTTTAAACTTGACCTTCCTCTGATAATAATCCCCTCAGTTATTACGACAAAAATGTCAACAACCATGGAAAACTCAAATAATTAAAATGTAAACATAATGCCACTGCCTCCGTTACATCTTTGTAGCGTTTAGATTCTTTTGACATTAGGCACCTCTCCACGGTGGTCTGCTGCTTTTGCGGTGTTGCAGCTACAGATGTTGTTGGTTGAATACGGCTGTGCTACAAAGGGTGAGCGTGGCTAAGGTGGTACATCAAGTGGTGGTCTTGGCGGGGATGATGGTCTTGTATAACTTACAGACGACATTGGTCTGACTACATTCAGACTTATAGTATCCAAAACCTAGATTGAAAAAAAAAATTTGGGTGAACTATCCCTTTAATGTTATGTTGATTTTACTATAATTGTGAAATTTTGACTTGTAAAAAGTGACCATGTCCTAATAGAATTCATAATTAAAACTTTTACAGAAAACATACAGAAACACTCTAAACACACCAGCCTTGGATAATATCTTATGTTCTACTAACAGAGTAAAACTGTCAATAACAGCTTTGTCCCTTGATTACTCCAACTTGTAGAACGTTTAGGTAATAATTTAGTAATTATAGTAAATTTGACATGTGAAATTGAAATTTGTGTTAAGCTTCTGTTGTATTCTATTCAATGAAATCTTTATTAGCTGTAATGTGGATGCTAGCAGCTAACTGTCAAAGGAGCTCTAAAACATTTTTAATTTGGTCTCCTACTGAAAAGCAAACTATTGTCACCCAATTTGCCCAATCAGTAGTTGGGTAAGTTTGCAATGTAAGCTTTTCTGCTCAGAATCATGCTGTAACCTCCAAACAAATGTGATAGTTCAGTCATGTGACAGAGTGAAAGAGAAGCTACAAATACAGCCCTCTGTTGCTTTAAATGGCTGTTATGTGTGTGTTTGCAGTGATTTAAGACCAAAACGTAGTCAGTTCTTGGTGGGCCACTGCTCTGCTGCGGTTGCTTTTCAATGAAACCACTTCCTCTTCTCATTGTTTGAGGAGGCAGCTCCCTCTTTTAAACTCTTACTTTCATGGACCACTAATGCTTTTCTGAATCTTTCACTGTGTTTTGTACATCTTAAGTCCTTGTTTTGCTTTTAACTAACAAAAATGGATTGGTTTATCTCTAATGTCACTGGCTAAATAGAAATTCAGTTGCCTTTCCGTCCGTCACTCGGAGTCACGACGGATATGACCAACGAAATTGGGATCTCGCTTCAAGAGAGTGCTGGTGGAAGAAGGAGCCCTTGGAGGGGAATTCCTCACTGTGTGCGCTTGCCCTCAGGATTGGTTTGCAGCGATCGACCTGAAGGATGCATACTTTCATGTCTCGATTCTTCTGCGCCATGGGCAATTCCTAAGGTTCTCATTCAAAGGTCGAGCATATTAGTACAAAGTCCTCTCCCTGTCGCCCCACATATTTACGAAGGTCCACTGAGAGAGCAGGGTATTCGCATCCTCAGCTACTTAGACGACTGGCTCATTCTAGCTCAGCCTCAGGTTCAGTTCGAAAACAGGGGTTTGGTGTTACAACACCTCATCATGTTGGGGCTTCGGGCCAACTGGGAGAAAGAGAAACTCTGTCCAACACAGAGGATCTCTTTTCTCGGTATGGAGTTAGATTCGGTCAAACAAACAGCACGCCTCACGCAGGAACATGCTCAGTTGGTGTTTAACTGCTTGAATATCTTTAATGGCAGTTACTGTGCAAGGTCAGAGAGGACAAGGAGCAGGTTAGTGTTACTGTTAGTGGTGGCCTATTGGCCCACCCGGACATGGTTCCCAGAACTCATGCTCCTCCTGACAGCCCTTCCTTGGCCGATTCCTCTGAGGAAGGACCTCCTGACTTTGGCACCCGCATCCAGACCTCTGGAAACTCCATATCTGGTCCCTGGATGGGACACTGAGGTTCTAGGTGACCTACCCCAAGTTGACACCATATCTTCAGCGAGAGTGCCATCCATGAGATGTGCCTATGCTTGGAAGTGGAACCTGTTCGTCGAGTGGTGTTTTTCTCAACGAGAAGACCCCTGGAGATGCCCGATTCGAGTTCTGCTTTATTCCTGCAGCAGGGGTTGAAGCAAAAGCTGTCTCCCTCCACTCTTAAAGTCTATGTGGCTGCTATCGCTGCAAACCATGACCCCATAGAGGGGAGGTCCGTTGGTAAGCATGACCTGATTATCAGGTTCCTCAGGGGGGTCAGGTTGAATCCTCCAAGGCTGTCCTCTTGGGACCTGTCTCTAGTGCTGAGAGCACTTCAGTAGGCCTCATTTGCGCCTTTGCCAGCAGTTGAGCTGAAGTTTCTATCAATGAAGACTCTGCTCCTGCTCGCACTGGCCTCCATCAAGAGGGTAGGGGACCTTCAGGCGTTTTCGGTCGACAAATTGTGCCAGGTGTTTGGGCCGGCTGAGTCCCAGGTAACACTGAGGCAGTGGCCGGCTATGTGCACAAGGTTCCCACTACTCCGTTTAGAGGCCAGGTAGTGAACCTTCAAGCACTGCCCTCGGAGGAGGCAGACCCAGTCCTAGCCTTGCTCTGTCCCATCTGAGCTGTAAGATGCTACGTTGACCGGACACAAAGCTTCGCTGGCAGATATTTGTAGAGCTGCCGGCTGGGTGACCCCTAACACAATCGCTAGATTCTATAGCCTTCGTGTGGAACCGGTATCCTCCTGTGTCCTCACCTCAAATGAGTGTCCGTACAGTAGAACCTGTTAAGTTCCTCTGTCCCCTCGGCAGTTGGATGTGGCGGAGCCAGGCCCTCACTCGATGAATCCTTGAGAACCTATATAAGGCTGGGGTCCATGTGGAGTACCAGAAAGGACTCTATGTGTGTATTTCACGGTTAAGACCTAAAGCCTGTGTTTCCATTTGTCAAATTTCCATTTGAGTTTCCCAGCAGGAAGTTGAAAGACTTTTTCAGAAATAGTGGATCCAGGAGAGGCTGCTTTGGATTTAAAGAACTTCCTAACTTCATAAAATCAAGCTCTTTATTTAGTCGCCAGCTTGAACTTGTTGTAACAGTAGCAATTACGGTTCACATTTGCCTTGTTTACTTGGGGGTCATGACCTTTTGTTCCCCTATAAGCTACCAGGAAAGGGGCTGTTGTATTGACTCACAGACTGTTTTTTAATACCTACTCTTGAAGTGGCACATGATAGCTGAAGTGTCATGTGTCAGTGTTAATGACAAAATCCTCAGCTTCCCGTCACGATAAAATAGCAGAAATTTGCTCAAACGTTTTTGCTTTTCTAATGTCAAAATAAAACTATTCTGACCTGCTATTCGGGTATATGTTTATTCAGCAAAGGTGCATTACAAATATTAAGCAGCACAACTATTTTCAACAATTATAGTAACATTCAATGTTTTCAGCATTCGTAATAATGTTGTAATAATTAATAATAAGAAGAAATGCTTCTTGTTCAGCAAATCTACAGCGTGCGTTCTTCAAATACATGCACAAAGATACCAGAGCACACTGTAGGCTGTATCCTTTAATTTCAACGTGTGAAATAAGCTACGTGCACGCAACATCCTGGTCAGTTAAGTCATTAAGCTTCCAAAAAGACAATTAAAGCAGCCTTAAAACTGTGCAAGCATGTAATATATTTAAGAACCTGTCTTTGAAACGTTCTGGATCAGCCCAGCGCTGTCCCACTCATCTAACACTCCTGACCTGAAGTGGATCAGAAAAGGTAAAAAGAGTTGAGAGTAAATAAGATTTGTCTCAGAAGTGCGTCACATTCAGCAGCGGCAGCTCTTAATTGTAATAACAGCCAAAATAACCTATAATAACCAGCTGCTGTGATGTCTATTAATCAAAGGACAAAGAAAAAAGGAGATAGCTTTATAGATTCATCTATTTTTAATTTAGAATGTGTCAGATTTCCGCTAAAGTACACAAGTAAATATGACATTTATTATAATGGGTTATGTGAAGATTGTTAAGTTTAATGGTCTTATGAGATAGCTTTGTAATGTTGAATGGCTATTCAATGATTAAATAGCTACTAGGGGGAAAAAACAACTCGGACACAGACATCAAAGTAATGCTGGCCTTCAGTCACAAAAAAAGATGCAAATATTTTTTTAAAATACTAAAAAATGTACTGTCTTTATGTTGTTTGTACATTCATTTAATGTTTGAATGTAAAATTATTGCAATATAAAAGTATATTTTAAACATTACTGTTAGTTGGAATTAATCACGATTAATTTCAGAAAAATATGCGATTAATTTGTTTGTTTGTTTTTATTATCGATTGACAGCACTAATAATAATATGTCATATTATATTAGATTTTGTTATTTTATAATAAATATGAATTAAATATTTAAAATTGTAGTAATATTTCCCAATTTTATTGTTTTTACTTTATTTATAATCAAATAAATGCAGCCTTGGTGAGAATAAATGACTCTGTGAATGCTTTATTAAATTCTACACCCATTTTTGGTTTTCAATATATTCGCTGAAACGTCCAATTCTACACCTACTGTACATTAAGAAGGATTTGTTAGATGAGCAAATAGTAATCTCGTTGAGCTGTGTTGAACAGTACCCTGTTATCTGATGAAGGGGGCATGTGGGATTGTGCACGGATGTTAGCATGAGCGTTAGTTGTGGTGTTGTGGACTCATTGTTTGTCAGGGCATCTGGTTTGATCTGGTGAGAGGTGAGCGTCTAGAAAGAGGAAGAGGTGGCGGCTGACTCATTAGATTTCAAGCGCCGTGTGCCACTTACAACATCTGAAGAATTACAACACTTCCTCTCCTCTCCTGTCCCTTTATTTCTCTGTCTTTTGGACTTTTTACGTTTGAAACTCGTCCCTGTAAACTCTGGGTTTTTCTGTACACTGTTTCGTACTGTAAATGTGGAAACCAAGGAGTAACATTTTTTTTTTCATTTATAATGGGCACACTTTATGGAAAGGTGACAATAGATAGCTAACTAGAATATTTAAAAAAAATAATTAACTAAGTTAATATGTATGTGATGTTAGTTAATTTTTAAATAAATATTTAATATTTATTTAATGGCCAGTTCAGTGCAAAGCATTATGGTGCTGTTGATTTTTTTCACAATCTTAGTTTCCCGTGTGACTCCACAAAATGAGCCGAAATTTATAGTGGGATCTCCTTACAAGGACATCAAAACTACAGCATAACTCGCCGGAGTCATACTTACTGCAGATCCTGGTATTAAAAATATCTGTTGACCAAATAAACTGTTTGTGTGTGATAATACTGTGTGGCTGTTATTACAGGGTTTTTGGCTTTTCAGTGATAGTTTGTGATTTAAGATAGATTGTACTTTTACTTTTAACTCCCAAATCTTTATGCTGAAGTAGATTAGTGTGTATGTGTGTTTGTGTGTGTGTACATACAGCGAGTGAAGTTTTGAAAACTCGTTCTCTTTGTTCAACTGGGAGCTTGAGTTTCAGAGCCTGTTAGAACAAGATCAGAGTTAGCAAATGCGCTTCTCCTCTGTGAAATTTTCTGCCGTTTTTCTGCAACAAGTAACTGTTACACATAAAAACTCAGTCTGTTTTTCAGAGAATCTGTGACCAATTGGACTTCACCAGAGCTCCAAGTTTGGCCCCTAAGTATCCTCAGGGTGGTTTCAGGACAGTGATCTGTTTTGTATTGCTCTTGTTCCTATTCATCTGGAGACTTAAGTGCTCATT
The DNA here is from genome assembly GCA_032275025.1 of Enteromius treurensis. Classification (NCBI taxonomy): domain Eukaryota; kingdom Metazoa; phylum Chordata; class Actinopteri; order Cypriniformes; family Cyprinidae; genus Enteromius; species Enteromius treurensis. The sequence goes on along the minus strand of JAUCMU010000048.1, from coordinate 5,912,200 downwards.
TTGCCTGATGCTGCTTTCTTGTGATTTAAACATTGCACAAATGTCGGACAGAACCTATTTAGACTTATTCTTAGTGAGACTGATAACACAAATTAGCCTACTCTTTGTCTTTCAATTTAGTCTAAAATTGCATTTGCATTTTTTAGTTGAAAATTGTATTTTTTGTTTTGTTTGTTTTGGATGAATTTCCACTATCACATCTCTCTATTGGCTGAGAGGGAAATTCCACACAAGCAGTGTTAAGGCTTTTTGCACCAATGATATAGCTGTCCGACATTTGCCCTCGTACCTTTAACCTTTGACCTTCCTTGTACCGGACACCAAATTCCCCCCTGAGGTGCAGCTGTTGTAACTAAGAGTACCGTTTTAATGGCAAAGCGAGATTCCGGTCTCAAATATCAGAGAGTGTGTGTGTTTTCACTTGTTTTGTATGTAAACTACATGTCTCTGCCTGTTTGAAGAATCATGCAGCATTGCATTTTAGTGCAATCTGCTAAACGTAATTCAAAACCTCAAGCAGTGCAGTAAATATCCACTTTTTCAACGGCCTTTGGACTGCTGGATATTTTCCATTCATTTTCTTTATAGGCATGTACGGTTTAAAGTCAGGCATTGCGATTTTTAAGCCTTAAAGCATAAATTAATCACAACAGTACTAATAGGGATGCTAATGTTTCCTAGTCCTTTATTTCTCAGTTATGGGAGGGCGGTCACAGCTTTCTTTTTAATCATTGTGTAATCATGTGTACATAATGTATGCGTGTGTGTTTTAGAGCCTGTTTTCATTTGTCTACATTAGGCTTGAATGGCCCGCAGTGCCTGGCGTTATTTAAACAAGCCTGTCTCTCTGACTCGGTCCTCTAGAGCTGATCTGTTTGTGATATTATGATGGAATAATCACACAGATTAATTCTCAAATGAGCTCTTAATTGCTTTAAGCCCCCGGGCATGAACAGCAGAGCCTTATTCAGTCCTCCAGCACCAGAGCAACGCCACCCAGAGAGACATGTCGCAGCATGCCTCCATTCCGGTTCTCACTCTCAGAGTTTCTGCCTCTGCCATGTGCTTCACAAGGGCCCAGATGACACTGGAGCTCCCAGCGGCCTGTATCACTTTTACACCATATCCTGTGTCTCGCTCACACTTTTGGCCTCTCCTCTATTTCTCGTCTGCAGAAATAGATTTCCTGTGGGTTGTATTTCTGTGTTGTATTTCTTCATTCAAGTGTTTTGTTATACTGGGCAGGTATGATAATCAGTCATATTATTTTTCATGAGAAACATATATATTTTTTAAACAAATGTATGTTAATTGCATAAAAGTTGCATAGCATGACATTTTACACAACAGTTTACAAATTATAATTATTTATTTCAAATGTTCTTTTAAATATTTTAAGCTATACATATTTTTCATGGATATTTCTGAAAATATTTTTAAATATATCTTTTTTTTAAATGTTATACATTTTTATTACATAAATATCACAAAACAAGCTGTGGAGTTGTTCCATATGAAATTTTGCATGATAGGTTATACTTTACATCTTACAACTTTGCTTGTCTTTAAACAGTCAAGTTATGTAATATTTTAAGACCTTGACACACAGGCCCTGTTTAGAAGTGTTTTTTTTTTTTATTGTTTTTTTTAATTTTTTGATCCAATCAAAAGTGGACAATGCAGTGTAAATGAGGTCTGAAACCGTTTACGCTACTGGTCTACTTTCGACCACTTTCAGAGATACAGAAAATGCATGCAACTGTGTTCGTAGTGTTGCTGCTTATGTCCTTGACCCAATTCTTAAACTGTATGTGCTTTAACAACTAGAGTTGCCATGTTTTCATAGCAAAACCCACCAAATTGTTTTTTTTAAACTAGCCCAAAACTAGCGCAATTGCTTTTCAGGGGGATCCCTGGTCAAAATTGCATTCCGGTGGGGTAAAATACACATTTTGGCTGGGTTCCCTTGATAAAAGTAGCATTTCAGGAGCACAATATCAAATTATTGGGGTCACTTCAACCCGTGAACATGAATAACTTAGTATTAAACTAGCTCAATTATGCTGGAAAATTATAGACTTGGCAACCTTGTCAACCCCACATCCTAAACCATTACTGATTTTAACTCGACAGCGTTAGAGTTGATCAGAACAAAATTTGAGGCTGCTGCTCTCTTTATATTTTTTTTTATTGTCCTCGTTCGTATGTAAATTGTGGGAGCTTAATTTTCAATATTTAATTTAAAAGATCAAAAAAGGCCCATACATACAGTACATCTACCCATATTCCAAAGAAATTAGGAAACTTATAAAAAGTAAACAAAAGAGATTGAAGTTGATTTGTGTCTACCTTGACCAGAGCATATATAAATGTAATACCATTTCTCCATTTTGGTTGGAGCACATAGCACAGCAACTGAAAAGAACTGGTATCCAGTTACTAAAATTAGTTTGATTCCTGCATTGAGATTTGTGTCTGTTGCCAAGACTTTACCAAATCCCTCCTAACAGGATTGGAGGAAGGGTTAACAAGCTTAGAAAGGACTGGGCTGCCACTAGTGCACACTTCATATTTGAAAAACCATATGTTAGATCAATAAATACATAAAGCATGTTATGGTTTAAATGCCGTTCATTCTGCCGAGTTGTGTAGATCCGTGTTATATCTGTGGTCTGTTGGGGAAATTTGTGAGCCTTTGATTGCAGTGAGAAATATAAGAAGAAAAGAAAAAGACGCAGACTAAACAAAAACACAAATGTTTACAAGACCTCATTTGAGACTGTAATTGTGCAACACTAAAAAGCAAACAGGAGAGGTGTTTAATACAGAAAGAATCTCCGGAGGGAAATACAACACCACGCGCTGTGGCAACGAAGGGGCGGGGGAGGATTTATCCCTTGTTTGCTTCGACAGTATTTGTGAAGTGTGGAGTGTGTTGTCAAAATTTCTGGCAAACCACTGACCCTGGCGCAGAAAATAGCTCTCCAGCAAAGAAAAAGAAAGCTGGAGAGAGGAGGATGAATGGGGGTCTGCCAAAAGCTAAAAATACCTCAGGCGGCTGCAGCCATCTTTACAGCGGAAAATTTCACGGACGAGGGGGAACCAAGAGAGAAGTTGTGAAAACTTTTGCAAAACCAGGAAAAGAAAACAGTGAGGGAGTAGGTGTTGAGGAGACGTCTCCTCCTGCCTCTTTTACAGCCAACCTAAGGCCGAGAGAAGAAAAAACAGAAGATATAGTTCATCGTAGCTGCTTGGTAACTTGGTTTGTTTGGTGGACTGATAAAAAACAACGCTGACACCTTTGACTTATACAGTAAAGGAGCATTAAATTATTGTTTTGTTTGTATCTCCTAGGGATACACGATGCATTGGTGCCATATTGGTCGATATTGGAATTTGTTATTGGATTTATTCAATCTGTTATTAAGATAAGATGACCATAGCCATCCACACTTAATCTTTAAAAACATTACATTTAACAGTGTTACTACTTTATAAATCTTTAGCAGATATGTTTTCACACCGCACATTATATTGTTGTTATGTCTAAATACAAATAAATTGTTTTATTTTTGATTAATTCAATGAATTGGAAATTCATCTATTTTATAAATGTCCTATCCAATAAAAGCAAAAAAAAATACATTTAAATAAAAATAAAAAATGCTTTGTGAAGGGTCTTTGGAGAACCCAAAATTATTGTTCTATGGCATCATTGCATAAACCCCGTTTTGAAACTTTTAAGAGTGCATAAAACTAAATGGTTTAATTTACTAGGTGCCATTTTGGAAAGGCCTTATTTGCAGATGTGTGATTAATTTACATAATGTCTCACATAATGGGACAGTTGCTTCCGGTCATGGTGACCATCATGATGGGACGACCGGACTTAAAACTCCATAAAAGGCTCTCTCTTCCAGTTACTTCCATAAAGGCAGACGCACAAAGACAGGGACACAGTCCGCCACACTGTACTGCCATTTTGGGTGTAAAGCACTACTTCCCTGTCACCCTCACGCATGCTTCCTCCTGCCGTTTCAACTTGCGTTTCCTCATCACATCAAGCAGCTTTTACTCTCTCGCAGACAGGCGCTCATTCCCATATAGAGGGTTTGTTGTTGGATTTGCCAGAGGCTGAGGAAGCTTCTGATACTGTAGAGCAGTTGTCTGTCCGTGTGCATGGAATTTTAGATTTAAGGAAATGACTGTGTACTCTGAAGTTGTCATTAAACAACACAAAAGCCTTTTGTTTTAATGACGTGTGATTATTTTTATTTTTTTTTCCCTTTCTCAATACGCACATACACACATGTATGTTTGTGTGTCCATTATGATGGCGTTAGAGATGTTCGGTATGCAGTGGGACAGGGCCTCTCTATTTAGGACAACTGGCCCAAATGTAATTGGAAAAGAATTATGGCTAAGGCCTTTTAGTGAATTAAAAACAACCTCTAAATTGAGAGGGTCATATGGGGGAGGAGAGGAGAGTTTAAGCACAACACCCCACTCTCTGTTCCACTTTAAAGGAATGTTCCAGGTTCAATACTGGTTCATGTTGTCAATTGCCACAAAAAATCATTGACTCGCTCAGTCAGCTTGTAAAAACACAGAGAAATCACATTTATCAGGGGTCAGAAATCAAGTAGTTATGGCGTGAGTGTGTGTGTGTGTCAAGAAATATATATATATACAGTGAGGTCAATAAGTATTTGATCACCCTGTGATTTTGCAAGTTCTCTTACTTAGAAATCATG
>JAUCMU010000048.1:5886036-5897742 GCA_032275025.1 Enteromius treurensis | reverse complement strand
CCCCCCCCCCCCCCCCCCCTCACCGTAGGGCTGGACGATTTAATTGTCTATTAATTCATGCACATTTCGTCAGTAAAGTCGGTTCTTTGATTAGCGGTAAATCTCAATCAGCTGTTTTTAAAATGCGTGGCAGTTCATGCACAGGGCCGTAGATCACTGACGCAATATCACCTTCAACGGAAACGATACATTTTCGATTTTGAACGTGAAATTGCTTAATTAATCAACGATTAAATCGCCCAGCCTTGCATCACCATCATTCCAAGCGTATGTGGCAGCAGCAGTATCAACTACTGATTTTCACAGCCATCTTTTTTTTTTTTCACGCGAACATGCTTTGCTACTTTTATCTCCTAATTTCTCTAGTTGAAGAGAGCTCAGAGGGCCTCTGCAATAACATACACTGGAGTGGCCTGACCAATCTGCTCCTCTCTCCTGACGCTTGACTTGTCCACTGTCTCTGTGCTCTGATTGGCTCTTTGAGGCGAGGGGTCGAGAGCTGATTGGCTGCATCCTAAAGAGATGGAATGGCACTCTTTTTCAAAGTGCTAAACAAATAGGCACAAAAATATTCATCTATAAATCAGTTTTCAGGCTCAGACAGAATTTTCCAGATTTTCTGCACTGATTTTGAGGGAAAATCTGCAGAATGGATTTAAATACGGTAAAATGAGAGTACTACAATAATACTGGTAGCTGAAAGCAGTATCAAATTAGCCAAACTATTTACTAGACATAAAGTCAGGGGGATGTAGAGTTTTGTGAAAGAGGTCATAACTGTTTTGTTTGAGATTTCTGTGTGTACAGATTTCGTGTGGGAAACAGTTATCAGTGAATCAAACATACATGAGAGAATGCCATGGTCTTAATTAGACTGGTCACTCACGTTTTAAAATGTGTATTTTTAATGTTATTTATTTTATATTTTGTTAGACTGTGACCGGATTTGTTTTTTTTGTACATATATTAAAGAAAATCTGGAACACACGTGACATACCGAGCAAGCTGTTAGTCCGGAGTGCTGAATTGCACTGTATCTCTCCCTGGCTTCACTGTGTGTGTGTGTTTCTGAGGTTATCTCTTCAGGTACTGCAGTTTTGCAAGCTGTTTTTCTGTGTTCCTGCCTTTTATTTAGGCAAAAGCAGATTATTTAAGTCATCATGAAATCAAAATAAACTTTATCGGTCAGTGCACGTTATTCCACACAGAAAACATTAGTCTTTGTAAATGTAAAAACCTGCTCTGCCTCAAAAAAAATCATTGCGAAATTGCAGTAAATGAATCCTGATTTTTGTTGTTGTAATAAATGTTACAGCAATAATAGCAAATAACGCTATATTTGAATTTAAGTCTGTCACGTCATATCTTGTTTGTTTTTTGCCAGTTTTTCCCACAATATACATGTTTCAAAGAAAATCCGCATTAACAAATAGGAAATGTATTTGTGTTTAATGCTCAGTGTTATGCCAAAAATTCTTCGTTTTTTTAACAGATTCTGATCCTGCTCGATATTTAAAATATAATGGGAATCCATTACGGAGAGCCAGTTGGACTGATGTTAACACTGTGAGCTTCGCTACTGCTCGAAACATATGTATCACAAAATATTTCATAATGTGAAACAACCAGTACTGTGTGAGTGGGTCCACAATAATAGAGACATTCTGTTATGTAATAAGTCTTTTTTATATGAGCGCTAATGTAAAAAACTGTTTTTTTTTTTACTTTCCCTAAACATTTTCAGTTCATTTAGTTTGAGCAAAGATACCTTAATTTCAAATCTCTCATTTCACATTGAAATGGGGTAAATCATTGACATCAGCTTTGTACTTCCTAGTACTTTCAGGATGTGGTTCTTTGTAAATATATATATATATATATATATATATATACATATACATACAGCAAAAAAATGTATAATGAATTAAGGACTCTAAAAGTGAGATTTTGATTAACTTCATGTACTGTAGTACTAAAAACAACAACTGATGCCTTTATTTTGCTTTTTTCCCCATCAGTTGTGCATGAAGATGTACATTTTGGAATATATGTGTAAAATAGTTGTGTATATGGTTATATATGTACATGAACATATATTTAGTATTGCTCTTATTGTCCAACATGATGTGACCAGTCTAACTTAAGCCAGATGTGTATGTGTGTGCGTGTGTGATAAAAGTTAAGTGAACTTTCTCAAGACAATGGGAGAGAGATGTCAATGTCATTGCGGCCTTTGACAGTGAACACTCGATTATGCAGGGATACGCACAGTTACACACCGTCCTGCTCTTTAAAGACACACTTAAAGAGGGAAGCTTGCTGGTGGACCTCTCGTTGTTTCGCACGCACTTTGCGTTCACACTGAAAGCGAATAAGAGGACACCGTGCTGTACTGTTTCAGCTGATCACATGAGCTCCGCTGTCTTCACTCCTAATGGTGATGTTGAACTTGGCTTTTGCTCGCGTTGCCTCAAATTGTCAACTCACATTGAAAGCGACTTCAGTTTGCTTTGAAAATTGCTGTCAGTGTGAACACTTTATAATCAAAGCAATGCAATAGATTTAAACGTTCCTATTATAATCAATGTCACTGCTGCAAAATGAAAATATTAATTGTTAAATTAATTTAGTTATTATTTTCTAGTTTTAAAAAGGCATTTAAAATGTGAAAACATTTCAAATGTGCAATAATAATAATAATAATTATTATTATTACTTAATATGTATGCCTCAAGTTTGGGATGCTGTGAAATTAAATCCTGGCCATAAACTAATACGCTGATACTGATGCTGATACGCTGAAATTATCTCATTTGCCCATTATTAAAATGTATAATATTTTTTTCAAATATATTTAATTTAAATTAAAACACTGAACAATAAAAGCAGTCCTTTTAAATGATTGAAACTTTACAGTTTCAAAATGAATTTTAATTCATTCTGTGCTATAAAGATGTTTTACAACTTACAAATGATTACAGATTAGTATTTCGTGAGTGCTAGGTAATGGTAAAGTTAGTCTACACAAAAACATTTAGGTTATTTATTTGAATTGCATTTTCAATATCCATAGATTTGGACATATATAACTATTAATCTTAATGTGATGCATATTTGTTAGTCATGCATAAAACAGGTGAGATAAATAAATAAATAAATACATTCCTTTATTATCAAATTTTGCATCTAATTTAGTATTTTTTTTTATCTAATCTATTTACAAAATAAAGTATTAAAACTGTTTAGAATCAGCATGAATCTCTCTATTGAGAAATTTGTATTTATTTTTTTTCACCCATTTAATTTATGTGACTGACAAATACGCATCACTAGGTTTGTTAGTTCAAAATTATGTTATCCAAATGGATGAAAACTATGCAATTCAGATACATAAATTTATTTTTGAGTGTATATGTAAAAATAGGCAGCACGATTAAATATAAATTCTCTAATATTGACATCTCAGCATGCTTGCAGCGCAGCCAGCTTTGTTAATAACAGGGGTGTTTGCATCGCTCGCCAACAACTGTCCTCATCCTCTGTCAACAGCTGCACAGAACAGACAGACTTTCACAAGCGTGTGTTTGATTGGAGATGGGGACTGTGACCTAGAGCTGCTTTTGTTTACATAGATTTCTTTAAGGTGCCAAAACAAATCTAGCCTTCTAACAGTCTCAAACTAAAGAGCTTTGTGAGTCTGTCAATACCTGATGTGTTTCCATCATCACCAAACGCTCTATTAAGCTGTGTTTTGGTTTCGGTGTCTCAAGCGCTCACTTCACTCGCTACAGCCTCAAGGTTTTTTCCATCTCATCCGCCTTCCCCTTGCTCTTTCTTGCGTTCTCTCCGGTCACTCTGTGAGAATTTTCTCTTTTTGTCGTGTATTCTCACAAGATTTGAAGTGCCATGACATACAGCAGTGAGATCGGTCCCTGACTGATGGACTTCTATGGACACTTATTTATTGACATTAGCATTATATTTTGTATTAAAATAAATCAAGTTATGTTTTAAAAGAGTATGTTTATGGATTTCTGGACCAATTTGTTTAGTTTGTTTCCCGAAGTCTGTGACCTTTACTGTGTAACCTCCCCTCGCCCTTGGGTGCCATAGCAGGACACCCTCTTCAGGTTGTGGTTGGGACTAACCCAGGCCAGCTCATTGCCGGAGAACTCGTCTGTAATATTCCATAACCTTACATGGTTGCAGATTTTTTTGAATGTTTTTTAAAGAGACGATATGACTATAATAATAATAATAAAGATGTTTGTGTTATTATTCATTTACAGCCTGGCAAGAGATTTACTGTGGCTGCTGCCTCCGAAAGTGCTTTTCAACAGTTTTGATGCAAACTTGCACGCTGTCTAGGTCTGAAATGTTCTATTTAGTATAAATAAGGGTAGTAATGCAATTCTAAAGGTCCTTGAACGCTGACTTGTATTTTCATATCTGTCATCTTTTCCTATCTAAATGCTTGCTACGGATATGAAAACGCAGATTTTTCTTTTTTAACGATGAAAAAAAAAAAAAAAAAACTATTGGGGCTTTGTGTGCAATGACGCTGACACCCTATATATCCATTATTATGTTGTTACTGTAACACGACCTAGTGTCTGTGGCTTCATTGAATTGTAGCATGTCCATTGAGGGCAGAAGTAAGTGATCACCTATTACAGGATACTTTCCGGCTGTAGTTTTTCGAATATTTTGAATTAAGATATAGGAGTACTATTTTGTGTTTTTCATATTCTGGATAGTAAAGCAGCAGACATATATGCCTTTTAGTGTCCATATAACCTTTTGAAAGTCTGCTCCATTTCATAGTGTGCAGAAAGAAGTTACTTATGAGCGATAAAGATGTTTTTGTACTTGTATAGTTGATTGTATCTCTTAACCCTCTCAAGACAACCGTTTCAAAATATGTGTTAAAATACATACAATATATTATATTATACATGCCTTTTCCATACATGTTGACATGACATGGTTAGATACAAAGTTTTTCTATATTTTATTACAGCTGGATATAAGGAAACTTAAAAATCAAACTATATATATATAAAAATATAGGAATCACATCTTATTATTGTTACTTCTGTAAAGGTACATTAAATTTAGATCTCCCTCAAAGCTTTCAGAATCCTTAATTATTCTGTATTATTAAAATGAACATTTCAATGACATTATATTGAGAGAATAAATATACAAGAATGAATTATTTACCAAAATAAACAAACTTTTCTGAGCTGATTGATTTTAACAAGTATTCAAAGCAGTGTTTATGAGTGTTGGGTCACTTTTACCCCAACAATGCATATCTATATATAATGCAAGGCATGATTCACGAAATGCACATTGTTTGATATATAACTTTAAATAGCATTAACCCAGGGTACACAATCACACAGGCTTCATTTTAAAGGTGAAAAGCCCATAGGATGGTAATATGATCTATTGTGCCACTCTAAATAGCATTTACACTTCACTTGACCCTCCCTCTGCACATCTGGTTTAACTTTAAGGAAGCTGACCAGGATGCAAGCGGCATTTGAGAATTTTTGTTTAGTATTAACAGCTCTTGAGGATAGAAATCTGAATTATCTTTCCTCACGCTGGCTTCTTGGTATGAGTTGTTACACTTTTCACATAGGAAAGGTCCTTTTCAGAAAGGACTACTGGAAACCGTTTCCTGTGATAATTCTCAGTATTATTGTGTTGACTCTATCCTTTCAACAGCAGGGCTGACTGTAACCACATACAGTATGTGAGAATCCTGAAACGCTCAGGGATTTTCCCCAGGCTTTATCGTTCTTGTTGCTGTTGAACATGTATGGAAATATTGCGGTATTGCCAAAACAAACACAGGCAGCAGTCAGGCGGTTCTGTTTCTGCCGTGTAGGTGACCGCTGACTCAAACAACCAACTTTGTACAGTACGAAAGCTTTATGCACGCATCAGCGCTGTTCAGACATCAGTGTTGCATAAAGTTTGAATGTATGAAGGGAAAAAACAAATGGCTAAAAATGCAAGACGGAAATACCGATACAGAGAGACATTTTTCCCTCCCCCTTCAAGTTCCACAAACATTCCTGGAGTCAAACATGAGCCTCAGCTCACGCTGAATCTGGCGGGAGATTTCGCTGATAAGAGTGGCTCGTCATCTGGACAGAGATGGTTAGCTCTTAATAAAACAGAGACCATTAACAGAACAATACATGAGACTGTGTGAGAGCATAACAATCATTGTTGTACTCGTCTGCATCGAAGGAGATTCGCAAACCTGATTTTATGTCCAAAGAAAGCACATTAAATGTAAGTCAACTGTCTATTCTTTTAAGGTTTCAAGTTGGTTTTTGGTGAATAAAATTGTCATTCAGCGTTAACACAATTTCTAAAAATTTGCTTATTCTGACTTGCACATAATAAAATATGTAAAAGAATAAGGGAACATATTCAATTTTATTGTTTTAAATTATTAAAAAAAAAAATCTTGCTGAGAAATGGGGAAAACCTAGAGTAGCAAGTAATTAGTATTTGGGGTGAAAATAATAATTCGTTTAATATGTCAAATGGATTTTTGTTGTAAATATGCCAGAAAAAGTTGAATTACATTTTAGTGGGTGTGTTTTGTAAATCAGGGGAAATGTATAATATTTATTTTTTGCTCAGAAAACAAAAACAAAATTGATAGATCAATAAAACAATATATATTTTTTTATATAATATAAATCAGTTTTAGACTTTTGTTTTATATGCTTAAACCCCTTTTTGTCTTTGACAAAAATGCATTTTATTTTTTGTTATTGTGTATATATTGTGTACATATTTTTGATACAAAATATTATTTTATGCACAATGTATATAGTATATATTTTCCAAAATGTGACAAAATCAAAGTTTTACATTTTAATGAGTTGTGTTGCAACATTTAAGGGTGATATCTAAAAAAAAAAAAAGCTTTCAGTAAGATTTTGTTTGGATGCAGTACCAAATGTTTCCACTAGACTAGATTCGTTTTCCAATCGCATTTCTTTTATTTGTTGATCATCCATTACATTTGGATGTGATGAAAAAATAAAATAATATTACATTTAATTATGTTTCATGGTTATAAATAAGCTACGTGTGATCTGAAAGTTGTATCCCCTCAGATTTGTGTTCAGCGCGCGCCACGCAATTCAAATGCTCTGCTCTCCGCCCAAATTTAAAAGCTGCTGTCAGTTAATGAAGGTCAGAAGAAAGAACTCGCGGCTAAATTGGACTCTTGTCGCGTCAGAAAGTGATAAGACCTTCAGTTTATGGACGTCGCCATCTTTGATATTACTTCGGTCACTGTCGCTACAGTTTCTGGTAAGGAATACGGGGTTGACTCCCATTTCACGTTCATACAGACAATTCTAAACATTCACACCAGTAAATAAAATACCTGTATTTGGGAAATGAAAACACAAGAAAACACGCACTACACAACAGACGCACGTTTGTGCGGCAGAGCTGCTCTCTCTCACAGTGAATGACGTGACACACAACGAGTTGTTCAGTCCTGTTCCGTTCACACTCTGTTCTGAGATTGCGGTAGTCACACCTGTAAATAACCAAACTGTGCATGAACGTAAACGTATTAAGAACTTAAATACAGGATTGACAACCGTATTATGCTGATGTGTGACCAAAACATTTGTATTATACTCGACTCATGTGTACTAATAGTTGACCATGTTATCAAGTTCAGTGAAATAATCAGTGGCTTATTATAATTATTACAGTAGCTAGTTATTTTTAAAAGACCAAGACCTCATTTGAGATTTGTTTTTCACGACACAAATCATTTACATTATCATCTGAATAGCAAAAAGCACATTTGTACATGGTTTAAAATCCAGAATCAGAATTCGCTATTTTGTTTCGCTGTGACTATTAAAACATTGCTTGTTACTCTTTGTATGTCTTGAATGAATGCATTTACATTTGAATATAGAGATTGAGAATTGTGATGATATTTGAATACTGTGGCCATTTATTTATTTTTAAGTTTTTTTCACAAAACTGCAAAAAGAATTGTAACTACAATGTTATCTTTCTGTTGAATACGTTATCAATAGCTCTACGTGTAATAACAAATTACAGTGTACATGTAATAATCTTCTTTTCCATTCTCCTTCACCTGAAGTCTTGGAATTATAGTTTATTCCCCTTGAAGGGCCTAGAAATTTCCTTCAAGCAAGCACTGAGCATTCCCATTAACCAAACCATTCATTTGAAATCAGCAGATCAGAACTGTTGTCTACTGACCCTTTAATTCTCCATAACTGGAGTCTATTTAGCCTCTCCGGAGACTCAAAGGAGACAGTTGAGATTCCCACCATGTTCCCTCCAACCCATCACAGGTTCAAAGCCCTCGGTTTTCTTAATGATCCAGCGGGTCGAAACCCAAATGTGGTGTTATTTAGAAGCGTCCACGAGCTCCTTCGCTGATCTCCACGATGCAAAACCAGATCTGACAGCATTTATTTTCAGTCGCCGTAATTAAGAAATGTTGTGACAGCTTGGGGAAAATTACTGCTCAGGCAAAGGCCAGACATATTTCACCAGCTGTGCCTTACGCAAGTCACAAAGGGTCGGTTCTATTCTCAGATTTGATTAAGATTAGCTTAGCAATACGAGGACGCTACTGGGAAGTTTCCAAAATATAGGGCCATGTGCAAGTCCTCAGGATCAAGCCGATCAAACACTGGATTAAATCATCGGCCTCATCAGATCATGACACAAAGTTCTGTTAATACAGAAGACAAATTACGGCACTGGAACACAGTTGTTCGCTCACAGCTGTGAGTATTGGCTGACTGCTCTCTCTTGTGGAATACATCTGAAAACAAGCAACAAATGCTATTTTGGATCATTTAAGTATTCAAGGCTGGAAATTCTGAGATTGCGAGGAGGGCAAGTTTGCGAAACTGAATTTATTTAACAGTTTTATACATTTTATAATTTTTTTTACAAAAGTTAATATTAAGTGACTTACATTTTAGGAACACTGTTGTTGTCCGTCTGTCACAATTAAGCCGCTGGAAATCTAGTCTCACACACATCGCGGTTTCATTTCTGAATTACTCTTTGCTTTTGAACAAATCTAGTGAGTTGATTCATTGACACATTACTAAATGAATCAACTGTTTAAATGAACCGATATCAAGGATGATTCAGTGAAAAACACAGTGACTTATTGCCACCTACTGGCGGGTTAAGTTATATTCTGTATATAATCAAACAAAGGCACAAATATCAATGGGAAGCTTAATTTCTGACATTGATCAGAAAGTCCTTAAGAATGTAATAATACAAACTAACTGGAACGTTTTTGCAAATGTAAAATATTAAATATATTCTACTAATCTTGCTATACTGTACCTGCCTGTAAAATAAGTGTTTTAGCTAAGCAGGGACACTAATCATTTTCATTTTTTTGTTGTTGTTATTAAAGAACTCTTTAATTTCACGAATCAATATATATATATTTTTTATTAAACACAGGGGGTCATTTATGATGCTTACATTATAAAGTGCGAACACACAAGCACAACAGATCTTTAATTTGGACGGAATTTGAAAATAAATGTAATTTTAGTATAAAGTGTTTTATAATTAAATGCATCAGAAAGTCATCAAATGACAAAAAACACCATAAAAGTGGTTTAAATTGCACCATAGTTACCAAAATGTAAGTGGTTAATCATTCTAAAATGACATTAAATATCAGTGGTTCCAATCCCCATTGATGTCAAATGTGTCTTCGGGATCATATTTGAATATTGTTATAATCCCCACCAAAAGTTTGATTTAAAAAATAAATAAATAAAAATGATACTATAATTCAGCATGAATGGATTAACTTTATCTACTATGATACAATACAATCACATATGTTACAGTACAAACATTAATAATGTTTCAAATATCGGTATTTCAAATAAATATTAGTTTGAACATTCTATTAAAAGAATCCTAAAAATAAAAATGTTAGAATGATTTCTGAAGGATCGTGTGGCACTGAAGACGGAGTAATGATGCTGAAAATGTAATTTTGCGTCACAGAAATAAATTACATCGTTAAAGATACCAAAATAGAAAACCCTCATTTTAAATTGTAATACTATTTCACAGTATTATTGTTTTCACTGTATTTATAAGGGGACTTCAAACACACTAAAATCTTAGATTTTGAGGTGTGAAGGAGTAAATAAGCAGATTTTAAGAGAGTAATGACTAAATTTAGTTCTGTTCTTCACCTAAAGATATTGTATGTCTCCAGAATGACTCCAAATATGGTGTAAATCACAATTACAAATCACTTTTCAAAAAAATGTTTTTTTGGTTTAAATTCGGCTGACTGTTCATGTTTCCAGCTCAAATAATAACACACTCAAACCACAATATATTCTTAGCCAAATTTATTGAGACAGAACAGTCTAATTATTCATACAATACATATGAACCTTTAATTATGTACCACATTCTGTTTTTTCTCCTCGTCTGGTTCTCTACAAGAAGCAAACTCCCGCCTACACTAAGGCTCAAATATTAACTATAATCCTTTAAGTCTTTCTAAACTCTGGAAAAGCAACCAATCATTCAAGATTTGGTTAAATAAATCATCTGCAAAGTGTATAAACATATGAAAAGCACATGTTCCCCCACAAAAAAAAAAAAAAAAAAGAATATATGTATGAATGTGTACTAATTCTTTCAGCAATTACTTGGCACTGGTAGAGCAGAAAGGCACAAGCGCTATATATCAAAAGGCAAAGCGCGACTTAACAAGCCAACTGGCTTACTAGGTTATCGGCAGTGCGTGAAAGGCAATAATATTACACCAGTAAAAAAAGAAGAAAAACAAAAAAAAATACAGAAATAGCTTTTAGAAGTAGCAACACTCATATATTACAAAGCTATGAAAATGCATGTTTATATATATATATAAAAAAAAGACATCAGGTTTGTTTTTTTCTGAAAAGAAAAAAAAACACATTTCCTTATACTGTGAATTCAGGTCATCTCTTCATACGAAGAATCCTGCTCACTTTAGTCTTTAGCAAAACTATAAAAAGAGAAAACAAGAAACAAATTAATATACAGTATGCTTTTCCATGAAATGAAATGTAAACATTATTTTGAAGATTAAAAAAAAAAAAAAAAACAGGATTTTATATTACTTTTTTTTTATTTTTTTAAATAAGACCAAATAAATGAAAAAAAAAAAACTTTTAAAATGTTATTTTAAATATTTAAATGCTAGTAAATAAATATTATATATATAAAAAAAGAAAATTATAAAACATTTTAAACAAAATATTTAAGCTTTGTTTTAAGATTTAAGTGTTTGAAAACATCAGCATTTATTACTTCTTATCTTACGGCTACTGTAATATAAACCTTGTGACAACTAACCCTGATCTCTCCTATTTTATCTTGTTATGTTGCATTCAGCTTGTTTTAAATAAACCTCATTAAATTGATTATTTCCTTACACCCAATATATGCAGTCAGGAAACCTTAAAGGTGCCATAGAATGGAAAACTGAATTGACCTTGGCATGGTTGAATAATAATAGTTCAGTACACGGACATAACACACTGTGAGTCTCAAACACCATTGTTTCCTACTTCTTATATAAATCAAGTGTTTGCAAAAGACGACTGAAAAACGGTC
>JAUCMU010000048.1:5864205-5876434 GCA_032275025.1 Enteromius treurensis | reverse complement strand
TATAGAACGTACTGTTTTAACGGTCGGGTAGTACGTTCGGTTTTAAATGTAGTACCTACTTAAGAAGTATGTGATTTTGGACGCAGCCTAATTCTATTAATAAAGTATGCGTCAATTTGAACTTAAAATTAACAATTTTTCTATATCTTTAGATCAAGTGCATGTGCATTTAACTTGGCTAAAAAAATCATGTGAAATCTGACATCACCAATTTGTGACATCAAAGTCAGCCTTCCAAAAAAATTCAAATAAAAGTAGCTTCATTGTTTTAGAAGTAAGTCGTCCTCCAATGGAATTGGAATGGAAGGGTCGCCATGATTTTGGCAAGTAAGACATGATCCTGGATCAATATTACTGTGGAAAAATATAGAATTATCCCAATCTCTTCCCCCTAAACTTAACCCTGCCCAAAATGTATTCCTAAAATCAGTGGTAAATGATAGCTGATTAGCAAGGGTGTAGAAGCATCTAACCCTGGTCATTAACCTAAAACCCTCAAATCTGATTGGTTGATTGGAATGTTGTTCCAGGATCAACAAGGTTGTTGATCCAGGAACATCTTGTACTCGGTGCTTCTAGATCCAACACAGCCTCACAACCAATTCATACGTATTTTGGCCTTACTCATAAGATTTGTCTAAAATCCCAATGATGGGTAGATTTAGGGGCGGAGTTAGGTGTAGGTCATTCGTACAAATTCATACGAATTGGCAACTCGTCAAATACGTACGATTAAGCAAACATCATATAAATTTGTAAGTGTGAGGTCATACGAATTTGTAAGAATTAGCCACCTCGTAAAATTTATCCAAATTGCTGTGAGACTGGGCTGCCGGATCTGTTGCTCCAGCTTCCCTTTTCCCTGCCAAACATTTCTTCGGGTAAAATAGTGTACAGAGAGCTGTCAGCCGGGATTGGCCTTGTTTGCTTGTGATATAAAAGCTCAGGAATGGTTTTTCAATGGCCCTGTTTCTAAATCACCTCAGTGAGAGCAGAACCACAAAGCACTAAACTACTCACAACTTTTCAAATGCGCGTGTGTCCTGTCCTCGGCGTCCACTTCTGTCATACAAATAACTGGCAGCTCAATCAAATATATTCTTCTCTTAACCTGAGACAGAACACAAATGTTATCGAAACCTTAATGCTGTAGTTTTTTTTCCCACTGAAGTGCTGGCACAAGCAGTTGTATTCTCTTCGGCATTGATTTTCAAAGAAATAAATGAACCCCTAATTGGGTCTAAAAGAAAAGGCTAATCAAACACAAGAGAGAAGAGTAATAAAAGCAGTACAAATGCAATCAGAAGAAATTAAAAATGGAATTAGACCAATAAAGATCTAACAATAGTAAACAAGACAAGTGTTTTTTTTTTTTATGAAATGATCTAATAATTATAACCCATTGAAATCCGGCAAACTTGTATTTAAAACTTGTATGTAAAAAAAAAAAAAATCTATCAGTAGCTTCTTAGACCCTGAATTATTTGATTTCACCAGTCCATTAAACACAAATAGCGGACCTATTTATCACTTGCTGAGAACAGTAGCAGGCACCTCATCTCAATAAGCTGTTGTAGACCAGATCTAATCAGCAGCTTCCTGACCCGTCCAATAACTAGCCAATGACACCAAGCCACCAGAAACATTTTCTAAAGCAAGTATACAGCACTTTATGCAGTCAGAATCAAATTATGCTTTAAAACCCATTCTCTCTAATATATACAGAATACACACACTGAATACTCTTTAAAAGAGAAAAAAAAGTAATAATGAAACTGGTAATAATAATGTTTCTTGAGCAGTAAATCAGAACATCAGCATATTAATGATTTCTGAAGGATCATGTGACACTGAACTGAAATCAAATTAAATCAAAATAAAATAAATAAAATCTAAAATCAGAAACTATATGATTCGAAACAGTAAATCCTTACTGATACCTAGCCCTATTTGCACATTTTTATCTGAGGTAGAGGAGGTAATCAGATCATTAAACATGTTTGGGTGCAAACACTGGCTCATTTTGCTTAAACCATAGAAAAGAACTTGCTTTTCATGGCTGAGAAACAATTTGTGCCAATTCGTACTAATTCATAGGACCTCACTCGTATGATTTTGTATGATTTGTCTAAAACCACGTGATGGGTAGGTTTATGGGCGGGGTTACGTTTAGGTAATTTGTACAAATTCGTATGAATTGGCATCTCGTAAAATAAGTACGATTTAGAATAAATCATATGAATTCGTACTTTTGAAGTTGTACAAAATCATACGAATTAGCCACCTTGTAAAATATGTACTGTACAAATTGCTGTGAGATCAGGTTGGGAACACAGGATACAACGCTGACATGTACACATATACAAGGACCGACCAGGGAGACTCAGGAACACAGGGTAATTATACACGCAGAAATCATGGGAGAGCTGAAAACACTTGGGGAAAACAGCTGGGAACAAATTAACACAACAAACTAATCGGGGACAGGAACAACCAAATATGGGCATACACATGGGGCAAGGGCACACAAGACTGACATTACTCCCCCTTTCCGGAAGAGGCGGGCACTGGAGTCACTGGATTCAGGAACGCCTCTCCTGGCCATGACTGTGGAATGGAATCTGCGGGGAACTGGAACGGCTCTTCTGGCCATGATTTGGGAATTGGAACTCGGGAACGGTACTACTGGCCGTGACTGGGGAACGGAATCCACAGGGAACTGATACGGCTCTCCTGGCCGTGAATCGGGACCAGGCCTCGGGAGGCGTTTACGTGGGGCTGGCACTGGACGCCACTCAGTAGGAGCAGGCGCTCTTGTGGTGCGGACTTCAGACGGTGCTCTTGAGGAACAGATGGATGAGGACCACATCGCCCAAGGCGGCGACTCTGGCCAGCCAACAAATTTCCTCCGCATACTGTACCCAAAGAGAGAGAGGTCCTTCTGGACCGTTTTTGGGTTGGTCCTTCTGTTACACTCACATGCCGTAAGGAGAACGTAGGAGTCGCGGAGATACAATGCTGACATGTAGACATATACGAGGACCGACCAGGGAATCTCAGGAGCACATGGTAATTATACACACAGAAATCATGGGAGAGCTGAAAACACCTGGGGAACACAGCTGGGAACAAATTAACACAATGAGCTAATCGTGGACAGGAACAACCAAATATGGGCATACACATGGGGCAAGGGCACACAAGACTGACAATTGCAGCTATAATATGACCCACAGAGCGTTTCTTGACAACAGTGAACCACTGAACAGAACAGAAACAATAGCAAAGCACATAATGCAGCAGAAGCTCTATATTTGAACTTAATGCTGGAATGCTGACTTTATACTTTTTTCTACTTTCCTCTGTATCTACAGCACCTATGATTAAAGTTTGTTCACTTTATACAGGAATCATTGGCTTGCTTTACAATAATTCATAGTTGCTGACTCATGTGCACCACACGAAAGCAAAAGTATGTGTACCATAGAAGCTTTTTTTCACACTGTGAGTTGAGGATTAATAAAACATGAGTAAACTATCTAGAACACCTGGCAACCACCCATAAAAAAAAATCTTTTAGTTTAGCAAAAGTGAAAATTAGCCTTTTCCACTGGTTTTTAATCAATCTGCCAATCTTTTGGGAACAAAAAAATAATTGGATATGCCAACGTCAAAACCTGAAAGATTTTCAGAGACTTTTTAATTTAAATGTTATTGTTAATTCTTGAGGCACAGAAATGCATGAATTTATTCTTAAGAGGAACTGTATATCCTGCATCTGTCTTATTTACATAGTCTACATAGTTATATTATACGGAGACCATAATTATTGCAAAATATAATATTTTAAAAAAAAAAAAAAAAAAAAAAAAAAAACACTCCATAAATGCAAAGAACAAAAAAAATAAGATTGGTTAAATTATTATTCCTTGCTTCCTTGTAATTATTATTCCTTGTGTTTTGAATTGTTATCTTTGTTGTATGCCGCTTGTTTTGCTTGGTTTAATTGCTTATTTACAGGTACTTTGTTTGTATGTTCCTTTTTTCCTTTTTTTGTGAAATTTCCTTGTTTGTTTATTTCTTTGTTTGCTATTAATATTCATTTACGTATATTCATAAATGATATTCATATTACATGTACACTATTCTTAATCAAAACCAGTCTTTTTGCATAAGACTATGTGGTTGTCAGGTCCTTCGCCCATTGGCCAAAATCAAAAGAGCTCATTCCAAAGGCCCTTCCTTCATTGTACATCTACTTTATTTTGTTCTCTTTTATAATCCACCAGGTGAAAACCACAAGTTTGATTACTGAGAAAAATAATAGCACACCTCTTCTCAACAAGCCACATGAGTTGAAGTATGATTCATGTCTATAGCACAAACAATGCAAATATAAATACTTAGGTTCAAGAGGTTTGTTCATAGCAGATACAAGCCCAAATAGCAATGATACAGCTCAGAATCAGAATCTATACAAACTGTTTTAACACTGTATGTGTGAGCTACTCTCAGCAGTCTAGTTTCTCAGGAATGATATATAGCTATGATCTAAGGATGAGATACAGTGTGTAATTTGCTGTTTTCAAAACTTTTTTTTTTCTCTTTCTGCTTATATTCTGAACATCAACACTGCGTTTGGTTTAAAACACAAATGGACACACTGATGCAAATTCGTACACAAGATTGCTAACCTTTACACTTGACTGTAAAAGAGCAGTGTTTCATTAAAATCCAATTAACTTGTAATATGTTCATGGTCTGAAAGTGGATGAAAAGGCGTGCACTATATGTATCTATATTTAACCAATTTGACACACAATCTGACGCTTTGTAGCTAATTGAGAATGAGAATTCCCATACACAAAGTTGTTAAGGAAGTGAAAAATATAAGGGAATATAGAAACATTGGTGTTAATGCCTATGGACCCTATGATTAACAGGAGGAAAGTGCAAATATAACGTTCCCCTCTCCTGCATCAACACAGAGGAGCTGATGGCATTCAGCCATGTGTTTCCTTTGCCAGCTAATTTGGTAAATGAAACACATGAAACCCCCCCAGTACTTAGTTCAAACACAAACACACACTTTCCTAATGTCTACTCGGTAGGCCCTGTAACAGCTTGTTGATATTGTTCTGCTCTATTAACTCAATAATGATATATCATAAATCATAGAAGTGATCGTCATGTTTTGTTTCCCCTGGTAATTATTTCACCCAGCTCCCAAGATGTGTCTGAAAGCACAAATAGCTCTTCATGATGAGTCAATTACTTCAGCACAACACCACACTCTCTCTAACAGCGCACAATTTAAATGGACAATAAATAATATGCACATTGCACCATTTTGTAATAACAAATCATTTCAGAGATGTAACTAATATTCAAGAATAACATTGCAAGATGGACATCGTTAGAGCAAACAGTTCTGACACTGTCAGAATGAACAATTATTCTTTTATTTTCCTCGTACACATCACATGTGGCTTTTATTGGTCTAATTGTGATTTACACATAATTTTTTGCCGTTAATTGCAAGTAATATTCCACCCAAGCGGAAAGTTTTTATTAATGGATATTACTTTTGTATGAACAGTATTTTTTTATATCAACTGAATGGCCATGACTATACTTAAATGTGCATACATGGGTTAGATAAGTGTGCTCTTAAAGGGATAGTTCACCCAAAAATAAATAAATAAATAAATAAAATCTCTCATAATTTAACCATTTGTTGTTTAAGTGTCACTTGTGCGCCGTACATCCAGGGGGCACCAGAAATGGAGGAAGAAAAAAGTGTCACTTCCACTTAAAACTAGTTGGTATTATGACTTCAGAAAGGAACACATTTTTTTGGTTTGTTTGTTTTTGTTTTACCTTTATGACTTACTTTCTCCTTTGTAACATGTGAAAGCCTTATAATTAAGGTCAATGAAATGAAAGAGAGATTCAGGACTCACAAGCTCAAGTGTACAAAGTGTTCCATAAAAGTATTATAAAAGAGGATAGTATGACTAAGTTTCTGTTCCACATGGAATAATCTAAGTTTTATATATGTTTCGTTTTCATTGGATGAGGTAAGATGAGATGATCCTGATCTTTTCAATTAATTGTTTTTATCTGGTTTACAAAACTGGTCTAAATCATTCATTAATGATCGAAATTAATTCTTGAGTTAAGCTCGCAGACTCCATAATCTGGACATAGATTGATGTTACTAAACATCTAAAACGTAATTAACTTAAATGATTACAAGCTATCATTTTACTTTCGATTACTTTAAATATTTTATGCTATTTGCTTTAATTAAGTTTAAAAGCTCCAGTTCCCATTAATTGTATGCATGGAAAATAGCTACCAGTATGTTCTTCAAAATATCTTCTTTTGGGCTCCAAGTCATACATGTTTGAAGTACTTAGGTGATGAGTAAATGGTGAAATTGTTGGGTGAACTATCCCTTTAAGACATTCTATATCCATCATGCACATTGGGCTAATGCAGTAACTCTCTCTCTCAGAGATTGAAATCAAGCCACAGAAGTTCATCTTTAGTAAGATCTCAGCGGTAAGGAGAGGTGCCTGCTGTCTCTCTGCCCCTAACTGAAACGAATGAACCTCTGAAACCAGACACTGCCATAGACAGCCTCATTTCCTGGGCTCTAATAGTGCTCAGGTGAATAATTGTGCTGATCGATGGCGATATACTCCAGCCTCGGCTCCGCAGAGTAAAAAGGGAAAGATTTGGCTTTACTTAAGAACAGAGAAAATATTTTTCACTTACAATCAGTCTAAGCTTTTCATGTCATTTCCACACAATACACTCTGCATGTTTCTGACAACACTTTGAATGTATTGCAGCTATTAAGTTATAATCAAATCAGTTCCCTAAGATGTTGTTTGCTCTTTTTATCCAGTTTGCATCTAAGGCTAATGTGTGAAGTGAATAATTAATTGTGAGGAAGTGATTGATAGATCCGTGTTAGTTTGTTTATGTTGTGGTATTTCATTATATGAAATAAATGAATTAGTTAATTGTTCCTCAAAGGTATGTGTTAGTACTTAAAGTGTACATATTTGAGCCTTAAGTTGCATTTACAGCAGCATATGTTAGCCTTGCAGTTAGTGAATATTGTATTTGTTTTTTAGCATAAAGACTAGATTTTATCAACTAGTCTGTACTAGGTGCTTTTCTGAGTGATGTCAGGCATTGCATAGAATCACCAGAGAGGTGAAGAGCGTCCAAGGGCACTCACACAAAGAGTAATGAAGCCAAGGGGGGTGCTATCGGCTATCTATGTACCGGGCTATCTGTATTTGAGTATGTGTGAATACAAAGGTATGTGTATGCAAACACGTGCTTTCAAACCTGTGTGTGTGTCAGAGGGGAAGTCACACTGTGGTTGACTGGGCAAATGGGCCAGCAGCTTCAGGAGAGACAGCTGATTCATACTGAGTGGCACTAGAGGAAGAACTATTTATAGATGCATACATGTTAACTCAACACCTCAGACATACCTGTACACACACACACTGTGTCACTGAGAACTGAGGTAATACAACAGTCAATGCTGATGAAATAATACTCCTATTTATCCCTATTTATTAAGGAAATCATGAAACAATATTTAATTATTAAATTAGACAATATATACACATTCAAAAGTATAAATATGTTTACCGTTTTTTAACGCATCAAAATAATTTAAACGGTCACTGAATTTCAATTCAAACGTTAACTGAAATTTAAATTACTTGTATAGTAAGTTTGATTGTACTTAAAAGTTCAAGACAGCAACTGAACTTAAAGGAACATGTCACTTTTTTGTGTGTGTTTAACCATTTTCAAATTCATTCAGCAAATCTCCGGGTCTGGTGGTAGCACTTTTAGCTGTAGCTTAGCATAGACCATTGAATCTGATTAGACCGTTAGCATCATGCTCAAAAATGATTTTTGATATGAAGAGTTTTGATATTTTTCCTATTTCTTGCACCTGCTGCACTCAGGTATGGTAGCAAAATCCCCTTAATTATGATGGTGGAATGAGAGTTTCTAGAAGGTGATTTGTTTCAAAAACGTTTTTGATATGCTTGTTGAAAATCTCATCATATATAAAATGTTTGACCAATCACATTATTGAGTTCAAACATTATAGGCTGTCCTACCTGCCTGTTATTGTATGTATTTGCATTCCTCCACACACCCTCTTCACACAGACATTTACACGATTGCAGTTCGAGATAGACTGGAAGGCATTGTTATTGTAATATTATTGGCTTTGTATATTACTGTTTTCTTATGGGTGAATGAGACAGGAGGTAATCTAGTGTTCCGTTCAACTTTTCACCAACACTGTCTCTCATCATGGTTAGTCTCTGGTCTGTAAGAGGGCGTCAGGGCCACCCCGTGGCATAGGCAGTATAGGCAAATGCTAAGGGCGCCGTACATCCAGGGGGCGCCAGAAATGGAGGAAGAAAAAAAAGTGTCACTCCCACTTAAAACTAGTTGGCTAAAACTTAAGCCCATATTTATTTAACTGCATAGAAAAGCCTACTAAGTAGTAGTAGCAATAATAATAATAACATAGCCTAAGACGTCCACCCCCCACACTCATCTGAATAATCAGACTTTACCGTTCTTTGATGAGTCAACAAGCTCAACATGTCAAAACTTCCCAAACTGTCTGGTACCCAGAGGAGGAAAATCGCAACAAAGACAGGTGCAAGGTTACGGTAAATATGATGTTAATTATTTTGCTGTTTTTCCGATCAATGATTGATAACGAAAGTGGCTTGTGCTCATGGTCGCATAAGACTTGCATTTAAAAGTAGACACTTCAAGTTTTTTTTAATAGATATATTTCTCATGTCTGTGTCATGTTTTCGCGGAGTTTCAGATCGTTTTAGTGGAACGTGTCTAAAAACAGGCACAGAGAGAACAAAGAAAAACACCTAACAGATTTGAAAGGTCTATAATATTTATTTGTGTGACCAAAGTCAACCGAGTTTTTTAGTGTCTTTTGCAATAATAAGAAAAAAAGTGGAGTGGGAGTGACTTGTTTATATTACGGTAGGTAGATTTATCCATGTGTTCAAATTTAAAGTGAAAGTAGATAGAGCGGTCTACTTTTGAGTAATTTTGTCTGCTTAACATTTTTCATTATCCAAGTTAAAGTGTGTGTAGATGTTAGCACCCTACTGGCAAGTAGTTAGGGAAAAGTTAGTGTCGCGTAGCCAGTCATTCAGACTGATGGCTGTTTAACCAACATGTCAAATGTCCCCACAACAACAGAATGGCATGCAACAAGTCAATCAGCATAGTAAATCCCGATGAGACGCTTGCGGTAAACATCTGTTTGAAGCATATCTCTCCTCTTTTTAACACCCACAAGCAGTTCTGGAGAAGCGAACACAATACTGAATCGGCCAGCTGCGATGTCAGTGTCTGTTGTTTCATGTTTGCCAGCAAACGCGGCTGATATCCCCTTCTAAGTTAGGTACTTCACTTGATCTTACATAATAGATAGGAGGGGACGCACAACAAGTAAAATTATATCTGCTGGGAATCCTTCTAAATGCTGACAAAGGGTCGGCTAAAATATCTCTTTTTGTCTCAACTAAGTAC
Source organism: Enteromius treurensis (assembly GCA_032275025.1). Lineage (NCBI taxonomy): Eukaryota > Metazoa > Chordata > Actinopteri > Cypriniformes > Cyprinidae > Enteromius > Enteromius treurensis. The sequence continues at coordinate 5,866,810 of JAUCMU010000048.1, read as the reverse complement.
CTCAAACAAAACTTCTGGACATCTCTTAAAGAGTTTATGTGACACTCGCATCCCCCGGAAATCCGATAAAATTCAACCAATCAGATGACGACTTTGTCATTCCTGAAGTGTTTCCAGTTAAGTGTACCATATGCATCAGACGTTCAGCCAACCGGCGTCTGAGGCTGAGACTAAGTCATGTCTAACAGCTAGAATTTTATCTAGTTTAAAAAGGTGTTATTAATGGTTAAACCATTTTAAATGTGTAACTACAGATTAGCTACCATGGGTCTGATGGTCGATGTTTGATACTCTGCCAACATTTAGAGGAGAATCCATACTGTCTTTAACCAAAACATCAAATAAATAATTAACATGAATATACACAGTCACAAGGCACTCTTTTCTGTGCCTAAGAACACTCCATACCCATTGTATGATCACGATAATGGCTTACTGCTTTATTTTATGTTCAACTTGCTTTGCTTTGCTCTTCATTTCGGCCTGATTTAAAAGGTCTCCTTATCCCTCTCTGTCCATCTTTCTCTCTGTGAGTCAGATAGTGTCATTGAGATGCAGTGAGTGGCTGTTTCTGCCAGACTCTGTAATTGGGCTGTCATACGGCTCATGCTCTGTGGAATCGGTCTCTGTGAGCGTGCACATTATACATTGAGCTGAGAAGTGCTGTCTTGATCTATACCTGAAGCATCTGTGAAAAAAACAGACTCCATGGAGGTGAACAGGAAGCGATGGCACGGCCAACCTGCTGTCTCAGAAAATACTTCACAAAATTTAACTGAAAGACTGGGCATTGGACTTTAGCTTTGACAAAATATGCATCCTGGTATTTATGCTTTTGAAAAGTTTATTTTATGTCTTAAAATATGTTTATTCAAGTTGATGAATAGAATTCTCTTTGGTTTTTTAATGACTAAAGCTCTTGACAACATACTTTTTGCCTGATAATTTCACGAAATCTGACCGCATCTTAAAAGACTTTGGTTTAATCATCTGCAAAATGCATAAATGCTTGCCATCATATGCTTCACTGAAACATTTCAGTATAAAAATATGTTAATTAAATATTCAGTATAAAAATGTTAATTTCACAAGTTAAAAAGAGTAAATAAATACACAAGCTGTGTTAAATTTAAAAGAATGTAACTGCGCATTATCAATGTTATATTAAAAATATAATACATATATATATATATATAAATAATTCTTATCAAAAAGTGTTTATATTAATTTTACGAAATAGTCTACTTTATTTTTCATACAAATCTAAATGGACAGATTTTAAATAATGTTTTTGCTTAGATGGCCAGTCAATTTGAGAAAACATTAATTATTTTGTATACTACATAAGGATGTACATCACGCAAAGTAATATTTTAATAAGAACCTATTTATTGTGCATCTGGATGTAATGTTTTAATATAATACAATACACGGCGCCTCAGAGAGTAGGCATGACGGGCTTACGCTTGTCAGCTACTACGTGATGACGTGACCTGGCAACGTTAAGCTACTTTTCGGGAAGGCTTTAGCTACTTTTCATTGGAAATAGTTGGTAACACTGGTTTGAACTGTTGAAGACATGATAATTTGATTTCCAAATCACGATAGTTAGAAACAGGTAGATAACTTGAACCTATTATATTTGTCTTCATTTATTCTGGCCTTGGGTCCCAACACAAGGGCCATAAGATTTCACCTACCTGAGCACTGCTCAAGAGACTCTCTGTTACTGCAGGCTTGTTTGTACCGTTGCCCAGAAAAACTATAAATACGTTTAAAGAGGGTCCAAAAAAAAGGAGGGAGCAGACAAAAAAATCTCCAGCAGTGTTTCACATTGCGTGAGAATGCTCTGAAGAGCAAACACTTGTCACAAGTGCTCAGTGCTTGGCTTGCTTACAAATTTGGAGACTTCTATTCCCAAACTCATGTCCATTATAATCGCTGACTGACCTTGCATGACATGATTCCTGTGGATTTTCCCCTCGTTTGCGGGAGTTCATTAACTCGTGGAAAGCCCTCTGGTGATGTTGTGCTGCGGTCGGCTCGCTGCAACTTCATTCAGGACTAATCTGTATAAAATGGACGGTTTGTGCCAAGAAAGACTCGAGGTTGTGCTGGGATTTCACAAACCTGATGCCAGCGCTACGCAACGCATTGCAAATGACTCAAATCAAAAGAAAGCTGGGACGAATTTTAGCAAGACAAATAGGTCCCAGATTCATTGAATGCAAGACTTGGAACAGAGCAGTGTTCGCTAGTACTATTACATTTGGGAAAATTTTATTATGTTTATTTAAAGGAACATTTGTGGATTTTAACAGATGTCTGTGAGATTGCAGAACTGACTTCATTTTATGACATTGACTCATTTGGAACGTTTGCCTAAAAATGCTATTGTAGCCTAATTATGTGCAAAATATAATTATGTTCAATTCAATTCAATTCAAATTTATTTGTATAGCGCTTTTCATGATACATATGATTGCAAAGCCGCTTTTCACCAAAGTAATGTTTTACAGTATATGTAGTAGGGCTGGGCGATATATATCGCACTGTATTTTATGCGCATCTCATCAGTAAAGACGGTTCTTTGATTAGCGGGAAA
>JAUCMU010000048.1:5835207-5858988 GCA_032275025.1 Enteromius treurensis | reverse complement strand
TCAGGCCACTGGATGGCACTCCAGCACCCAGCAGACTATGTGTGTTTTGTGTTTATTTTGGACTCATTGCCACAAACTCATGTCTCCGCCCCACTGTCAGTTTTCTTGGTGTTTGATTGTTTGCTCCACCCCCTGACCTAGTTTCATGTGTATAAAACCCGGAAGTGTTTGTCTGTCTCCACGGTTCATTGCACTGTCAACCCCTGTCGTTTTGCCACTCCGTGTTTCCTTGTCTGTTTGGATTGTATTTACTGTGTACCGACCCACGTCATAAACGCATGAATTAACATTTCTGCATTTGAGGTTGAGGGCAAAGGTCGCAATTTAGATATTCAAAGTGATTATTCAAAGTGAGTAAAGTGATTATTCAAAGGGAAGTGACTTGTCGGCAGGTATGGTGACCCATACCTGGAATGTGTGCTCTGCATTTAACCCATCCAACGTGCACACACACACAGTGTAATAAGATAAATGAAAGGCTTCTGGCTTTGTTTTTCTCCAGCTATGCTCCATTTTCTGGGCTGCTCTCTTTAGTGTGTGAGTGTGCTCATTATACCACAGAGTAAAATGGTTTTCTTTGACCTTTCTTAAGCGCAAAGGAACAACTGTATCTAAAGTGCTAGAAAAGAGAGAGTGTATAGTTTTGTGTTGCATCATCAAGTTTTTCTACGCTATTGGACGTGCTAAGGACTTGAGATAAATCAGGAAGATTACTTACAAAGCAGTCTTTTGTGGTAGAAGTGATGGTTCTACCATACTTGTAGTGGTAGAGTCTACAGCCCACACAAGTGGCTCAGGTAGTGCAGCTCATCCAGGATGGCACATCAATCTGAGCTGTGGCAAGGTTTGCTGTGTCTATCAGCGTAGTGTTCAAAGCATGGAGGTGCTACCAGGAGACAGGCCAGTACATCAGGTGACGTGGAGGAGGCCGTAGGAGGGCAACAACCCAGCAGCAGGATTGCTACCTCCGCCTTTGTGCAAGGAGGATCAGCACTGCCAGAGCCCTGCAAAATGACCTCCAGCAGGCCACAAATGTGCATGTGTCTACTCAAAATGGCCAAAAACGGACTCCAAGAGGGTGGTATGAGTGCCCAATGTCCACAGGTGACAGAGCCTAGACACGCCTTGGAGAACGTTCTGCTGCCTGCAACATCCTCCAGGTTTGGTAATGGGTCAGTAATGGTGTGGGGTGGCATTTCTTTGGAGGGCTGACCATCCCCAACCTCATCAGGAGCACACAGACGCGTGGAGGCCACACACACTACTGAGCCTCATTTTGACTTGTTTTAAGGACATTACATCAAAGTTGGATCAGCCTATAGTGTGTTTTTCCACTTCACTTTTGAGTGTGACTCCAAATCTAGACCTCCATGGGTTAATAAATTTGATTTCCATTGATCTTTTTTTTGTGTGTGTGATTTTATTGTCAACACATTCAACTATGTAAAGAACAAAGTATTTATTAATAAGAATATTTCATTCATTCAGATCTAGGATGTGTTATTTTAGTGTTCCCTTTATTTTTTGTATATATATATATATATATATATATATATATATATCAGTGTATATATTTATATATATTTATATTTTTATTTTATTTAATTTTTTTACATGGAAATGTAGATTTGGGGGTAAAAAATGATTCCGAGATGTTCTTGACAGATTGCATGGCAGTAACTCGTAGCCTGAAACGCAGTCCATTACTATGTGGACCACGACCACTTTATCCAAGTGTTGAAAAACTGTGCCTCTGGACACCTGCTTCTTTGCCTGAGGACTGTGGAAGTAGGCCAATAACCCAGTTGGTCTGAAAGCTGTGTAAGTGAAAAGCTCAGTATTTTCTCACCCACCCGGTTGACCCCACTTACCTCTGCAAACGCTTGTCATTCAGAAAGATGGATGAGTGATCCTAGTCACCGGGCTGCTTGCCTATTAAAGACCTAATGGAGCACATATTGGACACGAATAAGCCTTCGGTGAGAAAAGGCCACAGTCTCTCTCCCTCTCTCTGTTGTGTCATGATGAAATGGTCCTATTCATTATGCCTGCTTACTCCGTTGTACCCAGAGAAGTGTGTGTTTTGTATTGGCTGTCGTGTTTTGTTGGTAATTGTAGGGGTAATGATGTTTGCTAGGAAGGAGAGCACAGACAGATGAGAGATCATTGACTGTTCTGAATAAACAGACGGAAGAAAGGTGCACACTTGAGTGTACTGATTGCTCGATGTGCGTCACTGTTCTGTCAATGGACTCTGTATACCATGAGTGACTGTATATTTCATGATGTTCTGGTCAATAAATTAATGTTCTTTGCTGCAGGTAATCTATTCCTGGTATATTAAATAGTTACATTACAAGTTACATTACAAAGGTACATACTTGTCTTTGAGGCGAGGCTTAATGGTTTATGCAAAATGATAGACATTTGTTAGGTTTGTTGTGTATATGAAAGATGCGAGTTCTAGTTTAATGTTTTCTATATTTACCATATTCTGTATCTGTAAGAATAGCAAAAATAAATGGCTTTTATAGGATATTTTAAAGAGCAGGGTAAATGGTATGACAAATTAAGTTGAAACAAAATATATCAAATCTTTAGTTATAACCCTAAGTTTATGGTTCCCATGGTTCAAATTCAGTAAGTAATTTGCAACATTATAATTTATGGTATGGATATTCATTTTAAGATTTGACAAAATTATTAATTTTATTGTATTCATTCCATTTTCTGACAATTGCTCCAACAGTTTTTCTTTTTTCACCAAGCTGCTTGGCAATTGCCCCGTAGCCCTTTCCAGCTTTGTGAAGGTCTACAATTTTGGCTGATTGTGGGGTGCACAGGTGTCTTTATAACAGCTAACGCCCTCAAACAGGTGCTACTAATTTAGAATCATGAGCAGAGTGTAGCTGGACTATTTAAAAGCAAAATAACAGGTTTTTGAGGGTCAGAAATCTGGCTGATAAGCAAGTGATCAAATACTTATTTGACGAAGTAATTCCCAAAGAAATTGTTAAAAAAGAAAATCATACAATGTGATTTCCGGATTTCTCTTTTTAGATTCTGTCTCTCACAGTGAAAAATGCACCTATGCTGAAAATTGTAGACCCCTCCATGATTTCTAAGTAAGAGAACTTGCAAAATCACAGGGTGATCAAATACTTGTTGACCTCACTGTGTGTGTATATATATATAATATACACAGTACACACACGCATTAAACAAAACCTATCTGTTCTAAATGTACCTTAAATTAAGACTTTTCAAGTTTTTAATACTCTAACTATAATCCAAATACGGATGCTTTATGCAATAGATGTTTCTTATTATTGTAACCATAGTTAACAGAGCATGACGTTTTTCAGAGAACTTGAGAACAAAAAAATACCATGTTTACATTACTTCTCTTTATTTTCATTGAGCAATTGACGATCCTGTTTACTATTCCATATTTGTTCCTTAGCGTGCAAAATGTACATTTGTTAATTATTTATTATTAAATTTGTTTGCCTCTCTGTGCCCACACAAAAATGAATGATTTATAATTGAGCTGTCGTCTGATAAAACCAAATAGCCATAATATAAGATAAGATAATAACATAAGAAAAAGACAATAGCTAATAAACAGAACTGCACACTACTTTTCTATTTTCATATTAATTCACGCAGCTATGTGTTACTCCACAGCAGTGCCGACCCGACCAGGCTACAGTAGTCCAAGAATAAGCACGTATTAAAGGTATACCTTAGTTATTTGGGATGAGACAACAACACGTTTTGGAAGATGAATTCATGATGTACTCACTCATTATATACATTTAGCAAATTCTGAACACAATAAAAGTTACATGCTGCTTTAACTCTCAGCTGCTTGCTGAGCAGAGCAGAGCAGACACACACAGATAGAGAGAGAGAGAGATGTATGTAGAGGGAAAGAAAGACCTTGCTCTTGTGTGAAGCACAGTGCCGGCAAGTCCCAGAAACTAACATAAGATTAGAGCAAAACTAAAGATTGGTCGCTAGGCTGTTTTTGAAAAAATACAAATAAAAAAGAGGTCTGAAAAGTCGCTAAGTTGACAACACTGACAGCATCTCCATTGATTTCTTCAAACACGGGCTAGGCGACGGCTCAAACGGTTAATAAAATTAGTACCATTAAAATTAATTTGCTTTAACACATTATTAACACGTTCATTTTGACAGCCCTGATATATATATATATATATATATGCACACACCTTTTTTATTATTAGTTATTTAATTCATTATTTAATTAGATATGTGCTTAAGTAAATGCAAATCAAATTTCATTAGTTCTTTAACTATCAAAAGACCCTTGCTGTTCCTGTTTCTGTTGATTATTTTTACCCATTTCCTTCAAAATACACAATTATCGGGTACAGTAGACCCTGTTTTTAACCTTTAAAAATCCCTAAATCCAAGGTTTTGAGCTGCGCTGACTTTCAGGCACAAAGAGGATAATTCTTTCTTTACATGTGGCTTTGGGTTCATATAACAAGAATTCAGCAAGTTAGTGGGAGATTTACTCCTATGGACCTCTGCATTCACCTTATCTCAGGTTCTGGGCAGTTCTCACTCAAAGAAACCATATCCTCCATAAAGGACATACTCAGGGGAGAATGGCCAAACAGCTCTATAGCACTATGTCATATATTCCTGTATTGACTGGGAAGGACACAGTAAGTATTCCAGTTGTGGCCCTTCAGCTCATTTCGTTTTATCAATCTGTCCTTTTCTCAAATTATTGCGGCATTCTGCTCTACGCACCTTTCATACGATAATTGGCTGTGAATCAAAGACCTTAATCAATAAGAGCATGCCAAGTCATTTCCAATAAAGACCACCATTATTCCTCTGAGCCTGGCTGTCTGGAGCATTCTTTGGCTTTTTTTCCTGGTGTGTTGCCTACCTAGACAGCATTTAAGGCATTTAGGACATAACATTCAGACCAAATGGACTGTCTACCGAGACGTTTTTGAATGTCCCATTTAAACGATGCGCATCTAGTGAGGAGCCAACATCGTCAGCGGTTTTGGACATCATAATTACATACAAACCTAGTGAGCTGTCTACCATGTCAGCAGTTTCATGCATCATATAGACACGTATGTACATTCTATTTAAATGATTTAAACCTTAGTGAACTGCTCACCGTCAGCATTTTATAGCAGTAAGCGTATTTAAATATTTGATTTACTAAACTAAATAAGTGTGTTTTAGTACATACACACTTTCAAACATTTGTTTCAAATGAGTTGCCTACATAGACAGCATTTTTGCTAATTATAGTACCCTTCAGACATTTATTTCATACAATTTGAGCCTGAACTGCCTGCATAGCATTTTTGGGCATCATTTTTGTTCAAACATTCAGACCTAGTAAACCATCTACCTAGACAGACTTTAGTAGACACATTAAAAAGTGAGCTAGTGAGCTGCAGTCTGTAGAGTTACTTTTAGCAGTCATGGTTACCTTTAATTTTTTATTTTTATTTTATTTTTTTATGAATTTTTGGGCATCATAGGTATGTTTATTTAAATCGAATGATTTGAATGATCCCTTTTCAAAGTATGATTTGATTCAGAATGCATTTGATTTATACATCATGTAAAAGCTGAATACATAGATAGAACTATTTGAAAATCTGGAATCTGAGGGTGCAAAAAAATGTAATTGAGTTATTAGCAATGCATTCTACTAATCGGAAAATTAAATTTTGATAAATTTGCAAAATATCTTCATGGAACATGATCTTTGCATAATATTAACGTATTACAAAATATTACAGATGCGAAATGGAACACTATGTATAAGTGTTGCAATACATGTATTAATAGAGCTGTTGTAATTATTATTATTGTCTTTCTTTTTCTTATTTTAGTTTAAAAATGCTTGAAAATGTTACCTAGAAGCTAACGAGTAACCCTCTCCCAGTGCAGATTTGGACTTTGACCCTGGATAACAAACAGGTTTCTTTTTTCGGTTATTCGCACAAACACCAAAATATATATTTTTTTTTTTTACTATTTTCGGCAACTTTTTGCAATTTTGGTTGCCAAACATTCGGTGCAACCCTACTTGTTATGGTTGTTATCAGTCCATTTTGAAGGATTTTTTTTTTTTTTTTTTTTTTTTGGATAATTAAGAAATATGGTAAATTAACATTATAAGGCTGAATGAAATATGTAAAAAATACAGACATCCATTACGCCATCTAATATTACATGAAACAGTATTACTAGCTCTTGCAATTTTTGGCAACCACAGCTTTTTGGGCATCAGAAGCATGTTTAAACATTTGAGCCTATTGAAGCTTCTCTATTGAAAACATTTTTGAGCATTATAATCTAATAATCTTCTAAATGCTTTATTTGCACTAGGTTTGCATAGACAGTTCCTCTATTTCTCATTCTTAATACATTGTTGAGTGTTTTCCATCCGACTTTCTCCTTCCATCATTCTCTCATTCTTTCATCCTTTCAGCGGCATGCTTTCTCTTTCTTTTTCACTCGTCACTGGATTAGTCAAAGGTCATTTTCCCAGCTGACTGATCTTGGCAAGATGGAGCGTTCACACCTCAGCGGTCCCGTTCAGTGCCAAAACCCAAATGCATGCACAAGTGTCACGCTAATGAAGATGGAACGTGGGCCTAGTGCCATGAAGTAAATGTGTGTGTCACAAGCTAAATGTGTGTATTTCTCTGTGTGTGTGTTTCCCCCAACAGGCTTGTTAGAGAGAGCCGTCTCCTGCCTGCTATCTTTCAAGTCATAGAGGTAACGTGTGCTTCTGAGTCTTCTGGTTTCCTCACTCTCTGTTTGCTTGATTCATTTATTGCCTTGGGTTTTCTGCTCTGACTTCGGTAAGCAATGGAATTACCAGAAAATGATGAGCTTTATGGAAATCAGAAAACACTATATTGGCGAAATTGGCTATGTTGCAGAAATGCATCAATGGATTGGTAGAATCTTATCAGTCCTAGAAGGACCTTCACTAGTTTGGTCATTTAAAGACATAATTTGTTTAAAAAACCTCTGTCAGAGAGAGAGATGTTTGGATTTCATTTTTGGATGGCATAATCCTTTAACAAAACATAATAAAATATTTTACAGTTAAAAAGATTGTTTAAAAATATTGGCAATTTATCCTTAAATCCTGTGTGTGTGTGTGTGTAACTGACAGACCTTTGCCTTTGAGCATGTTCCCTTCCCAGTATCCATTGAGTTATTATGTAAATGAGGCAGTGGGGGTTTGACCTATCAGAGTGCAATGTGTAATTGGTTTGCAGAGTTAATTGAGTGTGGCTGTGAGGCCTTTTCAACAGCAGGTTACATTCTCATTAGACTGGACCCTACATCAACTGTTAACAGTCAACACACCCCACCTCCTCGAAAAACTCACAAACACACATATATACTTATTTCCAGCAGGCTAATGTGAACGGGAGAGCTGAGCAAAAATATGCCTTCGATTATTATTTTTTTGATACTTTTTTTATTTTGTGTTATAATTTTTGAAGCTTTCTGGTAAATGGTCAGTGCTAAGCAGCCCAGCAGCAATCCAGAGCCAACAGATTTTCAAGAAGTATCCTATGATTAATCCTTTGACGTTCCCATTACCTGAAGTGAAAAATTACCATTACATTAAGACCACTTAGGTTAGTGTAAGCCATAATCCCAGTGTGTCTCATACACTCTAATTTAATTTTGAATAGGGTATACTTTTCCATCAGTCAAGCTAAACAAATAAAACTCACAGTATACAGAAAGTATTTGAATTTAGGGCATTTTATATGCCAAAAAAAGTATTTTAAACAAATGCGAACACAACAGTTTTCTATAAGGCCCCAAAAGTTAAAGCCCACATGAGATCAAAATTATTAACATGGACATCAGTACTTTAATACTTTAATTCAATACTCTGAGAATCTACCATGTAAATAGAGATTTTTTGATTACATTAATTTGGCATAAGTCATAATCAAAGTAAACACAACAGAGTACTTCTATTTTAGTCACATTATTGAAGTGCAGTACAGACATGTACACATATTAATCAAACTATTCCCTTCGTACAAGACTTTTCGCCACAGTTTGTGACAGAAAAATAAGCAAAGATTAACAAAACCTGTATTTGTCATTTTTATTTCTTAATAATTAGTTCTTAACTAATAAATCTAATCTTAAAAAATGGAACTTTATTGTGAACCATTACCAATAACATTAGCCTGTAAACATTAAAGTCAAAACATTATGCAGAAAAACCTTAATACAGCATTACATCTGAAAGGGAAAATCACCTCTTTACCATAATCCTGTTAGAATATTCAGTATTGCAAAATATGCAAGTGATCACAATGGTGCCTCCGTTAGGCATCTAACAGCGCACATCTAATTAGGTTAAACATTTAAACTAACATGTGATGTGCTTGCCTTGAACTGTTTTATATCTATAGATTTTCAGAAAGTTGTGATGATTTGAGAAGGCTTAATTATTTAAACATTGGCTGTGATCAACTCACTGTGCATACGTCTGCTTCTCGGGCATTTCACGTTGTATGAGTCATTTGCATTTGCACACACAATTCAAAGTTTTTTTTGTCTCCCAAAGTAATACTAGAAGAGAACGATAAAATAACGTTATTAACCGGTAATGGTTCCAATCAAACCACTTAAGCTCGGGGAATACACAGGAGTGATGTTGTGGGCCCGTTTCCCCGCTCTCAGAATGGAAATTAATATTTGATTGTCTTTGTTGACTTCTTCTCAAAGTGGGTGGAAGTGAGTACAGTGTGGTCAGTGACGGCAAGTAAATTCCTTAATGAGAGCATTGCCTGCCTTGGCACACCCACTTATCTCACTTCAGATCAGGGCACACAAGCTCTTTGAACATGTGATCGCTATCCTTGGTACTGACAACAGTGTAACACCCACAAACTAACAAACCCTAACGCAACCAAGAGAGTGAACCACACATTGAAAACTTTCATCTGTGCATACGTAAGGGGCAAGCACACACTGCCTCCTGTTCTGTGGCTGACCCGCCCCATCTGATGTTGGCGCAAACTTTACAGCCAAGCTATTTGCTTGGCCTCTTGTCAAGTGTTAATTACGGACTTTCAGATGTAGACACTGGGGGAGAGGCTGGTGTGTTTCACATGGTTAATCTACAGCTATTTCATTAATGAGACACTGTCATGGCCAAACCAAGTTCCTTTGACAATACAGAGAAATCCTATGAATAAGGACATTACTTCCCAGATGGAGGGAGAAAGATCTGTTGATGTTGACCAAGGGATTAGTGCTGACTACACAAACAGTTTCAGTTTCAGTTGAACACACAAGGTAGTGTTCCAGAACATTTAACTGAACTAGAGCCCTACAAAGGCCTCAAATTTAAGCCAGAGCCTGGCCCTGGCCTGAGACGCTCAATCCCGAGCTCGTTTTTTTTCCCTTCTACCAAAACATCTTATACTGCTGTTTCAGCTATTGAAATTTAGTTCTCTTTTTTTATGAAGTTTTATGAGGTTTGGAGCGTTCTTTGTTCGATAAATATAAGTTTGTGTTTTTATATATATAAAATGTAATATAAGTACCAAGCGGCCAGCGGCAGTGACAGTAAGCTGATCATAAAGTATGACTGATCAATTTAGCCTTCTCAAATCATCACAAACTTGTCTTAAAAAAAATCGATAGACATTCTAAAACAGATGACGCTATAAAGCGCGTTCTGTAGGAGATAAATGCACCAGACAGCACTTTGATTTTATAGCCTTCGCCTTCATTTTCTCTGATAAAGGGAGGAGTAATACATCATTCAGAACTGAAAAGGGTCTATTTTTATTTGTGTGCACTGACAGTAAACCTGATTTTATAAAATTAAGAAAACAAGCGCATTCTGCCTTCTCATCTTGAACAGGAGCGCTTCACAAAATGAGCCGAAACTCAGCGGAAAAGACATAATAAATATATCTATAGAAAGCTTTAAATTATAAAAGAAAAATCAAAAAGAAAAACATATTTTCTCAGTTTCGTTTTCAAGTCCTCCTGGTTTAGTTTCGTTTTTGAGTTCCTTTCCTGTTTATCCTTATTTGGTAGTTCCTGTAATTATGAGTTGATTAGTCTCCACCTGTGTCTCCCCAGCTGCCCTCACTTATGTCATTTGTTCTTGTGTATAAATCCCGTCTTTTCAGTTCTATTTGGTCAGTCAATGTGGATGTTACCCGTGTTTGCTCTTGTTTTTGGATTGCTCGTATCACTGTTGGAATCTTTGCTTTTGTGTTGATGATTAAAAAGAACTTCAAGTTTAAATTGATCTCTCGTCTCCGGCGATCTCCTTCTCTTCTCTCCACAAACACAGACGTGACAGTCTCTCCAGCTGCCCTCTCTTTAGTCATTTAGTTCTTGTGTATGAATCCACTGTCTTTTGAGTTCCAGTTTGTCCGTCAATGTTAATGTTACCAGTGTTTGTCTTTCTTTGGATTGTTCGTACTACAAGTGGATGTTTGAAACCTTGCCTTTATTATTATTATAAAAAGGACTTTAATTTGAAATTGAGCTCTTGTCTCCGGCAATCTCCTTCTCTCCATACACCCAGCGTAACACCTGACATACAGAGTTTTAATTTGATTTGTTGATTCATCTTCCTGTAGATTTGTGTCTGATGTGGTCGAGATCTACTATGACAGCGATGAGGCAGTTGTGAAAGACGTGGAGATTCAAGAATTTGTGAAGGACGTTTCTCTCTTTGGCATCCGAGATCAGACTGACAGTGAGTAGAATATCAGTGTATATTTGCATGTGTAAGCATTTAATATTATTTGTATTCTTGCATATATGCCTGTTAGAATCTATCAAATGTGCACAAATACATGCGTATTGTCACCGTTTACAGAGTTCCCAAAGTCTCTGAATAGTCGTGTGGAGCTAACCAAGTACCTGACTGCTGTGATATTCACAAGTTCGGCGCAGCATGCTGCTGTCAACTTTGGACAGGTGAGATAATAACACAACTGCAGATCGGCAAGAGCATTAAAAAAGTGCTAGGGAGAATTCTGGATGGTATCTATAAGCTAACAACTTTTGTGTTCCAGTTTGACTGGCATGGCTGGATCCCCAACAGTCCTTCCACCATGCGCAAGCCACCACCTCAGCAGAAGGGGATAGTGGATCTGGACTATATTATGGAAACTTTGCCTGACCGTAATTGTTCCGCTTTGGTTCTAGGAACAGTTTGGAGCCTCAGTCGGTTCCAGAAAAATGAGGTTTGTCATCTGATTTGTGTACTTTCCACTTATAATTTAAGAGGACATGGCAAAAACCTTGTCCAAATCAATGTGAAAAAGAATTAACCTGTTACTAGCTAAGGGCCATAAAAAGTAAATCCTGATTTTTGAAACATTGTGTTGTTGCTGGAACAACATGTTAATGCAAAGATATAGACTTGACCATATCTCCACACCTAAACCTACCCTTACCCATGAGTAACGCCTAAAATCAGAGGAAATAACAAATGACTGACACTTTTTCTTCAAATCTGATTGGCTAATCACAATGTTGTCCCAGGCTCAGCAAATTTGTTGAACCAGGGACATGTTACACAATGTAAATACAATGCTGTGCATTTATAGTCTTGCCTGCCCCTTTCTGTTTGTCGGCCCATAATGTTATTTTTGCAAGTTATGCGGGTGTTGTAGCCGCTCTCTGGAAATTTAGCTTTGTGATATTTACTTCGTCAGTCTTCATTACGATTGACAGACTGTTCCTGTGCCTGGCTGTCCTGGTATTTGGGGCTTTGAAGCACCAGCCAGATTTGTGCTCACTTTTCCTTGTGAAATAATGACAAATTCTTTTCTCTGATGAATTTACTTTTTTATTTTTATTTTTTTTTCCAGCGGTTCTTGGGCATGTACCCTGATATGTACTTCACAGAGAAACCAGTGATGGAAGCCATTAATACTTTCCGCAGGAAACTAGGCGATCTGACGAACCAAATCAAGGACCGAAATAAAACCATAAAAATGCATTATTATTATTTGTCACCAGATCAAATCCCCAACAGTGTTGCGATTTAAGAACATATTTCTAGAAACACGTTGCCATGTCTAACCAGAGCATTTACAGTCGAAGTTTGCTTGACATAGAGAAGAACTGCTGTACTTAAAAGGCACAGAAATGTTATGTTTTAAATATTAATGTTAAAATATTATAAGTTTGATTTATGCATCTTGTTGCTGGAAAGTAAAGGATGTCATCTTAGGGGGTGACTGTTGGTGCGGCTCATGCCAAGAAAGCTGAAGCATTTATCTGATGTTGCTTACAAACATATATAAACTTGTATTACAGTCAATTTATTATTGTTCATCTTTTTTTTTTTATTCATATGAACTTGCGTAATCGTATATCCATACTATGGTATTCATTGAGTGTGATTACATGCACATTCTTAAGCCGATTATTCTTAATAAGTCAACAACTTGATTTGTGTTGTCGGGTTACTGATTTGCTTGTAAACGTGGAAAAACAGTTATTTCCATAAGATGATTTCATTGAGTTATCTGTGTACTGGTGTGCATGTAAACATGCTTATTAACAAAATCCTAACTACTCATGATATATTGTTTGTCGTCTGTTTTAGGGTATCTTTTTACTTTTATTGAAATGTTTTACCTTCAGTTATATCAATATCTTCCACTTGTATTGGTTTTTATATAGTTTTGTTCTCTTACTGCACTTCAAATGGTTGTTATATTTGTTTTTCTTTTCTTTTTTTCCCCCAGGGGGAAAAGCTGAGTTGAAGCAGCGTTAGAAATTATGTTTTCCATTACATATTATAATCACAATATCTTCGTTCGTTGTCATTTTATTTTTTCCATCATAAGCATCTTTTTCTGATCTTTGTCAGTTGATCAATGCTACTATGTGTTTAGTGTAAAGCAATGAATTGTGCATTTCTTTTTGCAAGTTGAATAAAAAAAAGTTCTAACCCTCATTTAAAGAATATTAATTGCACACCTTATAGGGGGTCATATAATGCCTATTTTCCACGAGTTGATATGATTCTTTAGGGTCTTAATGAAAAGTCTGTAACATAGTTTGGCTCTCATTGGTAGTATAAAAAACACATTTTTATTCTCTTTTCAAAACAATTTGGAATTTGTGAGAGTCTCCTTTTAACGTTAATGAGCTCTGCTTACTCCGGCCCCTCTCTTCCATGTTCTGGGGCAGGGTCAATCAGTCACCTTAATAATTTATATAGCGCTTTTAACAATATAAAGCACTGAGCAGTATCAAATTGGAGAATAGAGTGTCAGTATTGTATAATGACAAGATTAAACACTAAACTGCTAAAGAATGCTAAAGGCATTTCATTATTGAATCGAGATACATCGTTGTCTAGATCAGCTCATTTTAAATAGGATCTTTGTAAACAAATCGATGATAATCAATAGAAATGAAGTGTCCCCAACTAAGCAAGTCAGAGGCAACTGCCGCAAGGAAACCAAAACTCCACATGTGCAAAAAATGGAGAAGAAGAAAAACATTGGGAGAAACCAGACTCCCAAGTTGGGAGGAGAACTGGCCAGACAAAACCAGCACCCATTTAAATTTCAAACGCAGTCATGTCAGATTGTGTAAAGGGGCTCATCTAGGTGTTCTGGTCTCCGCTGAAGGTCAGGAATGTAGATATCATCTCTTGGTCCTGATACACCATCTGATCTGGATACAGACTAAGACAAAGAATAAGAGAAAGACAGACCAATATTAGCTCTGATGCTAAGGACTCAGAGCTAGACATCATAGGATCCAAATGCAACTTTATTAAACAGGCAAAGTCAAACAGGCAATGGTCAAATACCGTAAACAGGAACAACGTGGAGAATCCAAGACAATAGTGAGTATCCAGGCAGAGGTACAGGGTCACAGGCAAGTTTCAGAGTCAGTATCCAGGCAATGGGTCGGGGCAACAAGCAAGAGTTCGTGATCGAGAGATAAACAAGGTCAATAACAAGGAGCAGTCCAGAATGCAATAATAAACGCTTGGGATTGATGGCAGAGCAAAACTTCGCGACTAGCTTCTCTGAAGCGTTGACTTAAATAGTCCAGAATTTACACCTGTAGCGGAACTGATGAGGTATTGCGGTGAAAAAGGTCCGGAGGGAAACTAGTACTCGGGGGAAGGTTCCCGCTGATGATGGTCGGAGAGAGCCACAGAGGTCGGAATTGGCACATGAGTATCATTCAGTGTCACACGATACTTTAAATCATTCTAATATGCTTTTTTGCAGCTAAAGAAATATTTATTAATATTATTATTATTATTAATGCTGAAAACATTTATGCTGCTTCTACTATGCTTATTTGCTGCTGAAAAAATATTATTATTATTAATATTGAAAACAGTTATGCTGCTTATTGAAATATTAGAATTTTTCGATTAGTAGAAAGTTTAAAGAACATTTCTTTTTTTGAAACAGAAATCTTGTAAACATGTAAATGTCTTTACTGTCTTTTGATCAATTTAATGCATCCTTGCTGAAAAGTATTCATTTCTTTCAAAAAAAAAAAAATGACTGCCCACAAATGTGAAATGGTACTGGACAAATATCAAAACATGCATGCTCTACATATTTTATTTTACTTGCGAGATGCCCTATACCTTTAAATCGCAGCTGCAGATTCTAATGTACCTGAATATTGCATTATTCGGGTTATGGTACATATCAAAGTGCATTTCTATCTGATATAATCACTGTGCCGCACCGCCATATTACTTAATAAGGACCTTTGAAACATTGTTGAGGTCTCTTTCGGCCAGATGGTGGGTGTCTGTGTGAATGATGAGCGGGCAGACTGCAATGACGAGACCTGCGGTATGTCCGAAACACAGCAATATACCTGAACAGCTCCTCTGGAACAGCTCCATTCTCCAGACATGTTAATTATTAAAAGAGTGAGTATGGCACCACTCTCACATCTCCATGGAAACTGCAGAGGTCAGGGTAGTGGAAGACATCAAGTGGCAAACAGAAGGAATAAGAGGGAGAGAGAGCAAGACACAGAGAGACAAATCAAGACAGAGAGAGGGGACTTTGGCAGTTCATATGTCTGTGCTTGAGTGCTAAACCAAGTTTGCCCAATCCCACAGAGAAAAGCCAAACCAGTTGAGTCTGATCAAGACCGCAAATGCTGTCACTCAATAGTTTTTCAGGCTCTAATGGTTTTGAGAGTGCATTATAAAGTCTTCTCACTGTAAGATTACATGGCATATTCAAATTGGTTGGATCTGGATTTAAATATTATTAAATTTACAACTTAGGGGCGTTCTGAGTTTATTCAAGTCGAGCTCCATTGGCAGTTCATCCAAAACGAGCATCGCATGTGGAAAACAAAATATATCTTGAGTATATTTTGTATATACATTTTGAAGAATGTTTCAAGTGTTTGGGTCTTAAACAACACTGAGGTTAAGTAAATGATTTCTGGTTATACATTAAGCAGGGAAAGTAAGGCACTGCCTGTACAACGGGTCTAATGAAAGATACAATACATAGAATTGGAAGTGAATTCCTGCTGGCTGCAGTGTGCCATCACACAGCTCACTGAAGATATTTAGCTTGGAGTCCACATTTTGCTAGTGAATCTATTGCCTAATTCCTCTTCTGCTGGCTGTAGCACTACTTCAGCATATTGGTTCAACCGTGTGTGTCACTGGTTGATATTACCTGGAGGCATCATACATTTGCATGCTCGATAGTTATTTAGTTTTAGACTTGCGTTTAGATTTAGCAGTTCAAAACTTTACACATATTTGTTTAGCATTTGTATATTTATATTTAGCATGCAGATTAGATTTAATAGTTATGAATATAATTAATATAATATATTTAAACATTTAATTAACCAGAGTAAATATATATATATATATATAATTTTTTTATTTTATTTTTTTTTTAATGAAAATTGTTGTGTGTGTAAGAGATTGTGTGTTTAATATATATATTTATTCATATTTACTTTCTATTTTATATATTTTTGTCCCAATATTTCCTTAAAGAGGAGTAAAAAAATAAGCTTTTGTTTTGGGACATCTTCATAAATAAAATGAATTATATGTTAGTTCAAAAAAATATATATGTTAACAATTTATATAGCTATGTTTTATATGTGTATGCGGGTAGCTGACATTTCTATGTGTGCTATGGCGTGACAGCAAAAATGAAAAAAACAAAATCCCACTAAAAAAACACTGAAGATAAACCTCTCTCGTGCCATTTGTAACTCTAAGAATAAAGATATTTTTTTTTCGGCACTTTTGTCACAGTATGTCACACCATAGGACACAGTCCAATTTTAAATTTGTCAGCTACCCATATATGTGTGTAAATAATTTTTTAATTAAAGATTATATAACATACATGTCTCAAATGCAGCTTACATTGCCATTAATATTTGTGTACAAATATTTTTAATTATTTAGGCATTATTTAAAATATAACTACTACTAACCCACACACAGACACACACAATAAACATAATTATAGAAGACCTATTATGCTCCTTTTTCCAATGAAAAGATGCATCTCAGATTTTCCCAGAATGTTCTTGTGAAGTTTCACCTCAAAATACCCCACAAATATTATATTGTTTTAATATTTATATCGTTATCATTATATCGTTTTTAAAATGCCTATTTTTGCATGGAAGCAGAAAAGCTTTTTTTTGTAAAGTATCTCTATAAATGCTCTCCTAAAAAAAAACATCTTATTGCGATTTAGAGTGTTAGTTAGTTAGTTAGGAATAGTTACCAGTAGTTACCAACCATAATAGTATGGTAGGTGTAAGTTAGGTGTAAGTTTAGCCTAAATATTCTATAATAAATAACGCACGTCTATGGTATGTTCTCATTTATGTAGGCTACATCTTTGATGTGTATTATTCTGTATTTCCAGTGCATTTTAATGAGAGAAGAGCCAGGGTGGGAGAAAAACACTGTGGCTAATCCCGTAAAGACATTTTGTGCTTCTCTTTGTTCCAGACCACTGGCCTCACTAATTGGAAAGATTTGCTCTGTCTGAGAGAGAACTAGATAAATTAATAAGGGGAGAGAATCATACCATTTTAAAACCATAGCGTCCCTTGACCTTGACTCCATGAGAGTGCTAAGTTAACTTTAGAAGTGAAGTAAACTCTTTCCGCCAGTGAGTCACTTTCTGATAACCTGCTGTTCTGAAAGCTTGTTTGATGACGTCATCAAGCCTTCTGTCTCCATGGCGATAATGATCAGCGCTTTTGATTGGCAGGCGAGCGGAGTGAGAGAAGGCAGAGATGGACAGATTGTGGGCTTGAGTGGGATTGTTTCACGAAGTTGGTCTTTGTTCCGTTCTCTGAAACATCCAGGAAAGTGACAACTGAAGAAGACAACAGAAAAATGAAGATTCGTTCTAGTCGATCATTTTGAAGATTGAGTCATTTCAGCTTTACATAGTTTGACATGATTTTTCTCTGTAGTGTCTTTTTCTCTGTCTCTATCGCTCTCCAGCTCTTTGTTGTGCTGAGTTTTTGCATCTTTTCTGTCTTCGCTGAATACAAGGAGCGAGACGAACGGTGAAACAATCCAAAAATTATTCAGCAGGAAATAAAGTAAAAGAGCATTAGATAGTGTATAAGGTTTATAACACTGGAAAATTATAAAGTGGGATTTTTTTCTGCTGTCGTTCATGTTTTCACGAATTCGCCTCTATGTTCCGCTGCTGATTTAGCTTTTGTTGGAGAAAATGGAAAATGTATTTTCCCGTTTATGCAAAAAATAAACCTTCAAAAATAGAGCTGGTATTGCAGAGGCTTATCTCTCTGGAGCGCACAACTTTATAAAAGTGTTATTTGAAGCGTCATGGGACAGGACAGCTGTCAATCAGATACTCGACTTCTTGTAAAGAGAGAGGCAGAGTCTCAATATTTATCTCTTTGCAATTTTGACAGTGCTGACTGCTGCTGACCAGCGCTGGACGAGAGAGAAAGAGACAGTCACGCTGTCAGCTGAAGAAAGTGTGTGTGTGTGTGTGTGTGTGTGTGTACACATCAATAAACATTCCTGAAAATCTATTTACCTGAGACAGAGTGCTGTGGTGCTGCATACATAATGCATGTGAAAGCATCTAGCAATATTTCATTGCATTTATATTTATATACTTCTCAATTTTAGTAATTTGAACAAACCCCTAATCCTTAAGCTTTGGAGTGTAACTCATCCTGCACTATTTGTGTTACGTACATGAGGTGTGCTTTTAATTTTCTAAGTGACTGCATGATTTTTGCAAAAACCCCAATGAGCTGAGCTATCACACCTAAAAATCTAAAAAGGTGTAATATTTTTATATTTAGGGGTCACCTTTTTTGCCAGTAAATATATACCTGGCTACCTCCCAGAGCAGCAAATTTTGAAAAACTCTTTTATTTTATTTCTCTTGTCTAAGTATTATTTCAATGTCAACCTTTCCAAATTATGAATGTTTCATTACACTGTATATTTTTTTCACTGGTGTTAAAAGAGCAGGGTTTGATGATTGTGATTGGCTGTATTGTGTTTGTCCAATTAGTGCCATTGTGTGTGACTGGCTGTGTCATGTGACTCAAGGGATTTCTCTGATTAGACGAACTTTGTCTCTGTCTGGATGGTTTACTATTTTTTTTATTAAATTGAATTATCTTGATAGGAATACATTTAAGTGGGAAAAACAATCCTACCATGTCCCATTTGTTTTTTGTTTGTTTTTTTTGGACAGCTTAAAAGTTTGACACACTGCATTAAATTATGTAAAGTTTTTGCACACAAAAAAAAACCTTTCATCCTATTTTTTATCATATATATGTATATGTATTTATATATATATATATATATATATGGGGGCCGAAATGTGACTATTAATTTAAAAATAAATAAATAATGCAGACAGATTGTATGGATTTATATTATTCCCTTAAAGCATGTTCTGTCTTAGTTGAAATGCTTTACATTTGCTTTAAAAACAGTACACCTCTCAACAAAAATGTTGACTTGTTTATAATGGTTGGATGGAATTTAAACTTCCACTCACAAATTAAAGAATCTTTCGGGCTAGATGTATTTGTCGTTCAGCTCATTTTCATTGGGCATTGGTCTGTCACACAGACAGCCCTGGCTGTATCAGAGATATGTCTGTATGCTGCTGGAGATGAATGATGGTCATTACTACATAACAAAATATTTTGGAAGAAAGACAGTAAAGCAAAAAGCATGTGTGTTTGGAGTAATGTTGTTATCCAAGGAGCTATGCAGATTTGTGATTGTATAGACTTACCGCAGGGGGGCTGGACACTTTTTCGTCTCCGCTGCCTGCTTTCTGCTTGACAGAGAGGGATTTACAGCACTCTGCTTTATGTATTAATGTATTCAATGCAGTGAGGAACTTCCTCCTATGGATGTCATCTCGTCATCTGCTTTTTACTCAAATCGTTTCAAAATTATGCAGTGCTGAAAGCTTACACACACACATGCATACGGTACATACACACAGTGTGCATTCATATTCACTGCATTTACTGACATCATAAAAGCAACTGGCATGCACACAGACACACACAGACTTACGATTGAGGTAATTTTCTTTTATTGCTTTTGTTGCTTTTATTGGCATTGATATTATTTATGAATCATTTTATGTCAGCCGAGGCAGGTTTTGTCTGATTCTGCTCACTTCTGAGGGCAGTTTAGTTTCTAAACTACAGCTAAGTATACACACTAAATATTGATGAGGTCTTTGTACTGTAATTGCTTAGTGGGTTTAATTTACAGTTTAAGTAGAGTCATTCAGACAGTCACTCACCTGGGTTTAGTGTATAATCCATGCATGGCTTAAACTGGACTCTCTCCATTCAAATGGGATAATTACCCTCATTTAGTTAAACCACATGCAGCAGTTCGGCTTTCTAACTGCTCGTTTTCTTTCTTTCTTCCTCTCTCTGAGGACTTTATGTCTTCCAATAAAAGTTATTGCAGCCTATAAAGCATCCTTACAGCGAACTTTCCACTTCAAATTATAAAAGAGTTCAAAATGGTCAAAACACACACGACTGTCCTAACATACTCCTTATGAGTAACCCTTGCAGAGACAAAGATTAAAGTCAACATAAATTAAAAGCAATATTTTATGTATGACAATAGTGTATAATGTTTTATGAATTTAAATCATGTTTTCTTTTGCATTACAGTGGACTGATGAAAAAGCCAGAGATTGAGCAATTGATTTCAGTTTATCAGTTGAAACAGATTCTTATAAGAATCAAGAAATCTATTATTATTAATAGTATATTAATTACTATAAAAGTATGTTAATGCAGTTCACACAGATCATGATTTCAAAAATAATTTTCAGTTCCTATTTTTCTTATCATCATGAAAACAAAATTTATAATAATGAATTAAAACATGATATTTTCTATTCAATCAACAAGATGTGAAGACTTATGTATACTGTATCAAGGAAAATATGTTTTTAGATTTAAAGTTTCTTTAAATTGTATAATCTTTTTCAAAACCAAATGAAACTAACATTTCCAAGAACTTTGCAGAACTTTTCCAAAAATGTGTTACTGACTCATAAAAAAGGGCTTGAGTTTGAGAAACTCGTAAAATCAAGTAGAAATTGCAGAAATGATGGTGATAAGTTAAATGAATGGAAACAAAGATCTTAATATAATGAAAGGAGAATAAACTTCAACAGCACTGAGTGTGTCAGTGTCTGTATGTGTTCAGTTACAAATTACTCATTTGTTCTCAGAAGTGAATAAATTTTTTTGCGTTTTTGCTAACAAATTTAGAATAGGTAACACTTGTAAATTGTAGGTATTGTGTAGGATAGGGATGTAGAATAAAATCATGTAGAATTGTCACAATTTCCAGCTGTTCCAGCTTGTTTACACCAGAGAGCACTCCAGACAGAACTGTGTCCGGCTCACAAACTCCATCACCCATCATGCCTAATTCCTGGACTGATCACACACACACACTTGCACCTCATTCACACACACCTGCACCTCATCACCACACCCACATACTGATTACACATGCACATATAAGCCACAGCCAAACACCCACTCAGAGCGAGGTCTTGTTTTCCATGTGTCACATTTCTGAGCATTTCTATCCGTTTTTGTTTTCCCGTTTGTGATCCTGGACTGTTTTCTTGTATTTTGATTGACTGCCTGTCTAGATTCCTGCCTGACTTCTCGACCTCGATTCTGCCTTGCCTCCATTGTTCCATTTTGCTGGTATCTGACCCTGCCTGTCTGACCTCGAATAAAGCTTGTGCATGGATCCGCACACCTCCGTCCCCGTTGTTACAAAAATAAGGCATGAAGATGTATTCTAGTAATATGCATGCTAATTAGGTGTAACTGTAAAATAAAGTGTTACCACATTTTCATTTAGTCAGTATCTGGGGACATCCTTGTATGTATTTTTTGGTAAAACTGCAGAAAGGTTTCTGTTAAGTTTAGCTATCTGTCTATCATCAAAGCAGTTTATTTCAAGTTTATGACAAACCAGAAGCCTAGCAGACAGGTGTCGGGGCTTTGTTTCCTTGTGAGAAGGATTGTTTTTGCCTCTTGCTGTAGATAAACATGTTGAGTAAAAGACTGTCCTAATCAAATCCGGACAGATTTCTTTCATCGCTACTCAATGCTACGTTTGTGGAATAATTGGCTGATTCCTTATTTCAAAGATGCCATAATATCTTTGAATATCTTGTCAAGTCCTTTCAGTCAGGCTTTAATGTGGCAGCAGCTGTTTTATGTATGTATGTGCAGATGAGTGTGCGAATGTGAATGACAGCCAGAGAGAGGCTCTTCACCTAGAACCCTGTGCGCCAGCTGCATCTTCCCTGCTTCCGTATTTTGTATACTCTAAGCCTCGTTTAGTGTAATTAGCTATATTTGCCTCAGTTAATGAGTTTCCCCTCCATCCTGGAGACTTGTTTTTAGAGGAACTCTGTCAGTCAGAAGGAGAAAGACTCTACCTATGACAGACTCCATTAGTGAGTAAGTGTGTGTGTGCGAGTGTTTGTGTTCTGGCTGGGACAACCTCCCAGGCCTCATTCAAACTCAATGTGAGCATTAATCACGCTAATTACAGCAGCTCTACCCCAGAGGCTGCTGGGATGGTGGAGGACTAAGGTGGGGACAGGCTGATAGACAGGAGATGTTAGTCACGCTGCTCGTCGCTTTGCATTGCAAATAGAGTCACGGGGAACTTCATTTCTGCCTTTGAATTAGCATGTGCTTCATACTGAGCAGAAGTAGACGAGCTTTCAGTTTTTCCCAGCCTCGACTCGCTCTAAAATTGATTTGTTTACACTTCTTACACCTATAATAATAAAAAATATATTTTTACATTAAAACTCATGAACTTTGGGCTGCTTTGGGGTTAGTTTGTCATGTGTGAGATCATGTTTTTATTGAGTTTAGGCAAGAAAGTATTTATTAAATATATATACATTTAAATGCGCACTTCCATTCAAACTCTTGAAGTCAGCAAGATGTTTATTTTATGATAGAAATATATCATTTAATTAATAATAATGAAATATGGTATTTAATTAAAATAATTAATTAGCATTTTTTTCATTAAATTGATTTTAAGTCACAGTAATGCTGTCCTTTTTTTATTGATTTAATTGATCTTAAAAAACATGGTCTTTTTTTTATTACAAATAATTAGTTCGGTGTAATGATTATTTTGTTAACATAATGTATGTGTATGTTTTTTAAAAAGACCCACACAAACAGTATATTTTTTGAAAATATTTGCATGTATTTGCATGTATACAGTATATTTATATTCATATAAATTATATTATATATAAATATAATTAATGAATAAACATAACATTTTTCTTAAGTATATACATGCATGTGTGTGTTTTTATATGTAGATAATAAATATACACAGTATACACATTATGTGGACAAAAGCTTTTATTTTTGATGCAATAAATCATGATTAATCACCATTAATTATTCATTATAATCTTATAATAAATTATAATTATAATAAACTAATTTTCCACAAATGCACAGTTTAAAGACATTTTTTTATTTGATCTTTTATATGGTAAATTCACCATATACGACCTGTTTGCTTGGGCTCTTTGATTCTGTATGTTCACAATTTGCCACACGTTTTTACCTCACTGCCAGCCTCAATACCCACACCAGCTCTCATCCCCCTGCCTACTGGAAAAACCAGGTCATACCAGCTTAAGCAACGACGGATTATGGGCCGAGCCAATGGGGCCAGTGCCCCGGGGTCTCTGACTGTCAGATGTGTATATGTTTCACTGTGCATTGAGCAATATAACACACAAAATAGATTTTTAGTGCAACTGTGCAACAAAAATACTTCATTTTACACATTTCTGATGCAATTTTGATATTGTTATAGCAATAGTTACAAGAACAAGGGTGTCTATCCACTTTCTCCTGAATGCAGTAGTCAGCCTATGGATAAGGCTTCCGGTTCGTTAGACGCTATAGGTAAATAACGAGAAGCCCCTATGGCGACGGGACGTGACATCTCCGTTTCCTACTTCAGGGAACGAGGGTTACAATACGTAACCGAGACGTTCCCTTTCAGTCGGTCACTCTGACATCACGTCGGTGACCGACGAATAGGGATCCCTACCAAAGCGCCATAGAGACTGTCCCTTCCAGCCCCATGTGAGAGTC
>JAUCMU010000048.1:5790382-5824522 GCA_032275025.1 Enteromius treurensis | reverse complement strand
CTCAGGGCATCCAAGATGTAGGTGACTTTGCTTCTTCAGTAGAACACAAAGATTTTTTGAAAATTTGAAAAAAAAAAAAAAAAGCTTACACAGACGAAACCAAAGTAAACCCTACGGCTTGTGACGATACATTAAGACACAAGACGATCAGTCTGTGCAAAAAACTGAACAGTATTTATATAATTTTTTACTTCTTATACACCACAATCTACAACTGAAATCATTCACAACATCAGGCACGTGACGCATCAACGTGCTCTGGCACATAGATATAGATGTAGATCCTTAAGTATTGAAGCCCATAGAAACAAGACAAGTCAGTCAGAGATTGTGGTGTAATAGAGGTAAAAATGTATATACATTTTTTGCACAGACCGATCGTTTCATGTCTTAACACCTCAATGTACTGTTTTGTCACAAGCCGTTGGGTTTGAGGTTTTAATTTTGTCTGAGTATGTTCTTTTTTTCTTTTTTTTTTGACTCTCAGAGCTTTGGTTTGGTTGCCAGATGACTGACAGACTGCAATGGTTTGAAACAAACTCACCTACATCTTGGATGCTCTGGGGCAAGCAGATAAACATAAAATTTTCCTTTTAAAGTAAACTTTAATTCTTTTGAAGTAGGCTAATCTAAAATGGAAAAAGTTTTTGTGTATTGTGCCTGTTCATTTTCATGTCAACAGGTTTTGGGAGCATAAATAAAAACTAATTTTGTGAAGTGTGAAGTTTTGTAACCACAAAACCCCAAATTTGTGAAAATGGTGATGTTATGTGCATGTGTATTGCACGTTTGCTTAGTGTTTCGATACAAAGCAACATCAACTAGCCTGGTATGCATAATACAGCATTCTGAGTCATTTTTACAGATGTTGTAATATGTACATAAAAACACAAAGGAAAAACGTTATCCTTACTTTAAATCCTTGATTTCAAACTCTGTTGAGCTATATTTAGTTGGCCGTTATGTCAAATAAAATCAGCACCGGTTCATTGTTATTATTTGCACACAGACTTGTTATTTGTTATAAATATAGTATTAATCATGTTTATTTTATTGACTTTTTCAAGTTACAACTGACACATTTTAAAACTGTGCATTTCTAATTTAAAATCTTTAGTAAATGATTGCAATTTCTTATTTACTACATTAAATTAAATTTTTTACTCAATTTAAAGTGTAATATCATATATATATCAGCTTCCATCAGTCACCCTGCACTCTTAGATATCAACATCAGCCATTAAAAAAATCCATATGTCTCCATCACTTATTTACACAAGGAGCAACTTTTTCACAATCCAGGTCTGACAAAAGCAAAAGACTGCCTTCTTCGAATATCTTTAGCTGACCTTGGATAAGCCAGCCTGAAGGGCTTGAAGTGTTTAAGGGGGTGTAGCTGCAAGTATAGCTCTCTAAAACACATGTGTGTGTGCATGTGTGAGAAAGAAGAGGAATCAAACACCAGAACAAAGCCAATCTGCCGGGACCCACCAGATAAACAAACATGCAGTTAGATGTATTTAGGGGCTGATCCTCACGATAGCATCAGCTCAGTGTGGAAGCCTCCTGAGATAGCTCCATATCTCTCAATCACACACATTCACACACACCTCTTCTTTACCTTTCCACTCTACCATAGTGCTCTAGGGTACTCGCGAACACAATATAAAGCGCCTGTCTGTCTCCCTTTCAGCAAGTCAAACACACACACTCACACTTGCTTTCTCTTGAGAGACATCCTCTCAGGCAGCTGGGGAACAAGCCCTGCGATTTGTTGTCTCAGCAGGTGTTGTAGCTTCTGTGAAAACTAAAACAAAAGCAACAACCGTCACCAAACTTTGAACCAATTTTTTTCCTGCCATCACTCTTGAAAGAGCAACTCACACGTCTCTGCCAGCTCATGTCGGTTTCTGTTTAATACGAGCCACTGTGATGTCTGCAATTAAAATCGCTTTGTATCTTTGCCTCATCAGAATCTATTCTCGCGAAATGTGTCTGCCATGACGCAAGGTATATTCGCACATTCATATATTATGAGTCCAGATAGGCTAGAGACATCAATTAGGGCCTGAATTATTCATGTTTTGAAAGTTAATTATTCAATCGCATGTTCAATTAGAAATGAATCACATCAGATCTAATTAAATATTGAAGGCAGAACTCTGAGAATGTGGAAATGCAGTTATTCTTAATGATTCTGATTAGGTTTTATATTTAGCACTTGCACGTTTCAGGCTATTTAAATGGCCTCAGCTATAGAGAAGCTGCACAGATGCAGCATTTACGGCTAAATAACACACAAGGCAGTGATATTTCAACATGAAAGTGAATAAAACACAAACACTTCATAAACCATTCATCCTTGAACATAAGTCAGGTTGTCTCATTAGCAAGTTTGGCCCCTACACTGTACATTATAGTCACTATATACTGTGCTACAGATTTAAGACAGGCTAAACATTTATTTTCAAGAAGTTTTGTTCAATTGCATTATATTTTCTATATTATAAATGCAATTAGTGTGGTTGTTCCTGACCAGCTGAAAGTTCAATCACACTCAGGCCTCAAACCTGCTCTATGCATTTACATGAATGCAAACGCCTCTAGCTATGCAAGCTTGATTTTGTGCATCACTGCCTTTCGAAATGTGTCAGGGCGCAATTCAAGATGAAACACACTGTGTTGTCAGCCACAAGGCATTCCCTGCTGAAAAAGAAAAAATGTGCTGGTCACCAGCATATGTTTTGCTTTGGTTTCTAGTCCCCAGCAAGGGATCCTGGTGCAAGCTTCCTGACAAGCATAACTAGCAAAACATCCTTTCTCATATAGCATCTCCAGGAAAATCATGCAGTGATCAGCACAGATAGCCCTGTGGACATCATGCTGACATACAGTTCTGTGCTACAGGTGTACAGAGTTCAAATCAATGCTTGAGGATCCACTGTACTCACAGGCACTAAATCTATAGATATAAAACTGTGCTATCATAATACAGGCAAAAACACCAAGAATTAGAAAAGAAAAGAACAGTCATGCGGTAAATATAGTACCAGGATGTTTAGACAATTTTCTGAATACATCATGTTTTATAATATGTCATGTATCACAAACTACTTCCTGTTTATCAGCAAAGAAATTTGAAAGCTAACTCCATAACCCTATGAGTACTCATGTTTGTTACCACAATAGTGCCACGTTCATGCAATCAATTGGCCAAGCTGCTTTTGTATATTTTTTTAAGTTTGTGTCCTTTCTTTTCTCGATATTACTCAAGCTGTCTCCCTGTTCTTCTCTCTCTGTCTGTGTAGGTCTTTCTGCATCTGCCTCATTGGTTTCTCTCGCCTGGATGATCGCGTCCTACCAGAAGGTTCTGCGCGACTCTCGTGACGACAAGCTCCCCATGTCCTACAAGGCCGTGATTGTTCAGATGCTTTGGCACCTCTTCACCATCGGTGCTCGAACCATCGCCTTCGCTCTCTTCGCTTCAGTCTTCCAGCTTTACTTCGGGATCTTCATCGTGGCCCACTGGTGCGCCATGACCTTCTGGATCATCCAGGGTGAGACCGACTTCTGCATGTCCAAGTGGGAGGAGATCATCTACAACATGGTGGTGGGCATCATCTACATCTTTTGCTGGTTCAACGTCAAGGAAGGCCGTGCCCGTTTTCGTCTGGGTGTGTACTACTGCGTGACCTTGGTTGAGAACGTCGCGCTCACCGCCGCTTGGTATATTTACAGGGGATCTTACACCTCGGACTTCTACGCCCTGATTATTGTGTGTGTGGTGGTGTGTAGCTTTGCTTTGGGAACATTCTTTATGTTCGTCTATTATTGCCTGCTCCACCCAGACGGACCTATCATGGGAGCTCAGTGGAGCTGTGTGGAGGAGGGAATGGGGGTAATTGGTCTGGGAGGTATTGGGGATTTGGGAACCCCCTTGCCCCAACCAGACGTGGTTACTAGCCCTCCCAGAACACTCCAAAGGACTACTGGTGGAGATCGGGAGATTGGGGCTGGGGATAGAGACCGAGACATGCCAGTGTTCCAGGTAAGGCCTCCTAGTGTTCCCCCAGCTTCCTCCCCACGTCCCCCAAGAACTGAGGGTCCCGTTATCCGCATCGACCTGCCAAGAAAAAGGTACCCAGCCTGGGATGCCCACTTTATCGACCGAAGGCTGAGGAAGACCATCCTGGTGCTGGAGAATACATCTCCCGTGACGCCTCGCATACAGTACCAGAGCTTCAGCAACCCCAAAGAAGTGACGGAGTACGAGACTACGGTGTAGTGTTGCTCATACCTCCACCTTCCACAAGACATCTCTATGCAGAGGTGGAACTCAGCCGCCATGAGGTTAAGGTCCGATCCTTGATGGTCGGCATGGTGCTACACAGTGGGGCATCCCGATGCCTGGGAGCGCATGATTGTTGCACATCAGGCTGGACGCAAGTAACGTGGTGTTTACATGACCTGAACGGGACGTAAAACTAGGAAAGGGACATACCTTTCTGCCTATGCACTGAACATATAAAAAAATTACAGTGATGAGAAGAAGTGGACATGTGTAAAATATAGATGAACTGACCAATCAGTTTTCCTCAGGACCAGCCTGGCTGCTGTATTGGTCTAAGCTTAATGTTCAGTGACCTGAAAACAGTACAAATTGTGTATTATTTGCTTCTGTGAATGGTGAGGTTAGCGAGTCCAATCATCCATTTCTTCAAAAGAGTTCTTCTGTAATTATTGACTTATTTATTTATTAGATTTATTTTTTATGACTCTGTGGCCATGCCTTTGATATAATTCTTCTAATTGAATATTCATAAATAGATATTATCTTTTGTTATATGTATCTACAATAGAATGGTGCCAGCGTGTTGGTATGAATGTTTTTTTGGGTTGTCTGGTCATGCTGCATTGTTTATCGGTAAAGATAAAGAAAAAATGTCATATAGTAAGACACAAGCTGTGATCTAATGTAGTTGGATGAAAATAATACTGTAAAACAAAAACAAAAAAAGATTCAGATGACAGCCTCGGAAAAGTAAAAAAAAAAAAAATTTGAACATGCGTGTTTGAGTGTTTCATGAAAATGGATTTGAGAGCATCAAGGAACATAAAACTTGAAAACGTCTGAGTATTTGTGTTGTATTTTACAGAAAGAAAAAACACAAATGATTGACAGTAACTTCTAATGCTGTATTTGAACTGCCTTTACAGTATCCAGAGCAGTGAGTTAGTTTGCTCCATCCGCAAGCCTCAAAACCCTTTTACATCTGTGTGTGTTCATTTCACTCATTATATTGTTATTTGGAAGGGGGCGTCCATTGCTGTGGTTATGAGTTTAGATTCAGAATTTTTGGGGGCTTTGTGGCTTGGCAAGAGTGAATGCTCTTCTTAGCCATGAAAAGCTGCCCACTATTGGGGACAACAATGTTTGTGTGTGTGCTTGAGAGAAAGAAAGACTTTTTTGTCACCTCATAAAATCTTAAGACCTCTTTTTAGTTTTAACTGCTTACCCTACTTTTTTTTTTTTGAGTAACAATTGTAAAGAAATAACTGCAATTACAAAACCATCACAAGACATCAGCTGAAGTGTTTCTCTCTGTCTTTATTACTCCCTCTGTGAGGTCTTTCAAGGTCTTGCTTGCTGCATTGAAATTCTTTTGCCTGGTTAAAAACCAAGCAGAAAAACCCAGATTCATGGTGGGTAATTGCCAATGACAAGAACCCTGCTGTCCAGTCTGAAGATTCCGATGGAGAGCAAATGCCGCTTGGGGGCTGTAATCATGCTGCACTATAATAGGACATTCACACATACAGGGATCTTATTGTTGGAGGTCATGGAGTAAATGAGTTGTTGTTCATAGGGCCTGTTCTTTGCTCTATGGTGGTCTCCACACCTTGCTCAAACCAGGAGCCGGTGGCATAAACTGCTTAGAGAAGATTGGTCATAGCTTTAAGGTCAGTTACACAAAAGTAGCTCTGTCTAGTTTGTATCCTGTAAGACCTGGGAAAAAATGCTTTTCGTGTTGGTCTGAATGAAAATCAAGTGCTGCTTTTAGAGAGCTCATAAACACTGGTTTAAAAGTAACTGACCAATCACTGGAGGGGTTTGGAAAAATGATTTCTTGAACGAATTGTTTGGAAGTCGCTGAACAAATAAGGTAAAAATAAATTCATGTTATAGGGAAAGGAAAGTGTTTTTTGACCTTGCATGCATGTCAACCAGTTGTTTGGGACTCCCAAAACCAAAATATGAACTTTCATAACCCATAATAGGGGCACTTTTAAAATTCTGCAACTCTGGTACTTATGGAAATTTGGTACAGAGGAACTACTTGTGTAGTCTTCGCCTTTGGATTGATTCCTTCAGCTTGTATTATTCTCAATCTGGATAAAAGCGCCTGATTAAGGAATACATTTAAATGTAAATGTAATTTGACAAGGAATGAGTTTTCCTACAGCTAAAATTAATTCAGAAACAGGAAGCATTTGTATAGAAATTGCCACTGTGCATTATCATTCATACAGAAATATCATGAACAGGATAAACAATTATCAGTGCATGAATCAAACTCACTCTGAATGCTAACAACCTTTGCCCTAGATTTCACATCACATGCACTATCGTGGAACTTCAAGAGTCGCTGCTCATTTTTAATATATATATTTTTTTTTAATTACTAACTTTGTCACAGTACTGCCATTTGATAAACTTCATTGGTACACTCTGAGGATCATTTAACATTTGAATCAGTCGAGACTAATTCAAAATGAATTAATTGAACTCAATACTCCAATTAGATAATTGAATCTGACTTGCTGACTCAAAAATTGATTTCGATTTGTGAACGGGTTGATCAATATTACTCAGCTTAAGAGAAACTGACATTGCTACCAGTTCATTCAGTTCAAACGAGAAGCTATGGTTTTATAAAATTGAGTAAAAAATAAGATAGTATGCATTGTAATGTGTAAAATATAGTATGTTACATATAACAAACATAAATATCTGGTGACAGACAGAGCATGAGATGAAAGTCGTATTCTTTGACAGGTTGCTGTGGTAACTGCAGGATCATTAAGCAGGGCCGCATGTGATGTGTGTCTGAGTGTGTTTGTGGTCTGAAAGCTTTTCAATGTGGCCCCTCTCCTGAAAACTGACCCACCATTAGCTCTCCTCCTCCTCCACTCATGCCCTTAAGGGGGTCAACAGCATCCTCTACTGTAACAGTGTGCACACACAGAACACACACACACACTGGGGTTCTCCAGGTCAACAGTGCACTCTACAAGAGAAAGCTCTTCAGGTACATGTACGGCACATGTAATGCAATTTGCATGCAATAGCATATAGCTGAATGGAGCCAAACCTAAATGTGAGTTTTGGTGAACAGTGGAGATCTACTCCTAAAGGACATTTTAGAGGGCTTTATGACCAGACCATGAAGATTAAGTTCAACCTTAACCATCAAATCCCAATGCTCTTTTTTTTTTCAAATATATCATGATTTATTATTGTTTTAGCCGATATTAGGCATTGTTCACCTAAAAATTCAATTACCCCAGAATTAAAAAAAGTCATCCTGGAGGTATGTGGCTTTCTTTTTTCAGATGAATTAAATCTTCAAGTTTTATAACGGCAGTGAATGGTGGTTAAGATTTTGAAGCAAAATAAAGGGCATCTATCCATCATAAAAGTGCTCCAAACGGCTCTGGGGGTTAATAAAGGCCTTGTGAAGTGAAGCATCTGTGGTAGTGCACATTCATCAAAGACTGGCAGAGAAGAAATGGTTCAATAGTTATTATTATCAGTTTTCTTTGTGCATATAAACTATTCTCATTACTTCATAACCTTACAGTTGAACCACTGATGTCACATGATCTATTTTTGTGAAATATGATTTCTATGATTTTTACTTCTTACTTCCTTTCTGGGTCTTGAATGTGGTAGTTGCGTTTCTGTTTATGCAGGGTCAGAAAGCTCTCAGATTTCATCAAAAAAAAAGATGAACCACTTAAGGCTTTGGAATGCATGAGGGTGAGTAATTAATGACAGTATATAGGATCGCGTTTGATTGCACAATGACTTCAACCACAAAAGCAGACTGCTTACTCCTCAGCGTCCATTATGGCCCAGATCATCTGCCACTGATTTCCATGGACTATCTGGCCACTGTCCCAGTATGACATTGGGTTTATGTGATCTGTTCCTCCTTAAACTGAGCTACCAGCACGTTCCCCTGGGCTGTTTAACAATCCAGATCAATCCAAACACAGAGTCTCTGACAAACTGCACATTTCTCCATGACTTGAGGAACGATTCTACATGCCCTTATCATAAGGTTTCATTACATTCCTTTAGTAAATGTCATCGGGCGTAGTGAAAACTGCACTGTTGCACACAGTAAAATCAAATAGATTTCATTTCTTGGTTGAAACAGGTCAAGCAACTTCAATATTATGTTAGATAACTATAAAACGCTCTTTCTGTATAGAATATAAAAGCATATAACGTGGGTTTCTGTGCAGAGAGTAAGCATGCTGTCTCTCTGCAGGTGGTTAGGGAGCCGCTATCCTCATACCATGTTGCCTCACGCTAAAGTGCCACTCCCCGCTGAAAGAAAGTGCTGGCCCACACTGCCCCCCAGTGGATGCGGTGAGTAGTTGCGCGAATCATTGGCAAAAGATCTGTGGTGCAATGGGGAAGGTCAAATTCAAACTTGAGATTTGATTTGGTGTTTCTGCTAAAAACGAGCAGACTAGTACTGTAAATCTTTCATTTCACTATATTATGCTATATTAAATCCATAATTCAGTCTTTTGTTGTTGATCGGTTTTCTTTCGGTTAGAACATATTTTATGTTTTCGATTGGAAGTGATAAAGTCTCATTGATCTGAGGTTTTTGAGTGAAAAATAGCATTAATTGTTGTTACCTTGACAGTGAAAAAACATACTGCAGACACATTTACCGAGTGTAGCTAAAAAAAACAATAGAAACATCACAGAATTTGTAATGGTTTTAGTGGTTATAATGGGAACTGTGAGGGAAACTGTAATGGTCCCTGTGGGTATCTACTGGAATTTATTTTTATTTTTTTCCAGCAAGGTTATCCACAAAGGCTTGGTTTCACAGACATGACTTGGACTAAGCCAGGATTAGGCCATAGTTCAATTAGGTCATTTAAGTCATTTTAAGTAGAAAATGGTGTGCATCTTGAGACAATACAAAGGCACTGTTATATTATATGATCAGTCCATGCAAGTTTTTTTCTGCTGAAACAGCTCAGACTTACATTTTAGTGTAGGACTAAAGCCTTCCCAGCCAGCAATGAAACGTGGGGCCTAGATGAGGGCTTCATAGGCGGCAAATGTGGGCCCCATTATGGGCTTGCACCCGGGATCCACATGGGGGCCAGCCGTGGAAGCCCATACGTACTAAAAGTGGGACCTTTAAGGGTGCTGCATGGGTCCCAACTGGGCAATTCATGCCAAACCCATCTGGGCCCCACATGTCATTGCTGGCTGGGAATTGTCTGTATAGTGTGTGCCAAATAGGTGTCAAAATGCGCCATTGGAGAAAAGCATATCACAGCAAACTGTTCCAATCGTTGTTTATGGCCCTACAAAACCAATTTGGCTGAAATCGAAAGCTAATCTTTTGATTTTGTCTGAAAGTTGTCCAAAAAAATGCTTTTGTTACTTGCAGTCGTGCAAAGTAACAGCACTAAATCAACACAAAAACTCATTTTAATTTATTTTAATATTTTCCAGAATGACTTTGGGAATTTGTTTTGGTTTGCTTCACAAATCTCTGCAAATCTGTCTTTGAGTAATGTAGGTGGAAAGTTTTTAAACAGTCTTTCTGCCTACTGTCAACTCACTCATCCACGTATTTTAGTAGTGTGAGTGGTTTGGTTATTATAATGGGGACTTAAACCTGAAATCGCACAGAATCATGGGACTTGTGTCATGGTGGAGACCTAAATTGAGGTCCTCATGGGTACAAAAGCTTATAACTCAATGAAAAAGGCAGAAAGTTTCCTGTAAGAGCTAGGTTTAGGTGTAAGGGTGGTGTAGGGCGATAGAAAGTATGATTAACTGTATTAAACCTTTACGCCTTTGGAGAGTCCATACAAGCATAGCTGACCAAACATGTGTGTGTTTACAGCCCCATTTTGTATACTGTACAGTATGATTATGTGTTATCAGTAGTTGGAGTGTGGAGGTGTTTGGGATTTTAGATCAGAGTCTCTGGTGGAGTTTCCTGTCCAACAGGAAGTGTGTTTCCTGCACAGTCCTGCCTGGCTCCAGAGGGCTGAGAGGAGATTGGGCCTGTCCTACACAGGGACACACATACAAACACTCACTCTTGCACACAGCTAGCCATCAGGCTGCTTAATATGGACTATGAACCCAAGCGAGCCAAGAAGGTAAGTTCTTCTTCTGTTTCATTGTTATGCATTAAAACTAGCTGGACATACATCCAGATGTGCGTTTGAAGTGTGTCGCAGATTTTCTGTAAAGCTGATCATGTGATCTCAAACACTTTTGTGTGTACCCCATGATATACCAAAATCCTTGAGTGATAACGTTATACTAAAAAGACTATGCTAATTTATTAGCTTGATTTATCTGAAATGTGGCGTTAGCTGAATGCAACAAATCATTTGGAATTTAATTTCTTACATTGAGACTTATACATTGAAACAGGCCACAAAAAATATATTTATGGGTTCCGTTTTAAATAAAGGACACAAGCATACACTATAAGGATTTCTTAGATAGCTATAGGCCATATGCAACAGCATTGGTGTTACATCCAGCACTGATCACATCAGAAATGTGCCGAATTTCAAAGCTTTAAAACAAAGTAACATTGTGGCACAAAATGCATTACGAATATTTAAGATTCTACTCTATTTCTGGGTCACTAATTAAACAGCAAATCCTTACAGCAGCATAAGAGGCCAATTACAGCTTCCTATTATCTTCAAAGGATTAACTTATTATGTATTGCTGTTGGGGTGGGAAATCATTGTAGCTGAAGATAGTAGTTGTGTTTAGGTTTAACGGTGGAGTCATGTGATGTGGTGGATAAATTGTTTTGAATTTACCTTTCCTAATGCGTTTTGACTAACACCCAGAAAGCAGTCAGGATGATTGATAAGCCCCATTAGATCACATCTGATAGTGAACACACACACCATCACCGTCATGATGTGTGATTGCTACACATTCCTTATATTCTTTTTCTCACACACACTGTATAAATCAGCGGGTTGTTAGTAGAGCGTGTTGTCTCTAATCTGTCTTCCGTATCTAACAGCTGTCTCGCTGATGTCACAGTTTGAGCAGCAGGCTGATGTGTGTTACATCATCATAAAAGCAGATTTAAACAGGCTTTCACAAATCTGACGTCAAGTTAAATTATACACAACAGAACTAAAGGCTCATTTTTAGTTCATCTTGGCACAAAGCTTATATTACTTGAATAGAACAATGCTGTCCAAGCCATCTTGGTCAAAAATGAGATAGCGACACTGAGTGAATGCTCTACAAACATACATAGTATATGTTCATCAAGTACTTTCAATTCAAATGTGCTCAATCCCAGCCTCAAGCCACTGAGAAGTATCATTTTTACATAAAAACCTACAAAGTAGCCAGAAAACAAATACTAATTAAAAAATGTCAGATGTATTAGAGGCTTTTGCATCTAAACTCTATATGTATGTATGTATGTACGCATGTATGTACGAATGGATGGATGTACGAATGGATGGATGGATGGATGTACCAATGGATGGATGTACGGACGGATGGATGGATGGATATATTTCATAATTGTAATAAAATCATGTCTGAATTCTAAAATTAAAGGTCACAATTATTTCGGAATTTGTTATTTTTTAAATTCCATGGGGGGAAAAAAATATTTCTGCCTCAAAGTGAAAGGAACTTTCAATTGCACTTTATAATCATATAAACATTATTGCAAAATCTCACTACATCTTATATCTCTTATCTAAACTCTTGTCTCAGGGCTTTGTAAAGCGCCTGGTGTTCCCTAAATCTAGCCGGCGACAGGCAGACAAAGGCAGTGTGTACCGTAGACCCCTTCACACTGTCCCTCTCTACCCCCCTGACTACCTCATCCACCCAGAGAGACTCATTTACGACTATGTGGAGAAGGAAGTCAAGGTTAGTCAGACAACACAAAGCAAACACATCACATTCACATGGAATCATCGACTGAATTTTATGGATGTCACCCAACAGTTCCTGGGACACTTGACATGGGTGTCATGTTCCCTGAACCCATCAAGTAGAGACGAGCTTCTGCAGCTTCTGGACACAGCCAGGGTGAGAGTCATTGTAATGTTATTCAAAAGATGAACCAAACCAACATAAAGCAGATTAACTTATGTCCGATTTAAAAACTATAAATGATATAAAATGTATTTTAAGCAATTCCCACATTAAAAAATATTATAGTAAATACTACAGTGTTTTTGAACCATACTATAGTAAAGTACTTGAATCAATTTGTTGTGGTAATTCTATAGTTGCTATGGTAATATAACAATAATAGTTGTGTAAACAAACTACTTTACCCAATACTGTAATAACTTTTCTACAACTACTGTATAGGATATGTTATTCAACAATACAATGACATTTACTGTAGTAAAAACTAAAGTGTACTACATTATTTATTCCAGTTTATCAGTTCACTATAGTTAATACTACAGTATGCTGTGGCATTCATTAACAAAGTGTTGAAAATTTTATAATATAATACATTTTGTCTCCATCTGTAGAAACTGAGAGTTTTGCCTCTGAAGACCAGTGTGGAACAGGACTGTATTCTCAGCCTGTCTGCTCGCTGTCTGCTGCTTACCTGGAGGGACAATGAAAAACTGCTGCTGAGAATCCCCACACATGAAATCGCGGCTGCCTCCTACCTACGGGATGATGCACTGCACCTACTGGTGCTCAAAACTGGTCAGTAGGAAATTAGGAAGCATGTACAATACCCTGGTTAACCCTGGTTACTATCTATTCTGTTGGTTACTATCTAATTTGATTAGGCCATTTTAGGGATGCATTGCAGATTTCTAAATTACCTTCATGTGTTTATTTGTAGCCGACAAATATTAGAAAATATCAAAGATTTAAAAAAAAGGTAAATAAGTAACAAAGTATGCAAAGCATGTGGGCAGTATGTAAACTGAAGAGAGACAACACATTGTATGTTAGTTATAGTTTGCATTCCCATGCGAACCTTTAAATTAAAGGATGGGAGGAATCTTCAATAACTGTTTGTATTCCCAGGTCTGAATGTGGACACTGTACTAGCTGGTGACAGTCTGGAGAAGAGGCCCACAGGTTTGGAGAGCCGCAGACAAACTATAAGCAACACTGACCCCCGGCCTGCAGGGGGCACTATGGAGCGCCGCCACACCATCTGTGGTGTTGACTGGAAGCTCTCATCCCGCCATGAGCCTAAACAAAGCAGCATGGATGGAGGAGGTGGGATAGGGGGTGGAGGAGGTGGTGGTGGTGGTAGTGATGGTGACAGCGTAGAACGGAAACGTGTGAGCGGGAGTTGGGAACGTAGACAGACCCGGAAGCCATGCGGAGGTAGCTGGGAGAAACGGACGATGAGTGGGAGCTGGGACCGGAGGCCTGTGGGGGGCAGCTGGGAGCGAAGGGGAGGTGGAGGGGTCATAGGAGGGAGCTGGGAAAAGAGGCACGGGCCTGGAGCTAAGCCAGGGGGAAGCTGGGAAAGGAAGCACACGGCAGGTGGAAGTTGGGAGCGCAGGCAGGCTTGCACAGGGAGCTGGGAGAGGGGAAAGTCCTACGGCAGCTGGGAGAGAAGGAACCATAATCCTCTGGAGCCCATGCCATGCCCTGATGCCTACTGCAACCTCATCATACTGGCTGTAGAGAACAGGGTGAGGTTATTCGGCCATTTAAATAGATGAATAAATGGATAAGTTAAAAGCCTTTAAGATGGATGGATGGATAAAAAGGTTAAAAATGAAGGATGGAGGGGTTAATAAATGAGGGATGGGTTAAAAACTGTTAATGAAGTTGGCTGGAGAGATGGATGAAAGGGTTAATAACTGGTGGGTGGATGAAAGGAGTAATGAGTGATGGAAAAGTGGGTGGGTGGATGGATGGATGGATGAAAGGTTTAAAAAAGTGTGAAAAAAAATCTGTATTAATAAGTGAGGCATGTGTTAAAAACATTATTTATTGGATGGATGGATGGGTGGATGGATAGCTTAAAGGATTAATAATTGATTGATGGATGGATGAAAGTGTTAGTAAAAGATGGATGAGTGGATGAAAAATTGTGAGCTGGGTTAAAGCCAGTAGCTGGCTGGCTGGATGAATGGATAGGCAGCATTTGGATGTTGGATGAGTTAATTAGCAATGATGGATGAATGGATGGACAATACAAACATTGTAATTGTGGCAGTTGGAAAAATAAATAACAACTGCTGTATAGATGTAAGGTGATTTTGATGAATAAGAAAGTCCTGATTTAATCAGTGGTTGTGAGCCTCAGGTATAAGAGTGTCTCGTGTATAGTGCTCCTGCAGTGACCATGCTGACGAGATGAGCTGTGTCAGCTGCGATGTAAACAGTGCATTCAGGGTAGACTCTCCTGTGACGTAATGCCCAGACTTATGTAACAGCATGCTGTGTCAGTGATCTGTGTGTCTCTGTGTCTGCCTGCAGACATTAATATGGATGGGATTGTGTTGACCCACATTATTGTCTGGCTGCTT
The DNA here is from genome assembly GCA_032275025.1 of Enteromius treurensis. Lineage (NCBI taxonomy): Eukaryota > Metazoa > Chordata > Actinopteri > Cypriniformes > Cyprinidae > Enteromius > Enteromius treurensis. The sequence continues at coordinate 5,809,717 of JAUCMU010000048.1, read as the reverse complement.
TTGTTGGTGTGAAGTGTGTGTCTGTCTAAGAGAGAAAAGCAGGAAGATAGAAGCATTTTAAAAAGTTGTATGTACAGTAGCAACAGACACTCTGTGATTTTCTCTTCATTCTTATACTGATCCCCCACAGGATGCTGCAGAGGAGTACTGCGCGCTCATCTGTCAAATGTTTCAGATCATCTATGGACATCAGACCATTGAATGTGTTGACAGGGCGGGGTATCACTACACCATGCCTGATCACTATTGGCTACAGAGGAGTGAGTGACATCACTATTGCTCTTTAGCAGACAGTTAACAGAAACCAAGTTATACAGGGCTGAATGTCCTTATGAATAGAATAAGTTAATTTTAAATTCTTACTTATATATTATATTAATAATTGTTTTACATTTCAATGTAATAAATATAAAATCATACACACACACACACACACACACACACATATATATATATATATAAGAAATGCAATAAGTCTTTCTAGCATCGCAATGTGGCAGACTGAGAATCCCTGAAACCCACTTAAAACTGTTCGTAACTGATCTTAATATAGTTTGCATCATTGCATATCTAGACTGCACTCATCAATTGCATCTTTTGCCAGCACAAATTTTTAACATGTTGTCTTTCTCCCTCCCATTAAATACTTGTCCAAGGTGACAGCTGCCTTACTGACATGACATATGGCTATGACACAGACTTCAGCTGCTGCAGCTCATAGTGAGTGTCTGTTTATGCATCATGCTTCATGAATTATCATTACATGTGTACAATGTCTTGATTTTGTAAGTCATTGCCCCAGTAACCTGCAGCACAGAATAGAAACGCAAATATGATTATCCTGTCTGCCACATTTGGGCTAATTTTTGCCATTTGGAGCCCAGAGCTGGAGGGCAAATAATGTTTGAAAAGCTATTTTAATATATTTGAGGAAACGGGGGTGTGGTATTAAAAATAGCTTTTAAGCTCTGTCACATCTGACTTCATGTGTGTTATCTCTCCTCACAGTAATGGTTCACAGGAAGCGTTTGATCCGTATTATAGTGAGAACTACAGTGAGAGCTCATCTCTCTCCTGCCATGAGTCACATCGAAGCCTGGCCTCCACACACAGTGACTCTGAGCCCTGTAATGCCAGCCTGCAGGAGTACATGATCATTGTAAGATGCTTACACACAGAAAATGATGTAATACGAATGACACTTGACTTCACCAAAAAATGAAAGTTCTGTCATCGTTTACTCACCCACATGTTGTTGCATGTTTAAACTATATGTAGACTACATATACACTGAGACACACAATGTATTTTGAAGCCTTTTGAAATCTTTTGAAGCCATATGATTCCCGTAAATGAAAACTTCTGAAATCAAGCAACCTTGGGGGTTGAAATAATCGGTAAATGACAGTGTGATTTTCAATTGTGGGTGAACAATTCACTGCAGTTATCGAAATTATTGTCTCTTTCTAGTTCTTGTGTTATAGTTCTGTGTCCTGTTCTCATTGGTTAGTTGAGGAGTAAGCTGATGCCTCAGGAGATTCAGGAGTTTGCTCTGTTTCTCAGAGAATACAGACTTGGTGCTCCGATAGAGCAGTTCTGCACTGACCTGCTGCAGCTCTATGGAGACTCGCGCAAGTTCCTGTTGCTTGGTGAGAAACTCACAACACAGAATACAAAAGTCACCATAGACTCTCTCTATTTTTCCTTCATTGCCTCTCTTGAGGAATTTGAGTGCCTGTTTAAATCCCCAACTGGCGTTTTTGTTCAACCGGGTTTATTTCATTATGAAGTCTAAAGTCATATTTAGATAAAGTCATGATTTATCGGATTTTGCGTATACAGAGTTTGTGTAATTGCCATCTATCATTAGCTCATTAGAGGGATTAGAGTAACATAAAGCCTAATGAATATTCATGAGCACCTGGCTTTCACTGGAGCAGTCAACATCAAACTTTCCCAGCGTGACAGAATTACAAAACTCTCTACTAACACTTAGCCGATGTGGGAAAAGAAACATGATACAGCCTATAAATAACTCTATGACAACGATTCAAAACTATAAATAACTCTGTTATCCCAGATTTGTCACAAATACATATTTAGATAGTGAGTCATTAAGTCATCGAAATGGATTATACAGTAAATTCCTACTGCGGCACAAATTTGTCCAACCTGATTAGAAAGACCTTGTAGATGTTACTTCTGAAGTGAGTTGGTAAAGGATAAAGCAAATTGCAGCGATTGTGTGCAAAAGAGACACAAGTACATAACACTCACTGAGCCATTTATACCTCTGCTGGCCGTAGACTCATCTAACCTGACACGCAAGCAAAAGGCTGAGTCAGCTCCATACAGCTCTGCACGAGTACGAGATTGTCTGTGCTTTCCCCATTCAGACCATTCAGTATTGTTAGAGTGAATTTATAGTTACAGTGCTGAATAGAGACAATTAATCACAAACGTGAATGCTGCCACATTGTCGCAGGAAAAAAGCATTTTTTTATGTCTTTACTGTCACTTTTGATTCATTTAATCCGTTCTTGCTGGATGAAAGTATGATTTACTGAACTCAAAAGTTTAAAAGGTAGTGTATGTTAGAAAAAAAAATCCATCTTGTAAGTTTGCTTGTTAATGTGAAAACACAGACTTATGGTGCATTCTCACGTATTTCCTCTCCCATGTGAGCAGGCATGAGGCCCTTCATTCCAGATAAGGATGTAGGAGTCTTCGAGACGTTTCTGGAAGACATTGGGATCCGAGAGGGTGGGATTTTGACAGACAGTTTTGGCCGGATCAAGCGGAGCATGAGCAGCACATCTGCCACAGCAGTGCGTGGTTATGACGGCTGGACTCTTCCTTCCGGTTCCCAGGATTTTAACCGCAAAATTGATGACATCACACACAACATTGAGGCTTTGGGCTTTGAGGAAGGGAACGGAGATATAGAAGAGGAGGATTATTACCTGTAAAACATACAAAATGAACTAACATATAAGTCACTGTACATTTGTATACAAAACTGTTGCACTGGAGAGTTTTTGAAGACAGGGTTTAGGCCACACATTTCTTTGATGTCATATATATATTTTGTTTAAACTCAAATAGTTCAACATTTACAGCATATGTGAAATTTATTGAGCCACATTTTGAGTGCTGCTGATGAAAAAAGGACGTTTTGCATCCTATTTGCATTTGTAAATCGTATTATTTGCATGCAAGTTTGGTTATGTTGTGTTCTGCGTCAATGAGTCACAAAAGTGCACTTATGTAGTGAGGTACCAGAGAGAACATCGTTGGCTATGGCTGCTGTCTGCAGGGAGAATAACTCGTGAAAAACTCAGCCTTGACATTCTTTCCAGTGTCACTGTCACCTTGCCACAGTCTAATGCCCTTCCCTTTCCTCTTATCTATGCCAACCACTGAAGGTTGATGGGCTCTGCGCCCAGCACTAGAGGTTATCAAAATGGCACATACATCTGTCAGGCTAAACGTTTGTTATGTAATGGAACCGGGCAGAAGAACAAGGCCAGACAGGGTTTAGATTAAAGTTAAACCTCTTCTCACACCCAAATAATCTTTGTAGTCAAACCAGTGGGGGGCAACAATGAACATTTGTGGAATATTTTAGTCAGGATGGAGGACACAGTTAAATTATTTATGCTTTAACTGAAAGTCCTGATTGAAATAAAGAGCTGACTGACTTTGTATTAATGTTTATAATAGTTAAATACTGTAAAATGTTATAAATTAAAATGTGATACGTATCTAAAATGTGGGTCTAAAGGACGTTTATTTTACTGTACTCTAAAGCTTAGACCTTAGCTTTTTAATCTCTGAAATGAGAAAATATTTGACCCTGGATCACAAACACAGTAAATAGCTAAAAAATAATTAGGGTGAGAGATCGTGTTCCATGATCCAAGACATTTTGTAAATTTTACTACCTAATATGTCAAAACTTCATTTTTGATTAGTAATATGCATTGATAAGAACTTCATCTGGACAACTTTAAAGGTGATTTTCTCAATATTTAGATTTTTTCCACCCTTACATTTTTTGCACCCTTAACCTTTCAAATAGTTGCATTTCGGCCAAATGCTGTCCTATCAATCAATGGAAAACCTTTTTCTTCAGCTTCCAGATGTTGTAAAAATATTTCAACAATTTTTAAATATTGACTGGTTTTGTGGTCCAGGGTGACATAAAATTGCAAAGCCGCAGAAACGGCATCTATTTTAGAGTCCTTCATTTTATCTCTCTCATCTGTCTGAGCGCGCCTGGGAAATTATTTCAAACGCTTTATGACTCATCCGCCAATGAAATTCGCGCACGCTCGATCTATTTACTAAAATCCTGACCTCTAGGCCAATCAGGTGAGAGTGGGCGTGTCCTGGAGAATAGCGCCAGGGTAGAAACAGAACCGAGCAGCGGAAAGGTAGTTAATTCGAGAATGGCGGCTGCTGCGTGCAGTACGCAGAGCACCCTGAACCCATGCACTGGCAAACTGCACAGAGAGCATCTGCGGAAAAGTAAAGATTCGCGGAGGAGGCAAGCTGCGCTTTTGTTTCTCACTAATATATCCTTGGACGGTCGGCCTGTGCGGAACAATGTGAGCGCAGCGGGCCCAAGTGATGCCGAGTTTCAGTGCTGTGACATCGGCGCGACTGTGAACGAACTGTCCGCTGCGGCGAGTGGCGATGGGACCTTCTCCAGCCTCTCTGTCCCTAGACTCGGGCTGCTCAGCGTCCCGCCCATCCTGGTTCTGCCGTCGGACTCTGGGTTCAGTAACGCCGGGAGTACCGAGATGTTCCTGGAGAGGGAGAGGGGCTCGTTCTCCTCACAGAGCAATCTCCTGTCCCCTTGCAGTCTGCAGCCCACTCCACTCGGAGCGCGGAAGTCTCCAACGCTGCTGTCAGTGCAGAGCTGCGGCTCTTCGCTGGAGTCTCGACCGCGGTGGGTGCACAAGTTTCTGAACATGGCTTTCACTTTAGAGGCAGTGCGAGATAGGAAAGTTTAATGCATTTTAGACTTTACATAAACTTCGGAAAAAGATTTGGTCGTGTCTCAAAATGTAGCGAACTGCCCACCTAAGCAGCATATTTACGCGTCAGTGTGTCAAAGTGGCAGAGGAACTACGTTTTTGATCTTATTATTTAACGTTGATCTTAAATCTATTGTTTATTAAATTGTTTAATAGTTAATATTAGCTAATATATTAACCCTTTTCAAAATGAACATTTTGCTAGTTTTGTGGTAGCTGTAATATTTTGTCAAAATGTAGAACAAAAATCAATTTTCGGAGATTTCATATTGACACACAATCAGTATAAAAAACAAATCTACTAATAATAATTATATTTTGTAAGATAAATGAAAAAGAATAAGTGGTTCTAATGTTGTGTTTCATTTACTGACAGAAAATGATATATTTTAAAATGGATTTTTAAATAGCAAACAATGCTTTTTTTTCTTCCATTACCATCCCTTTCACAGCTTACTTTGCAACATTGTTTTTTTTTTTGATGCAAGAAATGTTTAAACATTACACTTTCATGCTTTATATAAATACAGTATAGTATTATTTTTACCTATTGCATAAGTGCATAGTAATACTGATGTGCAATATAAAATAAATGTGTAATTTTTTTCTGAGGTTTAATATAATTGCTCAGTTTATACATTTTTGTAGTTAAATGTTACAGCATTAACATGGACACATAATGTAAGGTGTTACTCTGACCAGCCTAAATAGGCATGCGATGTAACAGATTTTATCCAACCTGCATATTTGGAGAGAGAGGCACCATACAGTCATTCAGACTAATGATACGAGTGGTTGGAAATGTTTATATAAACCGTGACGTAATATTGCCAACCTCAACGTTTACTTCATTCTTTTATTATTTACTAAAAATTTCAAAGAACCGATTAAAGAGAATCAAGTTCAATAACGCAAAGCATGTGTATAATTTTGTCTAGAGAAGCTTCAGTGTTTCTTCATGATTTTTAGTCATTTACCATATCTGTCCAGTCAGAGTCTAATTTGTTTGTGCTTTAAATATACACCCCTATTTACAGCGAATGAATCATCAGGGGTTACGTGATCTCTAGTTTTGAAACGCCTTTTTCCAGTTTGCTTCTAAAATCCTTACACTTTGACAATTATTTAAAAAGCGTCTTGGTTGTTGTTTTTAAATATATTAATGAACAGAAGTTGCACTGATCTGCAGATAGAAAATAAGAGTGGCAAGCCACCACTTCAGATTGTATCTGCTTGACTTTTAAATGTTGTTCCATGGGTGCAAAAGTATGCAAAAAAAGACTGTGTTTTCATTCTCGCTATACTCTCATTGACCACAGAGCGAACAAACCCCTTTCTGGAATCCAGATGACTTCACAGCCAAATAAACCTTGCCTAAAAATGGCCGTTTGTGCGTGAGGTTTTCAGCTTTGCTTGCTTCATCTCTCCACATGAGGAAGTGAAAAAGCTTGTCATACACACAGTGAGAGAGTGACGTTTATGTTTAGCTCTTAATATCTACGGTCCATTGAACAATAGGAGGTCTTTATTCCTTTGACTGTACCTCCCTCTCCAAAACCTCTTCTCAATTTACTGGTGCGGTTGTGACGTGTAGATTCAAACCAGACTGACATTCGCGGCAGACATTTGCTTTGCTTTATCAGTTAAAGCTTTGAGGTCAGTCCGTGCTGTATATACGGGTGGTGGTGCTCTTTCAGCGCTTCACACTGCTTTGTGCACACAGTACCTGCTGAGATTAAAGCTTAAGACATTCTGTCATATTCTCAACCCTTCAAAGGGTCTCTGCAGGCCTGAGGGAATGAACCGTCTCTGCACCGGAGAATAAATCAGGGCTACATGAGCTTGATTCAAATGTTGCGGCTTCTCAAAATAGTTCCAGCAAATGCATTAAAATTGACCTTTCCTTGCTTGAAAACAACCTCTCAGAGTAGAGAAGTTGAATAACCGTTCATAGCATCACAGAGAGATGTGACATTCAAAATAAAGACAGTTCGAATAGTCAAACAAGTAGGAGCTTGTTAACCACGCTTGCCCAATTCTCAGCTTCGTGCATTGTCGAAATACTTGAGGCTTTGAACTGTTTATGGAGTTGCTCAAAAGAGAGCTGTTTTGTAATCAACAGTTGAAAGATTTTTGCATGAGATGTTTAAAAATAATAATAACAATAATTGGCCTATTTTTTGCCTTTCCTTTTGGGTTCTGTTCAGTGCTATAGCGTTTGAACATGATTCCCTTTGGTAGCTTTAGAAATGGTGAATCTTACCATCTCTTCATTTAAATGTTCTCACATTGAGCTCTATTACACACCTCTTTTTCTGATGGAGAAATCAAGTTTTATAAAGACATTCTCCAAACCTAAATAAGTTCTATCATCATTTTCTTAGCCTGTTCGAAACGAGAGATACTTCTATCCTTCCATTGAGAAAAAATAAAAAATAGCTTCAGAAAGCTCACAAATGCATCAAACAAGAACGTTTGATATCTTCTATATTTGCATATAGAACATTTACATATTAAAGGGACTGTTAACCCAAAACTCAAAATTCTGTCATCCTTTACTCACTCAAGGACATAATGATAGATTTGCATTTTTTAAATGGTGAATAATCTCATTTTGTATTCTTCTAAAGTCAGACAAAAGGTGGCATGGACTACTAAGCCAGTTAAAGAATTGAGTCCGTGACAATTGTGTCACTCTTGTTCTGAGCATGCTAAGAAGAAAACATCTCTGTAATGTCATTAGTTATGTATATTAGTCAGTAATCTACACTCGACGGTGAAACTGTTGATTTTTCTTGTTTTAGGGAAGTCCTTACATGTGAGTTAATAACTGAATGGGTGTATCCATGTACATGGAAGTGGCGTTGTTTGCAGACTGACCTTGGGTTTGGTTGTCAGTAGCACTCGTGGCATAATCAGAATTTGAAGCTGAGGTACTCCAGGAAAGCATTGTTCAGTGTGAAGGATGCTATTAGTGTCATTTGGCTGTCCTCCACCTTTGCTGTTTTAGGTATCATTAGATCTGATGATGGTGTGAGATTTTATGTGTAATTTTAAGTCTATGTTCATGTCAACCGGAAGCCCTTATGTCTGTTTGTGGGTGTGGTGTTTATTTTATTACAGGTAGTTGTTAAAAAAATGTCATTGACAAAAACAAATAACAAATTAATAATACTACGACTGTTTCTAAGTTTAAGCTTAGACAAATGTTTTTAGCTGGATATGACAGATCTCATTGAGGATTTAAACGTGCTGTTAATTTACTCACCCTCATGCCAGCCAAGATACAGGGGACTTTTTTTTCTTTAGTAGAGCAGAAAAGAAGATTTTGACTGAACAGGGGTTCTTGGTGATTCATGAAATGCAAGTCAGCAAAAAGCATGTCAAGGAGCACAAATGAAAAACCCATGGCTCCTGACAATCTATTGAGGTCTTGTAAAGGGAAATGATCATTTAGTGCAAGAAAGCGAACATTATTTCCCTGTGAGTAGACAACATAGAAAGTGCCCCAATTATGGGTTATGAAAAGTTCATGTTTAGGCCTTGGGAGTCCTAAACAACAGGTTGACCTGCCTTTGTGGTCATAGGGAATTCAATCCTGAATAAATATCCCTACACCAGCCCCCAAAGATGAGTCTTTATTAATAAAAAATGTACCTGTAAATCATGTTTATGAAAAGGAATAAAAGTTGTCCTCTAGTGCTTAAACTGCGTTTAATTCCTTTTAAAAATGACTTGTTTCTATGATTCAGAGTCGATTCCTTGTCGAGAAACAATCATTTTATACACTGTGCACTTTCAGGTTTAAAACTTTGCTGATAATACTCTGGCTACTCTCACCTCCAACACACCAGCCCACTGATTGAGGCCTGACATTTCACCCACTCACTTCCTCTTGAGCCGGTGCTTTACCACTTTTTGGTCCAGCACTGGTTCTCTAGCCTTGTCTTTCATCCCTGTGTGCTATTGGACCATTGGAAGCATGGAATCAGGCCATATGTTCTCTCAGCGCTTTAATTCTGTGCATGTCCAGTCCAGGCAGGATTACGGCAGGGTATTTATTCAAAGCTTTGTGACGTGATTGTGGCCTGACTGCATCCAGTTGGCCAGGAACAGCTATTGATCCTCTGGAATGAGGGGCATGGATATGCTGGATATAAAAGTATGAGATGTATAACACACACGGGTTATGAAGAGGGAAGAGCAGGGGTACAGTATATGGAGGGAGAATGTTGTAACATTCCCTCTGCCTCTTAACTTGAGTTATTCCTCTAGGATTGTACATTCTTTCTTAACTGTTTGTTTATCTTTGCCAGCCTGCTGCATGAGATTTCATGGACTGATCAGAGTCGTCCTCTCATGTGGATTTTTATGTTGTTTCACAATTCTTTTACTATGTGAGAAGGAAATCTTTGGCTGGTTTTATTTCATTTTTTTCTTCGTTTTGGTGTGTGTGTGTATTATTTTCCTAATTTGGTGTTCCTTGTCAAAATGACCTGAGCATAAAACACCTTAAGTGTAATTTTCCTTTAAGATCGCCCTTATGTTTCTCTTATATTTAGGGTCGTTGCGGAAAATATCCCTTAAATGCTTGTTAAATCTTTGTTAGAAAAATGTCTGTAGATAAAATTTTTGTTCATCAACTTGTTATCTTTCACTCAGCACAGGTTTGACATTTTATTATAATGTTATAATCCTTATTGATCTGAGCTTCTTTGAGTGGAAAAGAGCATTATTTGTACATAATTGAGGCAGTTGTCGTAATCATAAAGTCAGATGAATGAGGGATGTAAGATATATTGGTTCCATATTGGTTTTCAGTTGCAAAAAGAGATTGTATTTTATTTATATATTATATTGGTCAATACTGTATATTTATTTGTGCACGCTGATTTAATCCTTTTTACATTTTAATTAATATTGCCACAATTTAGCGTTCACTAACCACGGTTAAATTTAATAACACTTAAATGTTACCTTTAGCAAACCTCAAAATAAATATCTATGTATACTGTGCGTAATAATAAAGTTGAATTTGAGTTTTAGATATTTTTAAAATCTTATTTGTAACATCTAGACTTTTACTGTATGTCAGTGCATGACTATACAAGTGATGTAAACGTGGTAGTTTAAAAGCATTGTGTTTTTTTTTTTATTGTGTCATCAGTGACACACAGAGACTAGTCTTATTAATAATGAATTTTGTTGTTTTGAATGCACTTTGGATGATTCATCAAAACACATCCATCTTTCTCTGGGCAATCTGCCCACTTTGATTGCGTCTGTGATTTGATCTGACCTCTAGTGTCCCGCCTCACCAAGCTCATGTCTTAGTCTCCTCTCCATCCCATTTTCTGCATTTGAGACAGATGCAAATGGATTGGAGATTTACTAGAAAACAGAGAGAGAGAAAAGACAGAATAAATGAAATGTCGGGATCAAGTAAGTGACAGATGGGCCGAGAGAGAATGAGGTTTACGCAAAGCTGGCAGTTGCTTCAGAGTTCATCACGTTTTTCATTCTGGAGATAATGAAAGGGGTTTTATGTCATTTGTTTTCCGTCACAGTCTTCAGCTTTTCTTTGCTCTCTTCTTCTCACTCGCCTGCACGCAGGTGCTGCTCCTCGCCCCGGGTTATGATAACAGTAATTCAGATTCGGAGGGAGGGTGTATCACCACACAAATGGCGGAGCAGATGGAGAGTGCGAATAGGGGGATCTGTTGTATTTGTTCGGCACGCTGGGGTTGTGTAATAGTTTTCAAACCAAACAGAAGGTAGATGTGGCCTGATTTGGAGCCCAAAGCAGAAATCTATGATGCACATGTAGGGATAGAGGGGTTTAGAATACACAGATGAGACCAAAAGTTATGTAACTGTAGTTATGGTAAATTATGTGGTAAGACCCAACAGACTGACTATTCTATAGGGTTTTTTTCATAGAAATGTGTTTCATGTCTGAACCACGTCATACAGTATTTGGGCTTCCTAAAAGGGATTTTTTCCCCCCAAATTAAAATTCTGTCATTAATTACTCACCCTTGTGTGTGATATGGTGTCCTAACTATCTTTTTTGGTCTTAATATCGGTTGTGTTACTGTCCCTTTAAGACTGACTAGCTGCTGGTCTGGTGTTATTCTAAAGCCCTAACAACTGTTCTATTATGAAACTGTTGGTTTGCAGTGCACATTATTATTTAACCAGGACGTAAGATGAAATGCAGCATAAATCTTGTGAGATTTGACCAGCTGTCTACTTGGTATTTGGTATTTAAAACCTGATCTTAGTTTAATGCTCCATAATCCATATTTTCCAAAAAACTTGGAGCTTGGCACTCTTGTACATTCGTGTGCTTTGGGTTGCTCAAAAAATAAAATATAGAATTACTAAACATAAAAAATTAACATTGAAAAATGAACAACTCCTAACAGGTTGCACTTGTAACAAAAAATAAAATAATAATAATAATAATAATAAATAAATATACTTTAATACACTTTATTTATTTATTATAATATAAAAAAAGAAATATACATTGTACTGTCTCTGCCTAATGAATGGTCTGGTATGGAAAAGAAAAAAGTGTGTGTGTATATATATATATATATATATATATGAAATTATTATTATTATTATTATTATATTTGATATTATTATTATTATTATATATATTTTTTTTTAGCAGAGACCGTATGTTGCAACCTGTAAGGAGCATATGTACGATGTATATTTATTTTTGTACATGTATATATATATTTTTTCATGTGTGTATGTGTGTGTATGTATATTAGGGGTGGGCATAGATAATTTTTTTTAAATCTAGATTAATCTCATTTGAATTTTGCCAAAGGCATTCAAAATATATGTGCTACCTAAATAATAACTAAAAGTAAAGCCCTATTTTATTTGAGATATCTATTTGTCAGTACTGCCATCTTGGTTTCACAATTCAAATCAATAAGATTATTATTATCAACACAATGGCCCAGGCAGGACTAGGCCTTAGTTAAACTAAGGTATTAATGCATCTCTTACAAAATTTTAAGATATGTCAGATATTTTCAGTTAAGGCAGTTCAAACATGCATTTTAGTCTGTATTTTGTGCAAAACGTGCCTTTTTTATACTCTTATAAAATTATTACTTATTTTAAAAAGTGCTCTTTGAGTATACAAAAGTTTACAGAAATAGTTTTGACTTTAAAAGCTGGATTTTTCTTTTTTGCCTCTGCATTATTGCCGCTTGATTATTACTGATGAGATCAAGACAGTGGCAGCTTAGTATAGCGTTGCATCGATTTTTTCTCCCACCCCTATTCGCCATGGTATTTGTGATTATACTAATTGTAATCAATCCGAATGACTATAGCAATACAGAGCGCGTGATCCAGCTCCCAACCCAACTTTGTGAATAGATTAACAGCGTTAGTCACTTTTTGGTTGCACTTTATTTTACAGAACTTGTGTAAACATGTACTTATAATGTACTTACCCAAGAAAGTACTGGTAATGTAAAGTAGCTACAAGGGGTAGGGCTAGACTCAGGGTTAGTACCTTGTTCTTTCCTAGTTATTTGCAATCACAACAATAAGTACATAGTATGTACATGAGGAACAGGACTGTAAAATAAAGTGCTACCCACTTGTTTATGTTTTATCCAAAAGTGACTGTTTCAAAGCAGATTCACAGTATTAAACAGAAAGGAAAAAAAAAAGTTTCCCCTCACCTTTCGGCACTAACATATTCCTCTTCAATAGGAACACAGGGTACTTTTCCCAGTCGAACGCCTGTCATAATGTCTCTAAACTGCAGACCCAGGTTCTCTCCGGTGATGGTGAGTCTGGTTCCACCTTGCCGTGGTCCGGTCTCAGGAAACAGCTGTACAATGAGTAAAACAGAGACATTAGTTTGCAGACAACTAGCAAGACCAGAAAACAAGCAAGGCCATAAAATTTAGGAAAAACTATAATCTGGACATTTTATTTTAAATTGGGATATCTGTAGAACATATTATGGACCTCTGGTCAGTTGACAGGTCTTGGCATTGAACCCTGTAGCTCCTTATAGTCTTGCAGTTACGACACAAACTCAGATGCCTTGCATGTTAATGGAGACAAATCACCCCTCGGCACAGGAGAGCAGAAGCCCCTGATGCTGGGCTTGGTGAGACACCTTCCTCCAACCCCCTCCTCCATCCATCCTCTAATTGAAACTTATTACCCAGGCTCCCGGATCCACGCTTCAGAGCCGCATGGCGCAAGGCAGTAGGATAATGTGATTTATTTAGCCGGATTATTCTCCGTAACGAGGACAGGTGTGGCATGACAAAACAAATATGGTGAATGATGTGCAGTGGTAACAGCAGGACGGCGCCCTGTAACAGCCATCATGAGGTAATTACAGTTACTCTGTAAAGACCACAAGGTCTCCACAGAAATCTGGAGCCGGGCCTCGGCTACATCACTGCCACAATGGCTGGAGGCCTAGAACGGAGCCCTGGGGGCCTCCGTTGTGTAAAATTGTGTAGCATCTCAAACCATAAATTCAACAAGTGTGAAATGAGAATATTGGCAATAGAAAATTTAGTTTCATTTTGTTAGTGTCTCAGCCACACTGACAACTAAAAAATAATTCCCTTTCAAATGGAATAGAAATTAAAACTGACCACACAACACAGGAAGTTGGATAAGGATTTGATCTGAATGGAAGGGAAATTCCATTTTCAATTCAATTCTGAATGGTGAAACTGGTTAAAAGCAAGGCAACTCAGATTGGTTTGGCTGACTCCTCGCAACTTACTTATGCCTGGGACAAGGCTGGGAATATTGATACAAGGATCACTGGATTCACTAAGTTCCATAAACAGCGCAGGCTGGTTGCTTCACATTGATCAAATATTATGCAATGTAGAGCCAACTTAATGCAAGCCTCGCAAAACTCTAGTAAGCCCAAGAACAGGTCAGTACAGTTATCATACCTCAGTCTACACTGCAATGTCAACACAACAGCCTGAGAAGCAAAATTAAAAATGAATCCAAGCTAGAGCATTCTGATAGAGCATGTACTGTAATTCAGTTGTCTTGACCTGAAAATCGCAGAATTTGGACTGAAGCCTGTCGCTCGGGATTACAGTAAAATTAACCTACATTAGATGTCTTTTATTATGTTCAAAAAAACAATTTATACGTTTCTAATTAAATCAGCCTTAGAGCGAAATGATAGATAAAAATAATATCTCTCAACACAAGTGGGAGAACACTAATATACACACACGCTCTCCCCCAGGACCTTGTTAAATTATACACAGTTAAGTAAATCTCCCTTCATTATCAGCTCTGGGTAACGATACATTTCAAAAAATATATGCAATTACTGAGATTAAAGTGCACCAGAATGCATGAAGCCTCCTGCCGATTCCCAGTGGCGAGATTATTACTGTTTGTGTGTCGCGTTCCCCCAGCCCTCCGCCAATAGGTGGGAGGATGACAATGGAGGAAGAGTGGGAGGACTCAGAAAAGATGGCGGGTGATAAGAATAGGGGCAGATTGGGGCGTCTAAAGACCCCTGTCTTCCAGATCCCATCCGCCCACAAGCCACCTGCGCGGTTGTGTGAGGCTTAAGGCTTTTCTGATGTTGCGTTTGTCTGCCTGTTTGTCTGTCTTTCCCTGATCTTCATCAGCAAGGTGTCTTTCATCTTTTGGCAAACACAGAAATGCAGCATGGGTAAAATCTCAAAAAACGACAAATTGCAGTCAAATTCCACTGGTTGAAACATCTACTTGCGCTGTTCAGCCAGACACGCAACACAGCTCTGTCTGGCACCCCCATTTTCCGTACGTCTACGGCTGCATGCTTCCTGATGTAATTGAGGTTAAGTGTCTTTGCTTACGGGTACAACAGCTTCACTTGGGATTTCACCCAGAAAACCTCCTATTTATAGAGCCTCCACCAATCTGCTGAAGAATGGAAAAACGCATCAAAGTTCTGCCATATCTGTCGCTTCAGTTATGTAGCTTTCCGGGGCCCTAATTTGTTTCCTTTTTTCCCTATTTTCCCATCCAATATTACTAGTTTGTAGCATATGTTCTCAAATCCCTCTCCCCCTAAGCCAATCTTAGAGCCTTGTATAGACCATAGAGTCAAAAATTGGCTTTTTGTACAGAGCGATGCCAATAAAGAATACAGCATAACCAAACAAGGAGGGGAAAGCAGCCTGTAATTGGTTTCAGAGGGGTTGTTTTACATGTAGCTCGGTGGCGTCCAATCATGGCTAGACTTGGATGGGCGGCAGCAGAAGTCCGTCTCCCTAAAGGAACGTGAGGCTTAAGTCCATTTTAATTTGTTACCTACATGAGGAGAACACACAACTAATCAGCCAATCAGAGTCCTACCGCCTCCCGTTGCCTGTCTGACTTCATCTTGTTGTATAAAAAACAAGGCAGAACAACATGTATATTTTACATATTTCAGTGTCAAAGCTTATCAGAGCTGCTTACTGTTGACAGAGGTGTGATAAGAGTGTGTGTGTATGTGTGAGAGAGAGAGAAAATCCCAGATAAAGAAAAGGTTGTGTGCTATAAGAAACTTTGCTGTTGGACCCGGTTAGGTGCATTTTCCTCAGCTGTAATTAGAAATGGAGAGAATCTACACTCTGAGCAAGTTAATGTGATATTGATGCCGAAGAGGTGCATTTTGGGAAAAAAACAAGTGCTAGGGAACAGCTTAGGAAGGTCTTTTCCTCATGATTGTCAGGGTTTCTCTACTCGGCATGTTGCAAAACGTATGGTTCTGCCACTGAGATGAATGGGAAAGCCAGGTATTATGAACTTCTATGGCCCTTAGAATAAAATAGCCCAACTCTGACGTCAGCAGACAGCTTCAACTGAGACGTAAAACAGCAGACAATAAGACAGACATAAAGCAAATTCAATTACTACTCATACCCAGGGGTCTCTCTGAGGAGACAGAGACAGAAAATCCCAGTTTAAATACTCTATTCCAAATGAAATTTGAAGCTTATCCACAGGCTAATATACTAAGTCACACGACTCAGACGTGAATGGAAGAGAAGCAAGGGAATGAGAGTGAAAAGAAAGGACAGACTGCAAGAGTGTATAGGATAGCATGACATTAATTGTGTTAGGGTATTATGCATAAAATGAATGCTCTGGTCCAATAAATGATTTGTACTGTTGACTAAAATTTATTTATGTTTGAATGTATTAAAATTACTAACTGGATAACTTAAACTAAAAATAAGAATGTTAAAAGCACAAATTGCTTAAAATAAAAGTATATTCTTACTAAAAGTTAAACAAATTAAATATAAAAACACAACATAAAAATTGTTTAATGAATATAGAGTTGATATTTTGACAAAAACGGGAAGTTCCGAGGAAATAAGTATGCTATGCAAAAAACTAATGATGGTAAATATCCCCACTGACTGTTTAGTGAAAGGTTTGATTTGCATTGCTAAATATCAAATTATCATTCTCAAAATTTGAATTAAACCATTGATTGCCGCAGTGCCTAATACTGGGCCAACTGGCTACTAACTCCCTTTTATTTACTCCACAAAGACAATTTTACTCACATTTGGCGAGTGTTTATTTTGGACCTTATTCACAACCCTTCTGTATTCCCTCTAATAACATCACAGCTGTACCACAAATGCCCAAAAATGAGGCTGTGAAGGAAGCCCAGCCTGCGTTACTGTTTTACAGAGTTTTGTTGGTTTGAACAAATCAATGCATTGTATTTCCGCCTTTCATAACTTCATTTTCATCACTGTAACTCATGACGCTGTGGTTTGGTCAAGAGAAAATTTACAATGCTTAATGTCATGCGTTTCTTAGAACAACGCATGTCTGATCTGAGAAAGATGAAAAATGTACTTTGTTGTTCACACAAAGCGACCGTATGACTTCAGAAGACTTGGTGGTTCAAACCGATCAGCTGATTCCATGTGAACTGAAAACAAGCATCCACCATTCCCTTTCTTTGTCTCTACCTCTTCCTTCATTCAAGCTTTCAGCTCTGGTTATAGAGCGATAAGTAAGCAGAGAGACAGGCATGAGCTAACGGATTAGCAACTGTGCCACTGGCAATTACCCAGTATCAGGGGCTAATCTTACTGAGAGACACCGCTGTCTCTCAGACTGCCAGCTGCCAGCACTGGCACACCGCAGTATATTAGCATCAATACACCGCTGCATGGCAATAAAAGCACAGCGAGAGATTTGTTTGGCACGGTCGCTGTAGAAAACCTAAAATGGAAGTGTATTGTTTCTTTTCTTAGATGAAGAGTATCTGTGTTATAGAAACGAAGAAACAGTACACCATCTTTAGCACAAAGGAAGTACACGTATGCCTGCTATGAATGGAATTGTATGCTTAGACGTAAAAGGAGTTTTACAATAAAGCTACTAAATTTGTATGTGACATATTAGTAAACATGAAACTAAACGTACAATGACTTACAATGAGGACTTGAAAAAAACTAAATAAATAATAATAATAATATTAATAAAAAAAAAAAAAATACTAAACCTTAAAATCTACACTAGCGTTCAATCATTTTCTTTTTTATTTTTACATTTACATTTATTTATTTATTTATTTTTGGGGAAAATACTTTAAGCAAGGATGTATTGAAATAATCAAAAGTGACATTTATACAATATTTCAAATAAATACTTTTTTTTATTATTTCTATTCAGAGAATCCTGAAAAGAGTCACAGTTTTCACAGAAATATTAAGCATCAAAACTGTTTTCAATGTTGATAATAATATGAAATGTTTCTTGGGCAGAAAATCTGCATATTAGAATGATTTCTGATATAAATAAAAAAAACTGAATTCTGAACTGTAGTGTAAATGATTGAAAAAAATGTTTATAGATGCTTTGCATTTTTGATTTTACATGCCCCGAAAAATGGTCCCATCCACTTCTATTGTAAATGCCTCACCATAGCCTTGATTTTGAAGGACAATTCATTTTTTTATTAATTTTGGTAATCATCTTTTTGCCACAAATGCAGTTGACTGAGCTTAATTTTCATTTAATTTATATTTTATTTGATTTCCTTAAAATCCATATGTATTTTTTTTTGTACCACAATGGTGCATTTTGGGTACAGTATACACATGTAAAAATAATCTTTAAAAGGAAACATAAAGCTATTTAAAAACCTTACAGATCCAAAAAAAAAAAAAAAACACCACACTTTGCTGAACATAGGATGCAAAGCACCACTGAAGAACCATCAACACCGCTCTGCAAAAACAACACCTGTTAAATGCTCACACAATAAAAAAGTGTGTTTGACAGCCTTGTAAATACTGAATGTGTTAAATGGGGTGTGACAGAATGGGAGCGGGTGCTACCTTGTTGATTTTGGGGTGCGCGCAGCGACTATTTCCTGCGCTGGGGTGCATCCAGATGCTCTCTGGAGGAGCACACTCCTGTCTCAGCGAACACTTCTTCTCCTGCACGCACCAGCCGCAGTCGAACCGAGGATCTGCTTTCAAACACATCCCACAGCTGTCCCGCATGGCGTAACACTTGTACAGGTGCGCTGCCGAGAGAAAGAGCGATAAAGACAGGGATAAATAAGCACGCAGTGCAGAGGACAAAACCTGCGACCGCACATCAGATGAATTCTATATTAACGAGCCAAGTTGCTTGGCAACCATAAATCGTCTACGGTTGAGCTAATGAACTATATTACTCGACTGAAGAAGTGTTTATCATCATTATTGGACTTAATAAATGTGATTATTGTTTAAATACCAGTTTGTCTTTTTCATATTGCTGATGCCACTGCTTTAGTTACAGTGATTCACCTGCATCTCACAATAAGTCTAAATACACCCCTTTTACAATCATGTAAAACTCAATAAGTGGCTTGTTAAATGAACAGAAAAAGCAGTACCAAGGTAATGGCAACAGATGGTATCTTATGTAACACAAATGCATGTATCTGAGAAGCTTCTAAACACTATATATTATGGTATTTATATGGTATTCCAAGGTATATCAAAGACTACTAAAGTAGTCATCCAATTGGTACCATGGTACCTTTTTATTTAAAGCCAAAACCAGTCTTAAAAAGTATGTTTAACACAGTAGCCAACAATGCATCGTTCAAGTCAAAATAATTGATTTTTCTTTTATGTCAAAAATCATTAGGATATTAAGTAAAGATCATGTTTCATGAAGATATTTTGTAAATGTCATACCATAAACATAATAAAACTTGATTTTTTTTTTTTTTTTTAAGTAATATGCATTG
>JAUCMU010000048.1:5762427-5784786 GCA_032275025.1 Enteromius treurensis | reverse complement strand
CTCAGCATTTAGATTTTTCTGTATCCTCAGATTCCAGATTTTCATATAGTTGTATCTCGGTCAAATATTGCCCTATCTATTCAAATCATACATCAACGGGAAGCTTATTTATTCAGATCATGTATAAATCTCAATTTTGGAAAATTAACACTTACGACTGGTTTTGTTGTCCAGGGTCACATATATTGATATTATTGTTGATATTAATAATATCACGTTAAGCGTTTTCTCACCATAGAAGTCCATTATTAGACGCTACGTTACCTTAATAAGGACCAGGGGAAACCAAACTTCTGTCAAATTTTATTTATAGTAAAGACTTGCCACTTTCAAAAGAACAAGCTCTTATTCCGCGTATAAAGTGAATATCACGTTTAATCGTTCACCCCTATAGAAGTCCATTATAAGGAAACACCTAAACATGGTCTAACATACCTTATTACACGGCTCTCTGGAATGTTTGATTCTGATTGATCAGTTGAGACATTTGCAGGTACTACCTGTATTTTTTAAATCCCTCCGCGCCAACAAAGATAACCGTTTGGCGCCATCTTGTGACAAACACTGGACAACATAAGGTGCAATTCAATACTTGTAAATAACTAAAATGCATCCGTTATTATATATTCATATGTAGATGTTATGAATTGTCTTACTAACAAGTTGTACTATATCGTTTCGCGGAAGGATGAAAATGTTAATTTAAAACAAATATGCCAATAAAATGTTTCGAATTCATATTTATGTCCAGTTTTTTTCCTTATCTGGCAAGTAGCCGTGTAATAATCGGAATAATGTACAGGCAGCCGGTAGTTATCGCGAAATAAGCCCCTTCAGCGTGATACAAGACCTGATCATACTGTCGGGGCTTATTTCTGCGAAAACTACCGGCTACCTGTACATTATTCCTTACTTAACAATGACCAGGGAAAACCCAACTTTTGTCAAATTTTATTTAGAATAAAAACTCTTATTCAGCTTATAAAGTGAATATTATTACGTTTAGCTGTTCTTATAATGGACTTCTATGGGGGAGAAAACACTTAGCGTGATATTATTCACTTTATTTGTGGAATATGGGCTCGTTCTTTTGACAATAGACATTATCACAAGGAAGGTTTGACAGCAATCAGGTTTTAGGTGCGTAAGCCACGTTAAGCATTTTAAAATGTCCCCATAACGTACAGTGTACTTTGAAAGTTATGGATAAACTCTTCGTGGAAACATTTACGTCCTTTATCCAGTTTGTTCCACTTTGTTATGGTGTTTCCTCAACGACTCAAGTCGGCAAAGGTGAACTTTGGCAAACCCGTAAGGGAAGTTTTGCAGAATCTCTCCATTTTTAAATTATCGTTACCCGGCTTTTTGCTGTGTGTTTACATTACACAGGAAGTGTGCATACACTGCGATTGCGTACTTCCGGTTTCTGTGAGAAAGTTCTATTGCACTCCAAATAACCGTAATTACATGCATTGACATGCATTTTTATTTATTAGGATTATTTGAGCATTGTTTAGCCAAACCGTCATACTGAATATTTTTCTAATATGACGTTTCAGTTGTGTTTTCACCTACAGTTACAATGTGGTTTATTTCAAAGGTCAGAGCAAATTCTCAAGAGAATAGGAAGTGGATATCATCAAATAAAATTCCTCTGATCTCTTCCATGGAGTTGAGCTGTCCTTTCATGTATTCCCTTGCTACGCATTCTCTGTCTGTGTGTGTGTTTGTACCTGTTTTTGTTTGTTTTCAGGTGACATAATGATGTATGAAGACTTTTATTTGTGTGTTATAACTGTTGAATTATCTTGCACTTTTACAAATATATTTTCTAAAATCATTGAAAACTGAAAGTGATTTATTTCTGTTATTATTAGTTCTAAAGACATAAAAGAACTTTTTATCATCATTCATCTTTTACAAACCCAAAATATGATGGTTTAAAAAGAAACTTTTAGTTTACTGTCTGGATCTTTTGAGAGTTGACACTTCTGTTCTAATTCTAGAATGAACTGAATTAATCTGAAACAAGTTGTTTTGGAGTAATAGTGTACACTGTTTTCTTTTCTTAGTTGTTTGAGTCTAAATAAACATTCTAAAATTGCTTATGCAAAACAATAGGTGCTGAGATATTGAACCGTGACATCATTCCTGAAAAAAAAAATCCCTGGATTTCCTTTTCTGTGGGATAGCCTTACCACAATGATTAATACAGATGAATACACAAAGAGGATCAGCTTTACTCCGGACACAGAGGGAATCCCTCATATTATGCGTCAAGCTTGATGAGTCTGATCAGACGAATAAAACCTATAACTATAATGTGACACTGGGGTCATTTAAATAAGCTACTTCAATTGCATTTTTTTATTTATCATACCGAAAAAAATAAAACTCAGTTTGGTTTATTTGAAGAAGTTTTATTCACTTCTATAAGAAGAATAAATAAGCAAAACAATAATAACTTTGTCATTTTTCAGCTATGTATAACATGTATATTCAATAAAACCCAATCGCTACAAAGATTGATTTGGCTTTTAAAAAACGTTCCACAAATTGTTCTTAAACTCATGCATTACATTAAACTCCCGAATTCTACAGCATTGCAGTTCAGAGAAGCTCATATTAATACCATTACCTAAATTTAGTTTTGTTTTTACATGTACAGCCTAATGAAATTATGACCGGTTTTACAGTTAATATGTAGAATTTGTGATTGTAAGTGCTTGGGCAGCTCTGCCTGAATAACATGTTGATGTTTTGAAAAATCGGCACTTCCTTGAAAGAACTTGGATCGCTGCACTTGTCACATGTGGCGTTAAAGACTGTCTGAAGCCTGTTCATATCTGTAGTTGTGCTGTTGGGGGGAAACAGGTTGTGAGTCTCAGTCTAAAACAGCACTTCAATCCTACTGGCAAATAACTAATGCTTTAAATAACTTTTTGTAGTCTTGTGTATTTTGGCGACTACAGAATTTAAAGAACAGAACCCACCCCCCTTAGTTACTGTTGCTACTCAGTGAAAAATGCATCGCTAAGAACACAGACAAGGAACTATTACATCCAACAGCCTCTCATTTACTATTAATACGCAAAAGAAAAATATAAACTGTAGGAATAGCCTACTTACTTGCAACTCCAAGTAGGATTGGCTTTGCCAGAAATGTGGTTGTTCTCTCTGCAATCTGAAAAGTACATGTGTTTGCTTAATTGATTTGTGACGTTTTTCAAGCGTTTGGCACTACACGGTTGATTGCAGTCGGAGCAGGGCAGGCCGTGGTATCCGTAAACGGACAGGACAGCAGAAACCAAAACCTGTTTCAAAGAGTACAAGTTAGTGGAGCCTCACACACCACACTATATAACACTGTATCGCTGTGAAACTTACTAGATTAGATTTACTCACCAACAGAGCAGAGACGTTCATCCTTCACTCGTTCAGTGTCACAGCTTCTGTCCTGGAAGGTCAAGTAGGAATATTGCTGTATTGTGCTTCAGACTGATATTTATACCTTGATCAGGATGCGCTAAGGATTTCACCGTAATTCCGCCAACCTCTTTCCTACATTCCAAATTTGCATGGCCTGTTCTGTTTTTTTCCGTATTGATACAGTGACCTCTGGATGTTCAGGAAGGAAGGGGCCGTTTTGGCACACAACCTTATTTAACAAGTGTGTCGTCAGTGCAGACAGATTAACCATCATCTGAACAGAGTTATGTTATTCATGGTTTGTTTTGCTCATTTCTTGGCTCTTTTTTCAAGCCTTTCAGACCCTTTTTTTAATTCATACTACTATATTATATTAATTGTGGCATTAGGACAACTAAGCACCCAAATTCTCGTTGTAATGTGTAAAAGTCTCTTTTTCAACTCTGTCAAAATCTGTCTAATACAATAATTGAATGACAAATAGTTCCGATGTATACGTTCATACTTTTTTAGTAATTAAACTCATTACTTATTTTGCATTTACATTTAGGCCCGGTTTCACAAACAGGGCTTAGCTTAAGTCAGGAGTAGGCTTTAGTTAAATTAAGATATTTAAGCAACCTTTACAAAAATGCCTTATAAGAAAATATTACAGGTGTGCATCTTAACAGAACAATGAAACTGACATGATTTAAGATATGTTCATCTGAGACAGCTCAAACATGCAATTTAGTCTGGGACTAGATTAAGCCTCGTCTGTGAAACTGGGGGTTAAAGATTAAGTATTAAATTAAGTATGCAAAATAAATAATGCTAATAAATTAAACTACTCATTTCTTTCGCATTGATTACACAACATGGATAATCATGATGTTCTTATATCTATATTAATTATGTTTTCCTATTGAAAGGAAATCACTGGTTGGATATAAAGAGAAGAAAAAACTATGACTCTAAAACAAGTTCTTTCAGAGTAATGTGGTACTATTTTTTTATGTAGTTTTACATTCTATCGATATGCTTTTGTCTACGGTCTAAGTAAACAACATTTTCAATTTGCATATGCAAAACAATAGAAACTGTTTGTCTGAGATAATGATACCATGATTCCTGGAAACAATAGTTCCATAGTGAGGATTCCTTTTTGTGTGGGATATCCTAACTACAATGATTAATACAGTCAGAGGAATCCTTGATGCAGAGGAATCCCTCACATTATGACTCATGTTTCTCCTCTTGGGAAAGGAAATGTACATAATGGTATTGAATGTGCACTTGTAGCCTATTTATAAAATTGTAAAAGAATATAAAAATTAAAAAAAAACTGTACCTTCCAAAAATGTAATAGGCCTCTTAAGAGCGTACACTTTCATGTTTCTTAACACACTTAAATACACTTAAAGTTCACTCTGTAATAATGTCAGATGAATACATTAAAAATCTTTGTTTTATTAATCTTCCTGTGCTCAGTAGTGTTAGGTGATATAAAGTAAAAAAAAAAAAGTTAATTTACCATAAATACTTATCAGTACTTTCAGACGCATTATACCATATTTTAAAAACATTACAAATAATTATGAAATTAAATATAAAAAATGGGACACTACAAATGGGTCAAAACACTCTCGACAAGTTCAGTTAAATGCATTTAACATTTATTAACAATATGTTTTCTTTCCAAAACGGCTATATTTAAGTACATGAATTCTGTAATAAATACTCTTTTGTTAAAAAAAAATATTATATGGCTTTAAAGAAGTCATATAACACCAATTTTCCACAAGCTGATATGATTCTTTAGGGTCTTAATGAAAAGTCTGTGATATCGTTTGATTTGAGAAAGGGGGAAACATTAAAGGAGATTACAAAAAAAAAAAACAGTGGGTGGATTTTTATCATTGTTGGGTGGTTGTGTACACAAACTGCCAACACACATCTGTCATGACCCCTTTAATTTTTTTGACTGTCACTTTTATTACTCCATCAATGTGTCATATCGTATCATAGAGCACTGAAACAACTCAGTGCCTTTAACACATGACAGAAAGAACACAACCGTAAACACATTTGGAAAAGACAGGATTTTTTGTCAAATACCACAGCAATAAAGAGACAATAAGCAGTGTTTAATTAATTTGACTAAAAGATAAGCCCACGTTTTAACCTAAATGTTTTTTAAAAGCAACAAGCATATTACATGTTTCAGGTATAGGCTCTGTATTGTGCTCACTGTTTTGTTTATAATATGAAAAGGTTACATTTGAAAGGTCAAACGCAGAACGGAAGATCAAAAATGAAAACGTATGCAAATATACAGTCCTGGTCAGAATTATTGGCACCCTTGTAAAATATAAGCAAAAAAATAAAATAAAAGAAATCATATTGTATATATTGTTTGTTTGTCAGAAAGCTTATTTTATAGTCACATCTGACCACAGATCTCTGTGCTGTGTGGTGTTTGGCAGCTGAATTTGCTGTTTTATATTTTTTGAGGCTCAAATCATTTCAGCAGGTTTTCAACCGAGAGTTTTTGGCAGCTTAAACTTGAAGGATGATAACAACACATGTTATCTTCCAAGCAGATTCGTAACATCTTCAGTTAATTGAAACATGTTAGTAATTTCCCTGATGGTGCAAATGGGATTTTTCAATGCTTTAGTACTTTTCTTGCGGTCACTTTGTATTTTGTGAAGCTTAAAAATCTTTTGCTGTACATCAGAACTATATGCTGTGGTTTTTTGATCGATGATTAAGGGAATTTGGCCTTTTTCTTTCCCCGTATCTGAAGCCATGGGTGGACAATTTCATCTTTTTAGTGAGCCTGCTGTTCTAAAAAGGTAAATATGAACAGATAAGTACTTTAGAAATATTTTATTCATAAGGATTTCTAAGCGTCCCGTTATAACTGTGTAGTGGAGAAAAACATTTATTTAATGTGAATTGGCCCGTTAACTTAAATGAAAGATTACAGGAAAGATTTAAAATTATAATAATTTTGATCTGGACTGTATTACCTAGTTACAAAATAAGAAACACATCTCTGTTTCTGTATAGAAAATGTACATTCACACAATGAGAGGAATTATCACTATGTATATGTGATATAGTGTGGCATTTAAATGAGCTCATGTCAAATTCATGTACCTTTTTGTATATCATACAAAGATGAAAGGATTATTTGAACAAGCTTTATTCACTTCTATAAGAAGAATAATTCATCACATATAAATAATAAATAAAAATGTATATATAAAAGTGTGATATACAAACAACTGAATCGTGACATGGTATTCTTACAAACATGCATTGTAAAAACATTTCTGTCAAAAACACAAAGGATAATCTACAGCACTGACACTGATTATACATTTTCAGGCATAGTCAGTATACGGTATTTGGTTTTCACGAGTGAAACATTTAAGTATACGTGATATGAAAATATTGCAGTTCAGACATATTAATGAGGTCATCAAAAGTGCATGCATGTGAAGAATTAGCCAAGTGTTCATTTTTTCTTTGCACACGTACATCCTAATGAAATTGTGATAGGTTTTACATATAATATAAGGTCATTGGTATCTATGCAAGGTTTTGTGAATAAAGTGTTGATCTTTTGCACAATCGGTACTGCCTTGAAACCATCTGAGCACTTTTCACATGTGGCGTTACGGATTGTCGTACGAATCCTGTCAAAATCCGTATCTGTTGGCCTGGGGAAAGAAAAACTGAGTTTCAGCCTCACAATCTGATTTGCACTCTCTTGATTGGCTAATAAGAATCAGCAGTTTAAAAAATTAATTATATCAACATGAACCAGCTACTTCAGCAGCTATAATCAACTGCCTTATTAAATATGTTTTCATGACTAAATAATAAAGGAATGCTAACCTGCAACTCCAAGTAGGATTGGCTTTGCCAGAAATGTGGTTGTTCTCTCTGCAATCTGAAAAGTACATGTGTTTGCTTAATTGATTTGTGACGTTTTTCAAGCGTTTGGCACTACACGGTTGATTGCAGTCGGAGCAGGGCAGGCCGTGGTATCCGTAAACGGACAGGACAGCAGAAACCAAAACCTGTTTCAAAGAGTACAAGTTAGTGGAGCCTCACACACCACACTATATAACACTGTATCGCTGTGAAACTTACTAGATTAGATTTACTCACCAACAGAGCAGAGACGTTCATCCTTCACTCGTTCAGTGTCACAGCTTCTGTCCTGGAAGGTCAAGTAGGAATATTGCTGTATTGTGCTTCAGACTGATATTTATACCTTGATCAGGGTTTGACCTGACGTAATCCACCAACCTCTTTCCTATGTGACAAATTTGCATGAGACAAACAGCAGCGGCGTAGTGTGTGTTTTTTTTCCGTAATGATACAGTGACCTGTAGCCATTCAGGTGAGGGAATGGGGCTTTTTTTCCTTTATTTGTGAGTGGGATACAATCGCACACAAAGAACAAAGCTACTACAATGCTGTGCTGACAGTCATGATGCTTCAGGGCAAATGTGCTCAAGTGTGCTTACAAACGCATTACTGAGTATTATTTCTCCAATTCTGTGCCTTAAATGTAAAATGTAAAAATACTTTTTTTTTTCTTTGCATTGCATTTTACTTTATGCAAAGAAAATTGAACATGAAAGTAATATTTTACATGTGTCTGAAACCTTTTAGAAAACCTTTACACATCAAATATAACAAAAATAAACATTTTTGATGATACAAATTGAAGAGGACTAAATTCTGTTATATGTATTTTGGTAATATGACCTGTGCTCATGAAATATGAAATAAATAAATAAAGTCGAGGGTTAAGAACCAAAATGGTGTAAGTGGCATTTCACCAATTTTACAGGAGTGCCAAAACAAAAAATTAACATATTTTGATATGACTTTGTAGACTGATTTTTTATTACACTCATGGCTAACAGTAGAAAGAGCTCACCAACACATCTATTATTGATTAGCATTTTCTAATATAAACATAATAACAATACCTTTGGTTATATTAAATGCCAATATAAATACTTGCATATTTATCTATTAAATGTATTAGATTTCAGTGAAAGAAAAGAACCACATAACTACTAACAGTGCTTCAGGTATTCATTTTTTGCTTTGTTTTTTTTTGTTTTTTTTACACGACACATGCAAAACAATACATGTGCCTCCAAGGTATCCGCTGAAACCATGACGGGCAATATTGTTTGCACGAAAGCAATCATTTCACATGGAGAACACAAAGAGAACACCCAGACAGAAATTCCTCACGTCATTTTTAATACGCTTTTCCATTTTACACTTTTACTTTCATTTCACAACAATGTGACGCATTCATTCCAACCTATTCAAACTAAGTTTTAAATCAAGACAATTCATTAGCAAAACTCAATCCTTGAAAAGTTAGGCTACATTTCATATTTCTGTCTTTTCAGGCCCTCTTTACAAAATCCAGTTTGTTTTTAAATGCTAGACTCGTTTTTATAGGACAGAAAAAATGCATGAACAATGCAGGTCAAAATTATAGAACAACCTATAATTTCCTAAATTTGAAGGTCACTGCTTTGAGGTCATGAGGGGTTGAATTCGCCCACGGCACACCACCGGGTACCTGAGAACTGTAAAGCTCTCTAAATCTGATAAAACTAAAAGTAAACTAAGAGAGTAAAGGTAACCAGGGTAAGATTTGAGAAACTCTGGTTTATAGTAACGCATGCACTTTCATGCGCATCGGACTGACAGAACCGCACATATATTTTTTAGCATTTCTGATGAGGTTAGGTAATTTCAGCAAATAGTTTGCTATGTAAATTCTGTAAATTCTGTCCAACAGCATTCATTTGAAGAGGGTAGCATAAACTTTATCACTCGACTGAATCCACACATGCATTTTAGGTATTCATGCTCTGTCCACGTCTTTGAAGGAGCGCTGTGTAGTGTGTTCTTCTAGGTTTGTCTATGACCCTGTTCAGGGTCAGCTACATGCATAAATTGCATTACATTTGTAATGCGTTACTCCCTGGTATTATACTGTAGATGGTAGTTTACATAGACCTAATACTTTCTTCACCATTATAAACTCTGCACTTAACCCTATAAGACCATCATTCTGTTGGTTAGATACTTTCCCACCTACATTTTTAAAACAAATCTTTGATGTGGTTGGGAAGGGGATTTCTTAAGGACTTTAAATCTTAGTCTAAGCAAAGGAACATTTCCCGATTGTTTAGCTGCGTTGACTCATCTTTTAAAGAAGCCCTCTCTTGCTTCCACCGACTGTAATAGTTTTAGGCCAATATCGAATTATCCTTCGATATTGGCCTAAAACGTTTTGAGAAAGTTGTCTTAGTCCAACTCACGGCACAGAAAATTTGATTTTACTAGAAACTGACAAAAGTAATGTTCTGGCCTTGATACTTTTAAATTCAGGTTCTGCTTCTGACGTGATTGATCTTGCGGTTTTGCTTTCTAGGTTGGAGAATCATGTGGGTCTACATGGCACAATTTTGAAATGGTTTCGTTCTTTCTTATCAAATAGAATCTCACCGATTTTATTTGCATTATATATACATGTATGCAAAGGCATGGAAAGCATGGAGTGTCGTTCCACCTCTATGATCTTCAAGCATGGTTCAATCAAAATATCTTGATGTTAAATGATAATTAAGTTAGGTTTAAAACCTCACCACGATCTTGTATTTGACCTTGGCCCTTGTTCCAAAGACATTACTTCATTTGCAAAGAACCTTGGTGTTGTATTTTATTCAGGTCTGGCGTTTGAGAAGCATGTTTAAATCAAGCTTTTTTCATTTACGACGTGTTGCAAAATTGAAGCCCCCTTTTTCGTCAAAACACTCTATTCATTCTATTTTGTCTCGATTACTGTAATTCTTTATATTATGCAATTAGCCAGTCCTGTCTGAAGTATTTACAGATGGTTCAAAATGCTGCCGCTAATAGACGGAGGTTTGATCACATCACACCCATTTAAATCTCTTTTGACTGTCTACCATTCAAGTCCACCAGGAAATTTAGCTAATTTTTAGTGGTTATCATCATTTGGATTTCAGAGACCATAGCTGCATTTGATAAATAAATAGTCTAATCTCGTCATTATACATTACCATCACTCTATCCTCCTAATGTTCAGTGCTTTGCTACAATCTGTATTGTTAAAACCACTATATAAATAAAAGTGATTGATTGATAGACAGAGGACAACATCAAAATGTAGATGCTTTCTTTGCAGCCCACACTTCAACCTACTCATCTACTGTACTCCTGAATATTTTAAAAATGTTGTGTCGGTGTAAATGTCACCGTGCTAGGACTGCACTGTTAATCATTTTATTAATGATTTGTTTGTACTATGGAAAGGTCACTTTCAGCATGCAAGTGTTCTTCTCATAAGTAACACCCTCTTTTTCTTTGAACCATGGACAAAAAGGCACGTGCATTTCTGTAGCAGTCTAACAATCTAGATTACTTTTTTAAATAATTTTCATGACTCATACGTGCATGTGATGCCCCAGTACAGCAGGCAAGCTTGGAATATTGAAAAGCTTCAGCAGCACTAGCCCAACACCGTCCATTATATAAATCAATTTGTTTCTCATCAGAAGTGATTTGGAGAAGCTTAGGATCACTTACTCACCAATGGACCCTCTAAAGTGAAAAATAATCCACACGTGTAAGGTGAATGAACAGTGGTTGATTTGTGCATGTTACTCTACTGGTAAGATAACTTTCTCACTGTACAAAACAATATTATTGAAAGAGAAAGTAAGCTGTTTTGGCATGATGAATTTAAATAATATTATAAATAAAAATAATGCTGGGTGTTCAGGGTGTAGAGAAATAGAAAGAAAGGAAAGGAAGAAAACAGATTTATAAATATACATATAGCGACATACTGATCAACTAAACCAAGTTGTGCTGTACTGTACCTTCTCAGTCAACAAGCTGTTTGTTTTCAGTGTATGCAAAACATTAGATTCTGTAGATTTCTCATGACAAACAGTATTCCCATCATGGAGAGAATTGATTCATTGTTAGGATTCCCTGGTGTGGGAGATCTCTTCCCACCAAAATCACAAAGGAATCACCTTCTATGGCTTACAGTACTTTAAAAAAGTATTTGATTTCTAATCGTGATTAGAATCACGATAAAGTAAGTTTAAAAACTTAGTAAGTTATGCAAAAAACTATGTTTATAATGAAATGATCCCTATGTTTGTTTTATTTAACTTGGAAGGTGATGGCATTTTATTGATTTATGATGCATTAAACAACGTAGGCTATGCAATTACAGAAATGAATGTATTTAATTGCATGTATATTTTATGTATTTAATTATGTAAACAAATAGGTCTGACCTACATACACATTTTTGTTTCCATATATTACATAAGTTGTGCATTTATCATTACTATGGCTTTGAAGTTGAATATATAAAATCAAAGGTGTGATTTGATGCAGTTATGTTTGCATGTGGTTTACTCCGTTTGTTTTCCTAAGGTAGAATATGCAAACCAGTGCTTGCTTTGCCTCTGCCTGTTTACTGTGGACGGTTTATTCCAGAGCCTTAATGAATGCAATGACAATGTAGTTTGGGGATATAATAGATATATATTATATAATAGCTATATATTATACTATATAATAGCCACACCAAGTACACAACTAAAATGGTTAGTTATAATGAATGTAAACCCAAAATCTTTAAATGGTCATTGTTAAAAGGTAATTTAATCATGGTTTGATTGTGTGTTTGATCTACAAGAAAGGCACGCAATGCTTAAAAAAATAAAAATAGGCTAATTTTCGAACTCCCCTATACAGTGAAGAGTATTACTGTTTTTAAATCGATTCAGTCGATCTCTGCAGGTCTAACGGTAACACTTTTAGCTGTAGCTTTGCATAGATTATTGAATCTAACTAGACCATTAGCATGACGCTCAAAAATGACCAGAGAGTTGTGTACTAAGATCGACGGAAAATGAAAAGTTGCGATTTTCTAGTTGCTAGTTCCTAGTTACATCAATCTAGAAAATTGCATTTTTTTTTTTTCATCTTAAGGTTATGTTCTAAGTACATGATGTAAGTTTGAAATAGAAAAAAACCCTGCAACTATTTGGTCATTTTTGTGCGTGATGCCACCAGTTTAATCAGATTCAATAATCTATGCTAATCTACAGCTAAAAGCAACCTAGGCTCTTTGAAAATAGGTGCCTCTCTCCATACATTTCTGCAAAACTGCAAAAACGTACCTATAACTATCAACTGCTGCAGTTGAAATGAACATTAGAGGCAGTAAAACTTAAGGATTTTTTATTTCTTTATAAGGAGAATTCAGCACAATTAGTTTGATCATCACAATTTGAAAACTGATATTTTTGAATGTTTGGTTTTGGTGCAGGGGATATTTCCAACATGATATAGCATTAATCCTTAGTGGCACTCACTGGATATGTGAATTCTGAACGGTCCACTCTCTGGACATCGATTTAACTCTGCGAGAGTTGGAAGATGAGCCTATTTTCAAAACAGGGGCGTGTTCCTTTAAAATGTCAGTTTTATCTGATATTATAAATGTAATTACATCACAAAGTAACACAATTAGTCATGGCTTTATGCCTTAAGGAAAACTGGATAATTATTTAAAAAAAAACTTAAAAAAAAACAAACAACACATATTTCAATGTTTATGGTAT
This sequence comes from Enteromius treurensis, assembly GCA_032275025.1. NCBI lineage: Eukaryota > Metazoa > Chordata > Actinopteri > Cypriniformes > Cyprinidae > Enteromius > Enteromius treurensis. Next base: position 5,771,644 of record JAUCMU010000048.1, on the reverse strand, counting down.
ATGTAGGAGGATTAGCAGAAATTGTGTCTCTTTTTGACTATGACTGACCTTTCCCGTTTACCCCAGTCTGTCAACACATTCAGGGGAACGCCTGAAACAGATAATACTATTTTCTCTTTCTGCTTCTTTTTTTATGGATGTGATTGTCACACTCACTTTGCCTGGGGACAATATAGCAGACTGAATATGAGAGGCAGCTCTTTGATTCCATTATGGAAAATACATAGCAGGCACTCCATCCACTGAACCCACTCCAGCCTGTAAAACATGCAAATTTGTTTGGGAAACATGTTGGTGGTTCACGTCATGATTCGGCTCACAGTCAATATAAATGCAGCTCTTCAGCCAAAAATAAGTTCTAACATAATTCCTGAACTGTGGGACAAGAGTAAAGCTGATCCCATGATGATGTCTGCATTGCTTGTAAGTTACCTGATGATTTTATTTTTTTTTTTACTTGAGAAACGTTTAACTCCCTAGCTTTTGTGGACACTTTTGTGTCTTTCTTTGTAAATCAAAGCTAAAGATACTATTATTTAGGTGGTTATTATTATCATAATTATTTATAAAGAGAGAGAGAGAGAATGGTATATGATACGATTGAAATGTACACTAATATTTTAATATAATATATTCTAATAATATTTAATGTAATGTGTGTTTGTATATATATACTGTATAAGGTCTATTAAATAAATAAAACATTTGTAAATATTTATATATTTGTGTGTTAAATATGACTTTATTTTTGTAATTTAAATGTTTATAAATGTATATTACTATAAATTAGTAATTATGGATATTTTTTTATTTTTTTTTAGATTCATTACTTTTTTTGTCATTAAAAAAAAATGTTAGAGGTCAAATACTGTCTTGTATAGTAATTACATTGGGATTTTTTACTTTTTACTTTGTTCAGTTGATGTTGCTGATATCAGGACTGTCCAGTGCAGTTTCTAACCAGTGCTCCACATGCAACTGTACCACAGCTGAATTTCAAAGTGTCACAAGAAATCTCAGAATTCCCATTTTAAATCATGGCATCAGCAAAACATCACTGTCTCCATGGACATACAAGTAAGTAAAGCTCCCTTTGTAGGTCAACATTATTCTTCTGTTAATGCATGAATTGAAAATGTGTGCAACTTATCATTGTACACTTGTTTTTTTCCAGCTGCACTGTGGATATCGACAGGTTTCCTATGTTCATTTGTAATGCTGTATGTGATAAGTCGTGCATTAAGCTTGAGAATGCAAAACCAGCGGGAATCAAAGTCCGCATTAACACTTTTAGACGCTATCCATGTAGCAATGGCAGCTACAGACTCTCCAAAGAGAATTACGATTTGAGTGTTGGATGCACATGTATTATGTAATACATTTTAAAGAAGTAATAAGCTAGATAACTGTAGAATTGCTTTCTAGGCCTGTATCACTATACCTATGTCTATACCTCATACTGTGACTTTTAACAATATACAGATATATTTTTCTAGAAATGAAAAGAACAGAGCAACTACTATCTATTATCAAATTAAATTTAAGTAAAAAAAAAGATGTGTGTGTGTGTGTGTGTGTGTGTGTGTGTATTTAAAGTGAGAAAAACCTTGCACAGCTCTGTAGTTTGCAAGAAATGATGTATTTATTAAGGGTTCAGTCATGTAATTGTCTTGTTTCCTATTTTTATCACATCTGTGTTTATAGTTCTGTGTGTTCTAAAAACAAATTAGAAAGTACCCAAGGAAAAATGTAAATCTCTTATTTTTCAAATGGGGGGTGGGAAGGGGGTATTGATCTAGAAGAATGCTTCAAAGAAGTAACATTTATTCCATTACATATTCTTCTTTACTACAATTGCAGCTACAGTCATTTTGATATCTTCAGCAAAAGTAATGTATGATTGTATTTTTTTTGCATTATTTTTGAAACTATTTTACATACTATAAATAGATATGTGTATTTATAGAAGCATATCTATATTGCTGTTCTAAAAATATCCTATTGATTTATGAAATATAAACAATCAGCTCCACCAACCTGTTTTCCACATAATAAATTTGCATGAGTTTTTTTCTTTCATGTCACCTAATAAAACGCTATAATATCACCACACAAGGGAATTAACACATTCACAGGGTCATTCTTCTTGTTTTTCTTGAAATGTTCATAAAGCTTCCATTTTTGAGTGATATATTCCTTTACTGTGAAATTTAAAGAAGTCATATGATGGTATTTTATTTTAAATATTCTTTTTTGGTGTTTTTTGACAATACTTTAAAGGAATAGTTCACCCAAAATAATTCGTTCTGACATAACTGAGTGGCCAGGATGGCTTGGGGGTGAGTAAAATATTGTGTCATTTTCATTTTTGGGTGAACTGTTTCTTTAAAGCTAAAAAAACACATTATTTTTTAAATACTGTACATTAATGTAACTCCTCTATTCCCTGCCTCTCTCAAATGTGTCTTTTTCTACAAGGACTCTCCTTCTGACAAGCATAGCTCTGATTGACTAGTGCATTGTGGTTGACCGAATACCACAAGCATGCAGCTTTCAAAATAAATGTAAAATATGTCCTTAATAGCTTTATCATCAGCTCAAACCAAAAAGCGGAAACAGAGTCGTTTGACAGACACAGTGCTCATTTATATTTGCAGTACACAAGCCACGATTGACTGTGATGTGAGTGACCCTGTCTCTTTCTTTCTCATACACACACATGACAAGGACCTTTCACACAGGACGTTGATCCCGCTTGTGCTATGAAACGCATTCATTTCAATGGTTTGCCCCACGCAAGCACAAAAGTCCAAATTTTTCAGTGAAAAGCACACACAGCCTACTTACAGTCGCTGATTCCGCATCTACTTTCGGAAAGCCAAATAAATAGTTATAAATAAGTGTGTCACCAACACTACATTTGGGCTGCATTATGCAAATATTACCACTTTTTGACATAGAGAAGTGGGAGCATGTTTAAATGAGCAGGGGGGTGTGGATGAGTCTTAACTTTTATAGAGAATATTTCTTTGAGTTACTTTGCAACTTTAGGGATCTTATCTATGCAATAACAGCTTGTAACACCCCAAAGAGAAAGAAAAACTCAAAATGGCATTGTACTGTATGTTCCCTTTAAGGCCGTAGACAGAGGAATGACTGAGAGGAATTCCTTTTCTGTCATCGTAACTCATCTGATGGTCTGTGGCCAGGAGAGCACACAAGCTATTCACATTTCCCACAGACTCTCGTAATGGCATTTTGCTGCAGGCCTTTGCAAGCCGGCATCGCTTGTTTACCATATGGCACATGACGACATCAAAAAACAGAGCAGGTGGGAAACAGTGTGCTGTATCTCCATTGAGGTAAGTTATTTTAGTAGGTTCATCCAATAAAGAACTCTCTAAAGAGGTGGTTGTGTCCGTGGGATCGTGCATTATTTTTTGTATTAAGATTAAATTCCAGTGAATTTTTGTTGAATTATGTTTAACGTGACATTTCAACTACTGAATAGCTTGTGACATATAGAAATCTCTACAATGTCTGCAAAAGAAGAGCCCGCATTAAACTCTGTACAATATGCTATATACCTCTGGTATAAGTTTTATGTTTTAATGTTATTAGACCTACCTTATCTCTATCCTGAGGTTTTCCTGGATTCAAATACAGACTTGTGGTGTGTGGGCATAGATCATGCTTTTGATATCACGTAAATTCGTCCCCCACGTTTTTTTTAGGCAAATATGTTCGCATTAAGGTTTTCAAAAGCCTGTGTGAATAAATATAGATTTAAATTCGAGGAGACAAGACAGTCTGTGCATTCCCCCCGAATAAGGTGAGATGAACAGCACAGAGTGCTAAACACTCATGCAGTGTGTGTTTCATTCATGCCATAAGCAGAAAGTCATAGCAGGAAATCTCTAATAAGGGCAAAAGGCCTCTTGCTTTTGCTTCACAGAAAAACAGAAATGTTTGGAAACATGAAGACATTAAACACACGAGTGTGACGATGTGGTTTATTTGTTAGCTAGAAATAAGAGAAAAAGGTTCCTTACACTGTACTTCACAAAACCAATGCTTTTGTTGTATACAAAGTTTACTTTGGATCAAATAAATGCAGGCTTGGTGAACAGAAGAAAAAATTTTAAGAAACAGTCAAAATCTTACCGTATATATATGTGGGTGATTCTATAGTTGCAGGTACATTTGCTGTCCCCACAAAAATAACTTTTTTTTTTTTCAAATGGTTGTATTTTTTATTATTTTACTTTATTTTGTTATTGTTCTTTACTAATTGTTATGAATTCCAATATGTTGCAGTCCATAACAATATAATAATTTATATTGTTATGGATCATTTATATCGTTATAATCTCTCTCAAGTAATAATAATTTGATGCCAGTGTATTTTTTCCATCATGCATCAATGTGCAATCCAAATACTTTATAGTACTTTTCTTTTGGCAACAAATTATTCATTTTATTTATAAAAGCCCTAAATAGTTAGTTACTTAATTCTAAGATGTTAAATTATAAATATTATTTTATATTAATTATAAAATTAAAAATATGTGTGTCCCCAAATCTTGAGTCAACTCTGTTACCATCCCATATTTTGCCTTTAAATTGGTGGAATTATGTCTGTAAGGTAACTTAAATGAAGTCACTTTCACTCACTGATAAGATCTGTAGCTCTGAAAAGTATTTGTGCTCTCTCTGAGAAAATATTTGAATCTAAATCTTGCACCAAGAGTCATTTTTAAAATGTGAACTCTGTTACCACAACATCAAAAGAACAACAGAATTTATTACTGATCTCACATTGGGTTATTTAAAGGTCTTTTAATCATGTTTTCTCAGCATTTATGCCAGCAAGTTGAGTTTTTGGAAAAAATAAAATGAAAATGTCAATTCTGTTACAGGTAACAGAGTTGATGGGGACAGACGGAGACACCAAATGTACACGCAATTATGAGTCATATATATCTTTCTGTACCCCTCATGATGGCTGTGCCCCAGCGTATGTGAACATGAAAATTCAATACCGTCTTATCTACACCTAGATGAGCTCTGTGGACAGATCGCCGGATCCAGTTGCAAGACCTTACACAATCTAACATGTGTTAAATTGAACTGGAAATTAGGTGCTGGGCGTCCGGCCAGAGGAGAACTGGACCCAACTAAGTCTGGTTCTCCCAAGGTTTTTTTTCCCCATTCTCTCATGGATGGGGTTTTGGTTCCTTTCTTTTTTTAATGCACTTTCGTAAAAACAACAACTCGGAGACCAACAAATCTGAGTGCCATGCATAACTGAAAAAGTCCTATTATGTGATGCATATTTGGTGTAGCTGGCACTATTGACCAGCATTGGCAGACATAGCCTTTATTCAGGTGTTTAAGGTTCATTTTTGTAACATTTTTGATGGAGAGACAAATCTGTACGTATTTTAGAGAGTACTGATGAGTGATATGAGTGCATCAGAAATTCAGGTTGGAGTAATAAAACTAGTTGTTGAGGACCAAGGAGGATAAAAGCAAGGAGTATGAGGGCAGTGATGAAGAATAGGTTGTCGTGGAAATCAGGTATTTGGGTACATTACTGTAAGCCAGTTTGAAAAATTTATCCATAAAACAACCAGAGGTCAGGAAAGATGCCAGTGTCTATTGGCAGTACTATACTCACAGGCAGCAATGCTCCAATGATGACTGAATATGTCAATATCTACTTTTATTTGGTACACTAAAAAGAAGTGTCTTGTTGACTTTCACCTGTGCTACAATCTGAAATTCCAAGATGAAACACAACGTTTAAGTTGTTTAATGCTTTTAATTAAATAAATTAATCCATTTATTGTTAAATATTTAATAAATATTTGTAATGTTTTTTTTTTTCAAATATATATATATATATATATATGGCTTGCCTTGAAGGTGTGAAATTGAAGTTGCACAGCAATTGCAACTGGATACTTTCATGCTGATGTGTTTAAGCAGGCATATTTTTGTCCTTACACACAATTTTCACTTGGCACAGATCAGCCTTAAATAGGATGGGGTTAGGGGTGTGCATGGGTTTGTCCCATATTTTCAGGTGATAATAAGATTGATATGATTATTAATATGAATATTGATCCCAAGCACAACATCCAGCTAGAAAACTATTCTAGCTTTTTCTAGCTTTAACTATTTGCAATTAACTATTTGTTAGTCCGAGGCTATGGAATAACCTTCATTTAACTGTGAAAGCTTCAAATTGTATTAAAAGCTGCATTAGCCCAGGGTCCCACAAAGGCTTAACTGCCCACCCTTAATCCTAACCCCTCCATGACACCTACTCCTAAAACTACTAATTGTCAGTTTTCATGTGACATCGCACCTTTATAGGAATGCCCACCTGGCAGGCAAAACAAAGGTTCCCTCCACTGAATGCCAGTTATTTAGCTATGCATCATTAATATGGTGAATACTAAATTTGTTCTTTTACTATTACAGGTTTCATTATATAATGGCACTTTGAGAATTTTTACAATGTTTTGTTGCAGTTTAACGATTGAAATGTTGCCACACGGCTTAATATGAATTGCAAATTGTCAAAACTTGAATTTTGTTTCTATACCTTTGCCTTATTGTTTTGAGAGGTGATCAAAATATTTGCAGCTGTGAAACAGTTTGAAAATTGACAGGCTTGTTATGCAGTTCTATGAATGTTTAGCCCTCCAGGTCTTTGAAACAGTTGCATGACTGAAAACGTCTCAGGTTACGCATGTAACCCTAGAAGGAACTAGGGTTAAATGCATAACCTGAGACGTTCCTTTTCAGGAACTCGAGCCCCTTCAAACGAGATGCTATGGGGAACGAGATGTCCATGCCCCCAGACTTGCAAATTCCTGCCTAGTGTGTGCACCTGCACAGCTAGAGCGAGGGAACAGAAGAGTCTAGTCTAGTCTAGACAAACGCCAGATATCAAGACCTTGGAGGCCGCCACACACCTAGTTGAATGAGCCCTGACTCTTAGCAGCGGTGGGAGACCAGAGAACTCATAAGCAGAATTGATGGCATCCACATTAGCCTCTTCTGGCCTGGATCCCTGAAGGGAGGAGGACTGAAGTCCTGCAGTACATTTGGCTTTGGTGTGACCATAGGGACCCTCAAAATGCACTCTACAGGCACAGATAAAGGGGCCGCAGTGGCCTGAGATCTCCTCTATGGGCTCAAAAGGTAGCCCATAGAGCACAGAGAGCCTCTAACACCACAGCCAGATCCCACGTAGGGACTTGAGGCCTCAGCCTCAGAGCACCGTGGAGGAAACGTGTAACCAGGGGGTCTCCACCAACTGTGTGTCCACCGAAAGAGGCGTGGTAAGCTGATATTGCTGCAATGTAAACCTTCAGGGTGGAGTGGGTGACCCTAGTGGAGAATCAGGACTGCAGGAACTCCAGCACTGTACCAACTGGGCAGTTAATTGGGTCCTGCTGGTGTTCTCTACACCAAGAAGTGAAAGGTTTCCACTCCAGGGCATACCGTTTCCTCGTGGATGGAGCTCTGGATTGGAGAATGGTCTCGACAACCTCGGTTGAGAGACCTTAGGCTATGAGTTGTGCACCTCAGGGGCCACACTCACAGCTTCCATATCTCCAGGCGAGGGTGCACGATGGTGCCCCCTGCCTGTGAGAGGAGGTCCTGACTGGAATCTCCCAAGGAGAATAGCCGGTAAGACAGATGGCTCTCAGTGAGAGGAGTCTGTCCGGGGCCCAAACGAGGATCTGATGTTCCACTGATGTTCCTAAAAAACACCTTTGTTCCTGAGCCACCACTGTAGGGGTCTCAAGAGGTATACCATTGGACACAGCTGCCATCAGACCCAGCAGTCTCTGGAACTGCTTGAAAGTGAGCGACCAGCCTTTTCTCACTCTTACAACTGCAGTGAGGATCGACTCAATCCGAGCAGGTATCATATGGCCTGCATCGTGGTCGGATCCCACACCAACAAAAGTGGTTCTCTGTGCTGAAGAAAGCATACTTTTCTTGGCATTCAGTCTCAACCCCAATCGTTTCATATGAGCGAGGACAACATCCTCACTTTGCTCGCCGACTGAGATAAAATCAGCCAGTCATCAATGTAATTGAGTATGCGGATGTTCTGGAGTCTCAGAGGAGCCAGCGCAGCATCCACACACTTCATAAACGTGCGGGGTAAGAGTGCTGGCCAAAGGAGAACCTGATATTGGTATGCTTTGCCCCCGAAAGCGAACCTCAGGAACTTCCTGTGAGAAGGATGGATTGACAAGTAAAAGTATGCATATTTTAGATCTATAGTGACAATCAGTTCCCCGATTTGTGACACGACCACATCCTGAACATCAGCTTCATCACTAAGCAGTTCAGGAGTCTGTTACTAAAATAGGCCTCAGCTCTCTATCCTTCTTTCCTTTTTTTTAGGAAGTATCTACTTCTTGTTCTATCACCAGAGCCTGCTCTGTACCCATAAGTGAGGACAAAATGCCTTGCCTCCGGTGGAAGAGGAGGGGCTCCTCCCCCGAAAGATAGCCCGATGGCAAGGCTTTCAGCTCCGCTACATCTCCGGGCGAAAAGACTGAAAGCAGTGCTGGCTGTAGACCACTGCACCCTGGAGACTGCTACACCCTGGAACACTGGCAGGGTTTGCAGATCAATCTCCTGAGGGCACTGAGGAGAGATGGGCACCTTATAATTCAGTTTACACCACTCTTCCCCAGAGGGGCCTGCCCTCGACCCAACAAAATACTCTTGACAGGGGCTCTCACACCGCCAGGTAATTACACTTTTTCTCGAATGCTAATACACAGTTAATTTTTTTCACAAATAGAAACGCAAGCTCAAAACTAAACACCAACTTGCACAAACCTAAAATTTGTCAAAGCCAAATAAAAACCAAACTATTGCACTGCCAGAAGACATGAATAATCTTTTTGCTAGTAAATCTCTGTTACAGTATGCAGCATAAATACAGTGGTGCGGATACAATAAAATTCAGCAATAGACTTTAAGAAATTTTTACCTTTATTACACTACTGTACCGATATCTTACAATAGCATTGCAAGAGAAAAGTTTAAAGACCAAACAACTGAAAATACAGTTAAAAAATAAATTGAAATATAATGTGTGTAACATTCTTGTCTGTTTAGTTCTGTTTTTAGTTTCGTTTTCATGTCTTCCCGTTTTGGTTTCAGTTTAGTTTCA
>JAUCMU010000048.1:5696965-5710111 GCA_032275025.1 Enteromius treurensis | reverse complement strand
GGATTTAATAAAGAAATTTGCAGACTTGCACAGAGATGGTAAAATGATGACTGATGACGGAGACGAAGACAACAGACAAAAAGGACAGGAAGGAACAGGGGTTTAAAACTTTAAATTAAAACCTTGTTGTCAAATGATTCAATAAATTAAAAATAATTTATTTAAAATTCAAAGAAAAAGAAGTTAGAGAAAATAAAGAAAAATATGTAGTGTTTATATAATAAATCAATTTATATCTTATTATAATTATAAATTATGTGAACATAAAAATATACATGTAAATACATAAAAATATAGTGCATGTGTGTGTGTGTTATTTAGTTAAAGTGGTCGAGATAAGACACTTTAAGGTATTTTTCAATTGTAAATTATTATTATTATTATTATCCCCAAATATTTCCCAGTTACAAGATTAGGCTTTTCTCACAAGACTTCCTGTGGTTGTGTTCATTCAGAATGTGAGATAGGACATGGTCTCTTTGCTCTAAAATTAGTTTCTTATAGGCACATTTCCACAAGGAATCTTTTCTTCACATACTAATTAACACCGTGTAAATGAAACCGCTGCAGATGAAAGCGCCTCCCGCTCGGTTTCCACACAACACGCGCACACACAAACTAGATTCCTGCTGTAAGTGAGAATCTTGTGATTCAGAAGTGTTGACACTGTAAATTCTGCTTTAGCACGGACAGCTGAAACATCTGCTGACTCCCTCTCCTTAACCTGTTCTCATGTGTGCAAACATAAACAGTAAGCTTAAAGGGCATTAAAAATTGATTAATGTAGAATCAAAGTAAATTATCATTGCAGCATGTGTCAAGTGAAATGAAGTTAATACGGTTAATGACATTTTTAAATTTGAATAAAATGAAAACTGAAAGACTTCCAAATCACATGAGCCAATATTTTATACACAATAGAACATAGAGAGCATAACAAATCCACAAAATGAACTCATTTCAAATTTGCTGCCTGCTGCAGCTTCAAAAAATCTGGCATGGGGGTAACAATGAGCTGAAGAAATTTTGAAAAGATTCAGCTGGGAGAACATCTAGCAACTAATTAAGTTAATTGATATCAGGTCTGCAACGTGATCAGCTATAAAAGGGATAAACACAATCCGCCATACCATCTGCAGAAGCAAACTTAAGCTCTGTCATGCAAAAAGTATGGAATCATATGTAATCATAGTTCAGGAGTGCCATCATGTCCTGTGGTCCAAGGCTCATTTTAAATAAAGTTTTTAGAGTAACATATGCTCCCCTCCAGATGACTTCTATTTTAGGGAAGGTCTTGTGTATTTCAGCAGGACAATGCAACACCACTGCGGCAATTACAACAGCATGGCTTTGTAGTATAAGAGTTTGGGTGCTGAATCTTTCACCTATAGAGAATATTTGGTGCATTATTAAATATGTTAAAGATCACCACAAACGCTTCAGCGGCCGGAAACTCATATAATTCAAGAATTGAACCAAATTTCAGTACCAAAACTCTAGAGAGTCAGCTGATCACTGACAAGCTACGCAAAATCGGGTTTACTATCGCAAATTAATCTTCTGGCAAACTGAACACAATATTGCGTAGTTTATCCGTGATCTACAACTCTGTATATTAACTGCCTCTCCATTTAAAAAGAGGTGATGGAAATTTACCGCTAATCAAAGAATCGGCTTTACTGATGAGATACGTATGAATATATTTGTGCGATATATTGTCCAGCAGTATGTTCAGTACCGTAAAACCTCAATTGTTGCTAAACCTAAAGTTCTGATACCACAAGTGCTGTTTATTTACCATAAATTTCACTGATTATTTTTTTGCAGTGCACCCTGGCATTGCAATGTGGTTGAAAAATGTAAAAACAATTCCTTTCCTTTTGAAGTGTTGGTGCTCTCTAAGGAATTTTTCTGTCTATGACCCTGAAGGTGCAAGACGATGAAGAGTGAAAAAGAAACCGTGAAATGATTGCAATTACAGTATGTGAGAAGACTGAAATGACAAGTGTTTCTGTTTTCTCCTTGAATTCAATTCTAATGTAATGCAGTAAAACCTGCAGTACATTAATGCAGTGATGAACATTTGCATTATTGAAAAACACCTGGTGCTACAGGGAGCACACACTGGGCGTATACGAAAGCTTTATTCAGTGGGTATTTCCCAGTAATGAGCTTTGAAGAGTGTGTGTGATGTATGATAGAGTCTCCTGTCTTTTCTGCAGAGGTTGAGATTATCCTACTGTTGGTGTAACCGTTGCTCCTGCTATCTCTCGTTGTTTCTCTGTTATCAGCTCCAGGCTTTAGCATTGCTCGAGGTCAGGTCAGAGTGTTGCATATTGTCCTGTTCAGAGACAAAGACTGTATTGATGTGACATTGACAAATGAGATTTCTCTAATGAAGAGGGGTGATTAATCATAGTCGATGGGTGCAGGCCTGGTAAATGTTGATATCAGGTTTTCATTTGTTTGATTTGTCAAATGTTGGCATGTGTTGGAAAATGTCTTTTTTGTAGTTTAAGTCCTTTAAAAATTGCTTTGAGTTAAAAAGATCTACTGTGCTGTAAAAATAAAGACTTTATATTTATAAATATTTTTTTCAAAGTGCATATCCTGGACAATCTATATGATGTTTTAAAGAGAAAAGATATAATTGAAAGTCCTCTGGTCTCACCCTAAATATTGTGATTGGAAATTGATTAAAGGTTTTGATGGCAAGGTTATGTTGTTTTTGTTGTTTTACTTATGTCATTAGTACTGCTACTAAAAAATGACTTTGTTGACCTACAAACATCTTGCATGTTCATAGTATTTATGGCAACCTTTATGAACTCAGCAAGCCTGAATGATTTACATAAAAAACGCATAGGCTACGAACATAACCCACATTCCCTGAAGGAGGGAACGGAGACGTTACATATGGGAACTCGCCACAGAGACCAATTGCCTTTGAGCTTTATGCAAAAGGCCAATGAATATTGGCATGCACGTGATTGCGCTCAGGTGCACCTCATCACTGTGTGAGTAAAGAGGGCACGAGCGGAGTGCACATGCAGGTTTTCGCTGAAGAGCCGAGTTGGCGTCAGCGCGACCTCAGAGTCGTGGCAAGTGAAAGTGCCCCAGCCTGCAGCCCTACAGATATCTGCTATAGAGGCGCCATGAGCCAACGCATAGGATGAGGCAACACTCCTTGTTGAGTGAGCTCTCAGTCCTAACGGGCAAGGCTCTCCCTGGTACAAATAAGCCAGGGAGATGGCTTCAACCACCCAATGAGCCAACCTCTGTTTGGAGACAGCATTCCCTTTCTGCTGTCCACCATAGCAAATAAAGAGCTGCTGGGAGTGTCTGATGCTCCTTGTGCCTGAACGTATCTAGGCAGTTCAGCATGGCCTGCGCGCTCGCTGGTGAGGAGGGCAGTCATTTCGATAGAGTCCAGCTCCATGCCGAGAAAAGAGATCCTCTGCACCGAGAAGAGTTTGCTCTTCTCTCGGTTGACCTGAAGACCCAGATGGCTGAGATGCTGTAGCACAATGTCCCTGTGCATGCACAACAAATCCCGCGAGGGAGCTATTATCAGCCAGTCATCGAGATAGTTGAGGGTGCGGATTCCCATCTTCCATAGAGGGGAGAGGGCACCCGCCGCGACCTTCGTAAAGACGCGGGGAGAGAGGGACAGGCCAAAGGGTAAGACTCTGTACTGATATGCTCGAACACAAACCGCAGAAGGGGTCTGTGTCAAGGCAGAATCGAGACAAGAAAGTACGCATCATTCAGGTCGATGGCTGCCAACCAATCCTGGCTCCGAATGCATAGTATGCGCTTCAAAGTGAGCATTTTGAAAGGCATCTTGAGAAGAGACCGATTGAAAACTCTCAGATGTTGACCAATATGGCATTGTACAAAGTCTAATGTGAAACATGGCGATGGACGATGTCATCGTCTCCGCTGACGGCGGCGTGCGAGGGTTTGAGATGAGCTTGCGCTGTTTTTTGCAAGCTGGTTGCTGCTGCTCCGGCGGGGCGGAGCATCGCAATGTCTATTGGCCATCGGCGATGGATGATGGCATCGTCAGCATCGCTCTCTGAGTGGACCGAGGTGTAGCGGATGCCGCGATACCGGGGCGGGCTCCTGGTGAATTGAATCGCATTGCCGAGGCGTACCGTCCATATCAACCACCGCGAGGGGCTGGGGAGCGCTATCCAGGCTCCCAGCCGCATCGCTAGGGGAATCAAGGGAACGTTGACCACCGTGCCAGCAGTGGGGCAGCCTGTAGGGGGACAGGGGCAGGGACTGTGAGCTTACCTGCCTCCCTGGATCCCGTGCTGGCGACACAGTGCCCTAGGTCAGCATCTGGGGAGACAAAAAGGTTAGTGTTAGATGGGGACCTTCTGTGAAAATTTGGGTACCGTTGAGCCGATGGCAGCTGAGTTAACAGAAGCTCCCGGCCCTCCTCCGGGAGTGGGGACGGAGATGTTGTCGTCGCCACCCAAAAAGCAGATCTCATCACCTCCGGGCAGCCTGTCTCAGGAGCGCTTCCCGCCCCTCCAAGTGTTCTTGGCCGGCCCCTGAGCAGGCGGCGCCCCTCGCCCACGGCCAAGCTCTACGTCGTGCAGCTAGCCTAGCATTGTGTGCTTCGGCCGGGGATGGAGCAGGTGTTTCTCTGGATGCCGCAGGGGGACGCCCTCGGCGACGAACAGGCGGAGGAGCACTCGGCACCTGCCGAGGCAGGATGTGTGACATTGCCTCCGTCTGCTTCTGAACTGCCGCAAACTCCTGGGCCAAGTCCCAGACAGTGTCACCGACCACAGGACTACGCGGTGCCGCAGAAGTCCGCGCGGCTCGTGACCGTCCTCAGAGGTGAGGAAACTTCCACACCCAGAAGTGCACGGCCGGATCGGCATCCCGTTACAGAATGCTTCACCAACCGTAGGAAAATTGCTCTTTCCTCCTGGTTGCCCAGTGAAGACCTAACGCGGCAACTCCGTGCACTCAGAGGTCTATGCTCACTGGAAATGTAGATGACTGGCACAGCCGGCCTTGAAAAAGGCCATTAAGCCCGCAGGATCCGCTGACAGCCGCCCAGAAACGCTGTCAGACGAGAGAGCAGGAATCGCGGGAACTCCTCCAAAAGAACGCACCGTCATTTTCAAACCAAAAGCCCAGGAGATCTCCAATTGCAAAATGGCAAGGCTCTGAAGCAAAAAGCTGCATGTGCACTCCACTCGTGCCCTCTCATACTCACACAGTGATGAGGTGCACCTGAGCGCAATCAAGTTCACGACAATATTCATTGGCCTTTTGTATAAAGCTGAAAGGCAATTGGTCTCTCTGGCGAGTTCCCATATGTAACGTTGAAGTGATTCGACTGAAAGGGTAACAAGCAGATTCAGATAAATAAAGAATTAATGTAGTTAAATTAATTTAATTAAATTGATGTATTCTGCTTTTAAAGTAAATGTTTAAAAGCGAAATGTCAATGAAAACATTTACCTTTTTTTAATTAGCAATGCTAACAAAAAACTAAAACCATGTACAATAAAAAACGCCAAAGCCTAAAGAATATGTTTTTTTTATTTATGTCATTACAAATGTAATGCTCAGCAAGGAGAGACTGTGTTTGTGACCTGTTCTAAATGACACTGTTTGCAGGGTTACTGTGCTTATAGGGTGTCCCCCAGGGCTCAATTCTCGGCTTTACAAGCTTCTTTTTTGGCCGAATATCGCAGCATAGTTTCAATTGGTTTGTGTTTATGAATGCAAATTTACTGTATTAATTATAGAAGAGAAGATTATATTATTATTACTAATTTAACAGAAATCTAGGTGATGTGTCTAGTTTTTGCAAAGCTGATTAAGGTTATGGTTTATGTAGGTGTAGAAGAATGACTGGTCAAACTGACATGGTTCAGCAGACCACAACATACTGTAGATTGATTTATAACACAAGCAGCTTCATGCCAGGTGCTTTCATGGCATTCACAGAAGATTAAGGGAGATTAAACATTTCCTTTATCTTTTCAGCGAGACGTAACCCCAAACCATCACCTTCACCTCCCCCTCCTCTTTATCTCATCTTGTAAGACAGGGATATTCAACATCTCAATCCAAACCTCAAGGCCAGAACTGCTATTTAGATGTTCAAAAGCAGGATTGTAATGTGAGTTTAGCTTCATTTCAGATCTTTCAAAGATCAGTTACAGTTAGATTAGTTAAATTCTACACATATATACTTGAACCTTTTCAGTCAGGTTTTACTCTACCACAGTACTGAAACAGCTTTGTTAAAAGTGTTGAATGCTTTGTTAGTTTCAGTTGATTCTGGTGATAATGCAGTGTTTATTTTATTGGATTTGAGCGCTGCTTTTGATACAGTAGCTCATAATATCCTTCTTTCACGCCTTGAACATTGGTTGGGCATACAAGGTACAGGTACAGCACTTTGTTGGTTTGAGTCATATCTAAAATCCAGGGGCCTCATGTATCAATGCTGCGTATGCACAAAAACTGTGCGTACGCCAGATTTCATGCTCACGTTGGGATTTACTAACAATGAAATGAACGTGAGAATGTGCGTTGGTTCACATCAACTCCATGTCTGGCGTACGTCTATTTCTTGTGTGATTTGCTTTATGTCCGTTGGTGACTCCTAGAGGCAACTGTTTTAAATTGCACACTACAAAGTATCGCACCAACACTTAAGAACATTGCCATTCATTTAGAATTGATCAAATGGGTTAATTGACACAAAATTGTTATACCAATTATGTGACTTAGAACATATAAAATCATTTGCAAATGTATACACCTCTTAGTCTATGGCAGTGAGTGCGTTTACATAGACCCTCTTAATGCGATTATTATGAGATTTTGGCAGTATTGCGATTAAACTTTACCTAATGTAAACGCAATACTTCGATTATAATACTGCATTTATGCTCATAATCGCAGCAAGCATAACTGTATTAACATAGGTGTCAGTGTCTGTTGGCCAGTTTGTCTCAGCATCAGCCTCTCTTCTCTATGGAGTCCCTCAAGGGTACATTTTGGGGCCATTGCTCTTTAATTTGCAACCCTGGCTTCTCTGAAAGACAGAGAGTGTGTGTGTGTTTATTGCACTGCAATTCAAAGCAATTAAACAATCCCAAAAAATATAGCACTACCTTTCTAAATATGTCCACAGCAAACATGTAATGAATTAATTATAAGGAACACCTGGCAGCTCTCTCTACAGACTGTAGTCTGAGTCAGAGGAACCCACCCTGTCACGTATAGAAGCTGCTGTATATATTAATAACATGATAAAGTCATGAAAGCAGTATAGCGTACTACTGTTTACAACGTGATACAATGATAACAGACTAGAATTCCTATTGTTTATGTAGTGTTTACTGGAAAGTATTTGAAAACGCTATTTATCATTTTGAATTCTTGATGAATAATCAATATCTAATCTTATTTTGTCATAAAACTGTATTCTTTATTAAAGGGTTAGTTCACCCAAAAATGAAAATTTTGTTTTTGATTACTCACCCTTTTGTTGCTGTCTAATGAAAGGTTGGATGGGTCTCTGATATCACCCAGAATATCTTAATTTGATGAACAAAGGTCTTTGGAATGACATGAGGGTGAGTAATTAATGGCAAAATTTTACATTTTAATGAAAAAGTCACATTTTTTGTATTTTAATGCATATACAAGGTTACTTTGACTGTGTCGAGTCCTTAAAGTATTACACAAAACAAATGAAATCAAATGCCATTTCTCGCAATCAGTGTGAGAGTGGGAGACACATAACGATTGTTGCATGAAATTGCATGAAAAACATGTAGATTTCTTTGAAGAGAATCAAAGTCCCCTAGAGAGAGACAAGGATCTATCTTTCTCTGGTTCTTGTTTTTTCCTTCTGCCACTTTTGCCATTGACCCAGATTTCCTGGCAAAGCATGATGGCATTTTGGCATGAAACAGAGAGAGAGAATGAGGGAGAGACAGACACTCGAACACACAGCAGAGGTTGAGTGGAGTTCAAACTAGTTTAATCCCTAAAAGTTATGTTGTTAACATGTGGTTTATGGTTATACCCAAACCTCTGGAGCTCACTTGTGTAGTCTGAGCAGGGCTTGGTCATGTAGCTGCTAAACTGTAATTATGTGATGATGTTAATTACCATCATTCCGGTCTACTGGTGGAGAAAGAGTTGTTTTCCTGTCTGGGATTCTCCGGATTTCATAAACTCTTCATATCCGGTTGTGCTCTTTTGTCAGTCCTCTGCGGAGAAAAACTGTGTTATTTGCAAGTTTGTCCTCCGGAATTAATAACAAACAAACAAACAAACAAAAAACATTCACACAAACGTGCCTGTCACATCTACACCAGGCTTCACCGTCACGCCTACTCAACGATCACTCTCACCAAAATATTAACCTGCAACAACTGTGCACACACCGGAACTCAATCAACACCACCCTTTATAAACACCACTCACTCCCTCAGTCATTGTCCGAGCTCGTGGATTCGTAAGTGGACTCTTACCTGTTCTCCTGCAATGTATACTTACCTTTGACTCCTGTGTTCCTCCAGTGATTCCTCCGTGCCTCTGCTCAAGCTCCCGCAATCCCGATCGCCTGCGTTCCAGCTCTCCAATGGTGTGTGTGGTGTGTGCTTCAACGTCCATCTGTGGAGAAAGAAGTTAAGGACTGTCAATTCAAGATTTCCATATCCTGCATTGAACGACTACTTTTGTCTTTACCTTTTGAAGTTCCGCTTGTATGCGATGATCCTAATTTAATAAATCCTTTGTTATTCCAACTATCCCTTTGTGTCCGTCTGCTTACCATAACACACACACTCAAAGCTGATTGGCTAATTTTGCTTAATGAACCAATCAGAATGCTCTTTGTCTAGCACGCGCTATGAACAGGCACACACACAAACACACAGAGTTCACATGCAAGCAAGGTCTCTCTCACTCTCTCTTCTTCACTCTGTCTTATGCGCGCATTTTAAGATGCAAGATGCAGACATTAATGTCACGCTCACACGTGCATGCCCGCTTGTTCTAGATTCTGGGATATTTTATACAATTTGCGGGCATATTGTTTAATAGATAAGTAACGTTTTAATCACTAACATAGCAGATTCATGGAAAAGGACATCTGTAATCAACATTTTTGCCACAACTAATTTATTAATGAATCAGCATCAACTACATTAAAGATAATCACTTTATTTAAAGTGAATAAATTCTCCACTTACTGGAGTTCAACAACTAGTTAATGTACAGAGATGCAGTCACATACCTGACTTGCAAGTGTAGCGTAGGTAGGTGAGATTAACTGGGATAGTAGGCAGTGGGCCAAACCACTTTGAGGAAGGGGAGGGGGAGCTCAACTATTTTGAAATGCTTTTTTTTTGCGTTTGTATTTCCACTTACACAATCATTTTTTAGGTATACGTACACGTGTCCCCCCTGGGATTTACGCCCATGAGTTCAACGAAAATGACAAAAACATAACATAAAAAAAGATATACAATGTAAGTCAATGGGATTCAAAACATATTTTTTGTTGTTATTCTGGAGACACAGGTTTGGGATGGCATTATTTGAATACATTTTAAAATGTACATTTTAGTTGTGGTCTTGCAGTATATCCCCTATCCAATCTCTAATACTGTGCATTTGATATTTTTAAAGTTGTATTGGGACATTTTTTTTTCGAGGTGCAATTATAGGTGTCTAGAACCCCAGGTAATTTGTATATTGACCTCAAGGAAAAAGATGTGTCCTCCATTTTTTATTATAATTACCTTTTTATTTTGCTTTTATGGAGAAAAAAAAAAAATTTGAATTGGACTTGGAAATATCTTGGAAAATGGGTAATTAAGAGGAGCTGCATTATACAACGCAAAAAAAAACAAAAACATAATGACGGAAAATAAGTCTTATATTGTAAAATACACTGCAATTTTTGCAATTATGTTGACGGGATCTCTGGGGTTTGATTCTTTTAGTACAATCCAGCTGGGAACATTATCTTCAGTCGCTGCAATAGTCAATAGCACACAATTAATTGCCCAAATGAAAGGGTCTGTTTAATAATTCAAATTGCCGTTTGTGTGAATTAAACAGAGGGCTATCTTGGCTCTATCTGAAGAGTTATTGTTCGCGGAGTGAATGGCTCGCTGCCTCTAGCTCAGCATACACTGGCAAAGCTCTGGGGATCACATGAACATTTCTGGCTTTTTGTGATTGAGTCTTCAATGGAGTGAGGCAATTTGAATGTATTTTTTTTGCCTCCTGTTGTGCTTGTTTACCGCCAAGTTCAGACTTCTCAGATGAAACTGCTTGCACCAAGCATCTAAAAAATTCAGCTGCAAGATGAACCATCTAAAATGAGTTTCCTGACACAGTCACTTCCTGTGGGCTTGGTGTAATGTAGGAACAAGCTGGCTGTGTCTGAAATCTAAGGCACTCCAAGATTTACTAGGTATAGTGTTTTGGTCAACAATCTCATTGAAATGTTTAACTGTTTAAAGTTTGGAGAATTGGTATGATCTCTTTTGTACGTTTTGTATGTAAAAAAACAAAACAAAAAAAAACAAAGATAAATAAAATAAAAACGTGTGTTTCAGTTTCATATAAAATTGCCACTTTATATTCAAATTAATTCCTGGAAGAATGCTCAAGCTTCAAAGACCATATCAAAATGTTTGTACGTTCAATGATCTAAGATTTATATGATGACAAATTTAGTGATCACAGCAATTATTTTGATTATTTAATAATTTAGATCACAGCAGTTTAGACCAATTTCTAAACAAATGACTCTCAAACATTTTATTTTATTTTATTTTATTTTATTTTTAATTTTTTTTTATCTATTTTTTTTTTTTTTACACAAACAGCACATCCAGTATGTAGTATGATTTTTAAAACGACTCTTTTGAACTGTTTTTTGTTTTTAGTGAATCAAAAATATTCAGCACAATCAGAGTAGTCTGAATCCTAAACAAATTGAGTCAGTTAATTGTATTTAATCTAAAGCACACAGCTTAATCAATGTAGTCAGATTCCTGAATAAAAAAACTCTTGAGATGGGTCTTTTAAGCGAATCAAAGACTTAGTCAGATGACTACCAAATGACTTATGAAATGTTAGTCTAAATTATGAAACTATTATTATAATAAATCGAACAAATGCAGTGCAACTAATGTATTCAAACCCTCAATTCCTAATTCCTGTTCTTTTTTTAGAAAATCAAATATAGCTGTAATCTGTGTTGAAAACGGACTAATTCATATGACAGGCACATTCTTCCTGTAGCAAAAAATAAAATAAAAAAATAATTAAATATGTATCTCATTTGTGTTTAATAAAAAAGCCATTAAAAGTATTCAAACGTATGTATTATGCGCCATTGAATTTTTTTAATCATTGGCAATTAAATATTTACCATTACTCATTTTTTATTCCATATTACTTAAGAACTAAAAGAGCTGTTAACCGAACTATTTAAAAACTGGAATCCTTTTTTTCCTGTTTCAGACACAGCCTTTGTGTTTTTGGCCTAGAAAGAGAAAAACAGCTCTCATTTGGCCTTGATATCACAGCACGGTCCAAATACCCACAGATCCCCCCCAAATCAGAGTGCCAGTTTAGCATCAGAGCATCAGAAATGACAAGCGAATAAAACTCCAGTGTGTTTAAAAGGTCACACAGATACATTCAACATATGTTCTTCCATCATTCGCGCCTCTACCTGGGCTCTGTTGCTTCGGCTTTTGGTAGCTTCGTCTGACAGCCTTGGAGAGTGACAGATAAGAGGGAATAATTAATTTATCAGAGGAGACCAGACTCTAATCCCCGGTGTCCCGGTGATAAGGTTGTTTTTTTCGCTCTCTCTCCTTCCTTTAGATCTCTTTTGGTGATATAGAGCTCTCCCTCAGCAGGTCCCCGTTAATAAGCCTGTCAGAGAGGCCAGGGAGAGCCCGTCCAGAGCAGGTTATCTCCTCACCGCACACCCATGTCTCCCCCTGACAGCGACTGGCTGGCCGCTCGACGGCCCTTTGAAACCGTAGGGGCGCCGGGCCACCTTCTGCAGGCCTTCGAGGCAGCCCTGTCATATGCACTGGCTAATTCCAGCATCGGGGGGGGGCAGAAAAGGGCCAGAGGACTCTACGTCTGACAGACCCGTCGGCACAAACTGGTATAAAACTCGACGGGGGTTGAATTTGTTAAAAATTCTTTTGTGAGGGATCTAAATGCTGAGGGATTTGTGTTCTCTTTTTCATGTTCCTCTTCTTTTACTTTCTAGCCATCGCTTTGGGTTTAAACGCGGGCATCTCTCCTGAAGTGGTTGCACACGTTTCATATCGTGTGTGTGGATTCAACTGCCCCTCGCGGTGTGAGAAGCTTTTGTGCGCCCGGCTTCTCCATCTGTGCAGGTCTGTCTGGTAGCGCCAGTCTGGATCTGTCTGCCCTGCACAGCACGGACTGTGTGTGTGTGTGTGTGTGTGTGTGTGTGAGAAGAGATGAGGTCAATAATGAAGGTTGATACCATGTGGGAGTTTAAGCAGACAGAGTCTTTAATAAATAATAACCTGTGTGATTGAAGCTTAGCCAGGTTCTGTACACAGGTGGACATTGCCTTCATTTCTGGAAAATATATTAAAATCCTTTTCAAAAGATGTAATTGAAAACCCAGGGACAAGATTAACAACTTGGCGGTAGTGGAATTTGATGGTTTATGAATAACAATGCTCCAACTATTTTGTTTTCTCATGAATATTTAAAATGTCAAATATTAATCAGGTGGAGATGGAATTTAGTTTGCAGATAAGAGGTTAATGCTGCAGCTGCTGCTGTTTTTATAAGCAGGGCTTTGTTTACTGTGTATATTCTTTAATGTTATCGTTTGTCAGATTTAATATAACATCATTATATATCATTATATTCTAAGTTTGTATTTAAATTTTTTCGGATCATATGCTATCTGATCATTACAAAGGTAGGTACTTGATTTGTTCAAAACCAATGATTTTGCCATTATTAGTGCTTCTTGATTCCAATTTATTTAAAGGGATAGTTCACCCAAAAATGAAAATTTGATGTTTATTAGCTTACCCCAAGGGCATCCAAGATGTAGGTGAC
>JAUCMU010000048.1:5636390-5665945 GCA_032275025.1 Enteromius treurensis | reverse complement strand
CCAGCGAGAGCTTGATGGGGCGACGCGGAGTGAAAAATACTCCATTGTTGTGTGTTTGTTTGTGGCGCGTTTACGATTATGTCACGGCAGTAGAACCGGCGCAACTATAACGACATGTGTATAATCCCGCCTGCCCTCTCTAAAGCGTTACTAAACTACATGGAAACGCAAACAGAGCCGAACTGAGCCGAGTCGTACCACGCAGTGGAAAAGTCCCATTAGTAACACTTTACCATGGTACAACTACTGTAAGAGAAAAGTAAATCGATGACAAGGCTCACCTATTTAGAAATGATTTCTTCTAAAAGCTCACAGCACAGAGCTTACTGACTTATGACTGTTCTTGTTATCATCAAACAGTTTGTGAGTCAGCGGGACAGCGTTTCATTACAGTTACATGACCACCTGCTAAATCCCACCTCATCGTTCAAACTTTCAGGGAGTTCTCAGGAAACTCTGAATATTCTAGAATGCTCAGAATTCCTCAAACTCTTCCCATGCTTTACCCCAACGAGGGGGTTTTAAAGTTTAAATAAACCCTAACGCATGACTCCGTTGACTGTCGTTCCGTAAGTTTTCCTCATCTACTGTTTGTTTCCATCAGAGCGTCTGACTCTGAGTTAATGAACCCTGCTTCAGAGACCTTGCACTTCCTTCCTTTCTCAGGGTTTCCCCTTCAGAGCAAAACAAAGATAGGAGCTTCCTGAAAAATATAAATAAAAGTTCAGTCAGCCTCATAGGACTGTTTCCTGTAGCACAGCCTAGAAAGGCTCTGGATCAACAAATAAGCTGGATAATGCCATTAATACATGCTGTTTGTGAGACACATTGGCCTCTGAATGATATTGGTATGAATGCGTATTTTTAGAAAGACGCAGCAGTAATAAGGTTGCGCTTTTATGTTAAGCCTATTAAACCCCTGTAAAACAGGCCCCTATAAAAAGGCCCTCCGCGTAGCGACCACCATCAGAAGCCATAAACACACACCTCTACACATGTGAACCTAATCGCCCGTGATACCTGACGCCAGCTGCGTTACCGATCGATACCCGTTGTGTGTTAAATGAACTATTGAGAGAGAGTTTAAGAATGAGGGATGGAGAGCATAGAAGGAGAACGAAAAGCATTTGAAGGATAGGAAAAAAAGGATTTTGGGGTGGGGTGCTGTGTAGCTTAGAAAAGCCTGTATCAGCAAGCTTTTATTTTGAGTGTTTGTTTTTGTGTCAGGAATAGAGGTCTTTGATGGTGATCTGATGACATGGTCCTTGTGCAGGCTCTGTACTTTCTCACTGACCTACTAAAAGTCTGAGAAGCCTCTTTTGAAAATGAACCAATTAGTCATCATGGTTGAGAAATAAATCAGGCATTGTGGCAAGTTTTCCATCCTCATTTCTTACTTTTGTATTCACCATTGACATAATTTATCACATGCATCATCAGATGTATCTTTACATCCGCTTAAAACAAATATTCTGTTAAATTTACAGTACAAAACATTTTTAACTAATCACCACTAGAAAGTACTTCCATAATATAACTATAATAACCATATATATATACAGAATTAGAGTTAATCGAGTAGTCTGTAAAAGATTGTTACAACAGAAAATAAAATGCAAAACACCCTAACAAATAACAAAAAGGAAAGATTTTTTTTTTTTTTTAATTACTGTTGTGTTTTTTCCAGTTTTGTTGTTTTGTTTTATTTTTTGTGCACATAAATGGTGCAGGTCCATGTTTATACAATAGAACAGATCTGTCTGATTGTCTGTAGAAGTAAAAAATGATGTACAGGCAACTTGAGAAATGAGCGATAATTAATAAATAGGTTATATTTATTTTATGCAGAAAAAGACAAAACTAACACAGCTATGTATAAAAACAGGCCATCATTATACAAAAATATGTTAAGACAGAATTTCACATCAGAATCAAGTTTTTGTTCAAACAAATGTATACGCATCTCTTTCATCCTGTACTTTGTTGTACTGAGTGTGTGTATGTCAGAGTGAGATATCATGTTGAGTCAGATCATCAGATCATCTTCTTTTACATTTAATGATCCATTGTTTCTTTCCATTCTTTGAGTCATCTGTTGTCTAAAGGCTCTACTGGCTCTTTTCTGGAGGTTCAGTTGAGGATGAACTCTCGCTGTGTACCATAAGTGCCCGCTATGCCAAGAATTCAGTCCTCAACAACAGAGAGCGGCACGCATCCTGCCCTGGGCTCTCAGCCAATAAGAACACAGAGCAAACCTGTGAGCCGACCCAAAGCAGAGCAGCCGAGCGAATCAGAGCACTGGCACTAACTATCACAGCGGTACACAGCACCCCGTAAAATGATTCTCAAAGAAAAGAGTGAAGCGACCAATAATGACCGTTTCTTCATACAATAATGCATTCATCACTTTCTATCTAGCAGCAGACCTAGCTAATAGAGCACAGACCAACCAGTGAGCCAACACACACCATCCTGCCAATGATCCATTACTCAAAACACAAAGGAACATTTATTACCGAAAGAATGCAGGCCAAAACAGAGAATTAACTAAACACAAGGACCATGCTTTATGTTCCTCCTCGTTAAACTGTCAGTAGGGAAAATCTAATGCTAAATTCATGTGCTCCCCGTCAACCCTCAAACCCACCCACCCTAGCTGAAATTTACACAGAGAAAGTCAACAGATCGGTCCGAGCGAAGGCTCTAAGCTCCTGTCGTAACACAGCTTTGACTACAGTGACGCGCTGCGCCTCAAGTTAAACCAAAGTGTCAACATTAAGAGTTCTGCCCCAAGCCAAATCAAGTACAATATAAACACTTTTCCTTTCAGAAACCTTCCCTGGAGCTCCTAATGAAGCCTTTTCGGAGAATCTAAAACTAATTAATGATCCTATTTTCCCCAATTAGCAACAGAACTCGCACTAATTTTCATCACTGCAGCTAAAATAGCCCAAAACGGATAGTTGTAGCTCCAAATAGACAACTTCTGTGGCCACTTCCATGTGACTTGTTCTTTATTAATCAATACAGAGAGGCTTATGGACTACAATACTTGGCAAAACAGTGGCTTACTTAGGTTATTATTAGTGGTGAATTCTGAGACAAGCATCATTATTTTTAAAATGAATAACAGCTCAAAGATCTTGTAACTTGTCACCAAATTTACAGTTTCTGCCCAATGAAACAAGCTAAAACATCACCCCAAAATTCTCATTGAAGGATGAGGAATGGTCTATAAGGCCAATAACCAACCACTTAGCACATAGCAATGCAACCATACACTCTTAGCTTTA
This sequence comes from Enteromius treurensis, assembly GCA_032275025.1. NCBI lineage: Eukaryota > Metazoa > Chordata > Actinopteri > Cypriniformes > Cyprinidae > Enteromius > Enteromius treurensis. The sequence goes on along the minus strand of JAUCMU010000048.1, from coordinate 5,662,652 downwards.
TCAACCCCATAGCAATTCTCTGACCACCCGGACCACCCTATAGCAGAATATTTTCTTCAGTTTTATAATGCATACCACGCTTCTTTCCTGTGGTAAAATTCACAGCCGCTCATTGCATTTCCAAAACTTTGAGAAGTGTCGTACTTCAAATATCTACAGCTCATTTTAAAGCCTCAACGTCCTGAAAGCTTGTGTAATGATCAGTCATCTCTCACCTCTCTGGCCTTCTCCATCTCCGCTTGCAGGACCTGCTTGGCCACCTCCAGATCCTGTAGTTTCACCCTCAGCTCCTCGTTCTCCTGCTCCAGGCGAGATCTCTTCTTCTCCACAGTGTCCAGCTCGTTGTGCAGACGGATGGACACGTCTTTTGCCACCTAAATCAACGACAAAACAGGGGAGCTTTAACAACATCCTTTGTGAGCTTAGTAAAAAATATCAGGAGAATGTAAATGTATTATATTGAAATATTACAGAAAAGGTAATAAACATTTCATTCAGTGCTGATAAATAAAGAAAATGGTTTATTGCTAAAACATTGATTCAAAATATTGCATGCTGTAGTAATTAATCCTATCATACAATCCTCCTCTTTTAGCTTTGCCAGTAAAGACTTTTGGTCTTTGATTCATGTCTCCCTGAAGGTAGATGAAAGCTTATTAAAAGTGGTTAATTGTAAAGCTGCACTAACTTCTTAAGTAGGCAAGTATCAGTGTTGGCCAAGCAAAGACAGAGAATCCAAACCCACACATACACACGCATACTGGTGCTTGGACCATTTTAGCAACACAAGACCATTTGTCATAGCTTCACAACGCTAGTATGTTTCTATAAGGCACATATTAAGGAAGGATGTAGGTTTGTGTGAGAGGAATTAGGAAAGAGAGGGCAGCAGGCACTGAAAGGGGTAAATGGGGATTAGAAGAGCTAGAAGGAGAAACACAGTCCCTGTTTGTGAGGGAGGGTTTTCTCCTCTCTGTGTGTCTGAACTACAGCCAAGGTGCAGCTGTGTACCCACAATGCTCCTCTGTACCACGCTCTAATTCATATCAGATCCCTCCATTTCTCATTCTTTCCCTTTCTTTATTTCTTCAACAGCCTCTCTGCCTGGCATGATCAGTCTGTGTCTTTTTTCCAATTCTCATTGCCAGGAGCTATAAACATCTTTGTTTAGCCTTTAATGTTGTGGAACTAAAAGCAGCAAAATTACAACCTTATTTTCAGTAGTGTTACAGTAGTTCACAGATGTTTTTCGGTTTTTCTAGTACAAGCTACTTTCCCTGAAATGTTGTTCTGTGGGATGATAAAATTATGCCGTTATGCTGTTGCTTAGACATGCAGCGGAAAAAAACTTCAGCGAATACATTACACTACATTATCTTACAGTATAGTAAACAGGTGAAAATTATAATTAGAATATATCTACTAGTAATGTATTAAAACTACTCTTTTATTAAGTAAAAATATTCACTATTTATTGACATATTGACTATTTACATTTATTTTTGACCTATATTATTTATTTTCTTCCGATGTTTGTTAGTAGTAAATTTTTTATTTTAGCTTCAATGTTTATTGCATTATAATTACTATGTAAGTTACTCAAAAAACAGTTTTAATGAACTGTAAACATTTTCATACATCAATACTATTTTGGATTGTATATTAAAATTATATTAAAGACATATAATTAACAGAATTATCAATCTTTCTATGGCAGGAAATAAATCAATGTTGCTATTCATGATATAATATAAAATATGTCTCAAAACCATAGGCCCAAGATTGTATGGTAATTGCATGTTTGTATTTCACACAAAAGCTTTAATTATCAGAGCTCCGAACGTGTCTGTTGGTCCCAGATTATTTGCATTCACTCCTCCCTCCATTCTGTCTGGACACCACCCACCTGCCTTTGTCTGACAATGTCACGGACTGTTGTCGTTTTTACATGCAAAAGGACAAAGACACCTCTAGATCCACAGGGAAAGAGGCACTTAAGCACTTCAGTGTCGTGTGTGTGTGTGTTTGTGTTCAGGTGCTTGGCCGCCTCTCTCACCACAGCCTGATGTGGAACAAGCTGCCATATCTGACCAAACCCAGAAATCAAAGGAGTGTAATGACCCATCAAAGACTAATAATGGCTCATTTTCATGTGACCATGACTGTTTGGCAGCAGAACTTCGTCAGATATGTAAATGGCTCTGTGGAATTTGTTTATCTTAGGGTTTGATTATGTGTGTGTGTGTTTCGCTCCTCTCTGATCCTGCTTTTCAGGATTGCTCCGCCCCTCTGCTGTGCAAACGGGCATTTTAAATGACTTCCCTCTGTTTCTGGTTGCATCTGCAAGACAGCTGCCCGGGCACATTCACACTATCGTCAACCTTGCCCTGCTTAGAAAAAGCAAGCTGCCCTTTGGTTAACCTCTAAGCACACATGCGGCTCAGATGAGCTATATGCAGACAGTCCAAGGGCACCAAAAACTGCTGTGTCGAAAGACACCCATTAACACAGCTTCACTACATTTTTAAATGAACTGACACTTTAGATGCTGCTTCCAGCCATATGTCACTCTTGAGTTCATTTTACAAATCGTGCCTTTGAAAATCCCAAGCCAGTAACAGAGTCAACATAAAAACGGCATAGGGAAACCATTTTACTTATAATGTGATGCTTTTCTGAGTGAAACAGAATATTCAGTGAGATAAAAATGTAGGGCAAGTAAATGGAGACTTTAGCCTGAGTCTCCTGCTTCTCAATTTTTTATTCTAGAAAAGAATGTGCCTCTTCAAGAGTTTGATCTCAGCTTAGGTTTTTAAAGCAGGCTTTGTCTTGCTCCATGCCTGTTTGACATGTGAATGCAGCACATGGCTGATTATGCCAGTGCACTCCTCACATAGATGACAATGAAGCGATTCAACCGCCAGATACACAATGAGAGGGTGTTCATTTCTATGTGTCTCTTTCCCTCTCCTCTTATCTCCAGGATGCTGCTGCTAAGCTGATATCTGAACTGGCTAAGGCCAAGCTGACCAAACTATATTTTTCTTGCTTATCATCATCTGTCACCATCACTTCCTCTTTAAAATTCCCCTTCTGCCCAGAATTTTTTTGCTCTTTAATAGCTCAAGACTAATTGCAGGTCTCATTAAGCCCAGAAAATCCTTTAATTTACGTATATGTGCCAGGGCATACATAAAGTGCATGTAGAGTAAATGTGCAAAGCCTGGAATTTATAAGCATGTGTTCTCTGTACGGTCCCCTCGCAAATGCACCTTGAAGCTAATCAAGTTCTGCATTGCTGATATATTTTTGTAGGTCAACCTTTAAGTTAGTATCACCCTGGTTCCCTTGACAAAAACACCACTGGATGACCGTTGGATTATTGGAGAAAATTAACACTTTTTACGCATTTTTTGATCATGATAATCTTTTTATAAATTAACTATTATGAATTTTGAAACGTAAATGCAATCACCAGAAATAAAAAGCTAACCCAGGCTAAAAACAAACTACAGCAAGGTCACATGATTTTAATGTCCACCAGGGCTGGACTGGTAATCTGGCATACCGGGCAAATGCCCGGTGGGCCGACGCACTTGGGGGCTGGTCATTATAATATGATTTTTTTTTTATTATGGGCCAACGACCGACCCATAAAGCAGGGACAGCGGCCCATTGGTTCATTTTCTATACTGACACTGGGCTGGCCTAATCATCTCTTAACAGGCTCCACGGTGGAGTATCTGAGACACGAATCGTGGCCCATGGTTGACTGTCTTAAAGGACATTGAGCTAGTCCAATGAAATCTCAGGCAATGCCCTGCCTCCCTCCTGGCCAGCCCTCATCTCCCCTTCATCTGCTATGTAGAGTTCGTCCGGCGTTTGAGAAGAGTCCGTCTAAAACAATGGATAAACCAGAAAAGAGCAAGGGGGGTGCAGAGAAGCTGCGGGAGAAAAGACGCAAAAGCCTACAAGTGGAAGCAGCAAAATGTAAGGAGCTTAATAACAAAAGTTTGCATGAAGGGGAAATGGAGGAATAAGGTTTCGCGAATGAATCTAGTTTAAACGTGACTTAATGTTTTTTTTTTATCCAACGATATGGGATGTTATTGCACCCACTTTTATTTTGTTAGTTTGTGTTATACTCAATAGCCTACCTAACTTTCAGTATTAAAGACACCAGTACTGTATCAGTGTTTGCATCCTTTGTGGAGGTCTTTGCTGTACCATAGTGTGAAGAACTGTGTGAGTTACTGGCAGAACTAATTGAAATAACTCAATAATTGAAAATTATTTTATTTGGGGATACAGCTCTGAAAAAAAATAAGAGACCTCTGTAATTTACTCCTAAATCAGTATCTCTCTGAGTATGACAAGCATTTCATGCCAGTCTTTGTTAAACTTCTACACAGACATAATTCATTCTGTTTATTGAGGTACTTATTTGGTGAGCACCTGAATCCAAATGTATTTAACGGGAAAAGTATAAAAAGCACTGCTGTAATCAGCACTATCCTCTTGCAGTGTGAATAGTTAGATGGTAAAAAATTCTAGAAGTCTTTCAAAAGTAATTAGAAATGTAAAAAATAAACAATAAACATGGCGAAAACAGTGAAAAGAAAAAGCTCAATCCTAGCTTTACTGGCACAAGGATTCAGTGAGCATCAAGTTGCTTCTATCCTTAATATTTCAAAGACGGCAGTTCACAAAAAAATTAAACAATTGTGCATTGTTTTGGATTGTTGAGATGAACCGTTTTAAGAATAAAACCCAAAAGGAAGAGATTTTTCTGCAGTGATCTTTTATTTTTTTCCAGAGCTGTAGGTAGGCCTATATGTTGGTGGTGGGCCGTCTGGACCATAGAATGCCAGGGCCGATTTTTTCCTCCCAGTCCAGCCCGGATGTCCACTACACTAAGCTTTTGAAATTCTGTAGTCCTATGTAGCCATGTGTTAGCCACCTCCTTTCCGAAACAATTAAACCTTTTAAAAAATGTTACAAGGGGATATTACTGTGTGTTTTATGTCACAAACTAAAATGTGAAAAATCTTGATCTGGTGTTTACCACAGACCTTATTTAAGAAAAACCTATTGACTTTGAGAAAACACTGCACATTTGTGTCGGATTTAGCTGTCATTTAAGTAGTAACTTTAAGGTTTGGTTCAGAAATAAAAATAGAAAAAAATAAGACAATTGATGACTTCCTGTAAGAGAATAAAGCTATGAATAATAAAAAATGGTCTTGGATAAATCTGATAAAAATGTTGAGTTTATCTCAGCAAATCTGAACATAGATTGAGACATTGTTGAGATCTGTGAAGATAACTAGTGTATTTTTCTTTCAGAAGAACATTTTGAGAAGCAGAAGACTTAAACATCTGCATCCTCCATTAGGACTGGGCGTGCAACAACAGAAATGTTGCATTACATATCTGCCATCAGAAAATAATTATGACTCTGTATTACAAGCTGTATAGGACAGGCCCTAGATTCTAATGTGACTGATTGAGTTTCAGATTAACAGATTTCCTAATATCAATCTCTTTTCTAAAACTTGTTGTCTACAGCTGCAATCGTTCTCCCTGTTTCTCAGCTGTTATTCTGCATGAGCACATGGCTGAAGGAGCTCAGCTGGATAACAGATCGAGAGAGGAAGCTCCAGTGTTTCTCCAACCCGATTTCACAAGCCAGAGCAGCTGATGAGAAGGTGTGGAGCTGTTTTCCGTCCTTCCCCTGACAGATCTGGGAGACGTTGCTCTTATTGGATGAGAAATGAGGCCAGCGCTTCAGAGAGCAGGAAATGGTGCAGGGATCTTACAAACATTCAGATCCTCCATCAACCCTTTCACCCCCACCCCCTCCTGACTATGACATCATCCCGAGAGACCAGAGAGAGATGGGAAGAAGTCAAACATGGGAAACTCATGTAAGTCCGAGGGGAAAAAATATTTGTCTTACACAGCCTCTTGGTCAGAATATCACTGACCTCTGAATGGAATTTATTCATAAGGAAAGTCCCAAACAATAATTGATACATAGTTCATGTGCTCAAAAATGTCCCCAAAAATGTAACAAACAAAGGTTTTACTTAACATTATTGCAAGTTTGATTCAGCAGCAGATATTCTGTCATTTTGAGATTACCCATTAAAATTTAGTGATTTAAAAAAAAATTTTAAAAGAAAATTAATTAGTATTATATTATATTTATGGTAATTGCATAATACATATCAGGCTTTCTGGAATTAATTTCTAATTATGTATATTTTTGGTAACCCAGATAATAAGCAGGATAATGCCTTTTAATATCAAGCTAATTGCTACACAAACTTAGATACTTCATGCAACTTAAATTTCTTAAAACTATTTGCATTTTATTAAAAACTGATTACATTTTGTTCCTTTGTTTAGCGGCTCAGGAGACGAGTTTTTAAGTTTGGCAACAAGAAAATCGTTTTTTAAGGTGACGTGAAACGTAATCTTGATAAAACAGATTTCATAAAATTGGTAATGAAAAAACATCAAAATCAGTATCAAAGTCAAAATTTTTGCCACACCCAGTCCTACTTCATTATTTAGTGTATATTTGAATTAATACGTCAAGAAAGTTTAATTACAAGCACTGTTTAAATTTAATTAAAATCAAAACATTATTTGGAATCGAAACATTACCTTATGAACAGTTTAACTTTGCTGATTATTAAATAAAGTTGATTAATAGATTATTAATGGACTTTATTGTCAGTTTCCATTTTTGGCTACTTTAAAACTTTATTAACAATTTTTGTAATTCATGGCATCACTTTAAAGTACTGATTTTTGCAATAGTTGTTCTCATAACTCTTTAAAGCTACAAGAAAACCTCAGTTAGCACTTCGATTTGCACGATGTTTAGTTGCTGTGCTAAGCCGAATGTAAAGAAGCAATGTCCTTCCTCCTTAAAGCCTAGCATGCCTGTCAATAGCAATAGCAATGGAGTATTTCAACCAGTTGAATGCACTAGATCAGTGTAATCTGACCTGGCGGAGGAGAGACAATTGACCCTGTGTTAGGAGACTCCTGTCAGCAGTTAAAGAATTCAGCAGAGGCTGAGATGTTTTTACTACAGACACCATCCCCCTCTCCTGTGTTTCATGCCACATCGATTATGTTCTGATCCTTACCAGCTGTGTCCAGAGTGGTAAATCTTAAATATCTGACAATGTAACTTGTTATAGACCAACACAGTCTCAGTAGCACAAAGGGCCACAGCATTTGCTTGGCAGAGGAAATCACTCTCCCTCCTTTTCCTCCCTCTTGTTACTGTATACAAATCAGCCATGTAAAAGAGGAATACAGTGACATCATGGTTATTTCTCCGCTCACTGACAGAGCAGAGAAAGGAAGTGTTGTGTCCTCAGCCATGTGAGACAGTGGCCTAGTGTGGTGCATTACATGCTGCCTAAAGCATGATCTAAGTCTACCGCAGACGTTTACTGTACATCACTGGATATTTTATGAGATTCGCTTCATTCAGAGAGACCAATGCGAAAAATAAGTGCACTTTAGCAAACATACAAAAAAGTACTTAACATATTTTAAGTGTAGATTGATTAAACTGTTATTTACATGTTGTTTACAGCAATTTACATTTAAAAGTAATATCATTTATTTGTATTAAATGCAATTATACATATACATGTAAGTGGCAATTTAGTATTTTTAAAATATCAACTGAGATATCTAACACTACCTTTAAAAAATTACAGTTGGCTTGTTGCATGGAATTTACTTTGCTAGTCAAAACATCAAAATAAGTGTACTTATTTACGCATAACAAAATATTAAGTGTGTTTAAGAAACAGCAATGAAAGTGCACTTTCCTTAAGTACACCTATTATTTTATTAAAATTGTGCAAATACAGTTTCTTAAAACGTACTTGAAAGATTTAAAGTACACATACAGAAAAAGAATTAGGTGCACTTATTTTTCACAAGGTTTTTGAGTCAAGCAATAAAGATCAAGTAATCAGTTGCTAAACGCAGTTAGCCATTTGGTGGCTTTTATCTGTAATAAATCACACCTTCACACCAACTGAATTACTACCTCACACATGAACTTGCTCTAACCTTGACGTCTTGCTCCAGTGTCCGGATAAGCTCCCCGTCCACCTGTCCGGTCTGGGCCACGCGGATGCTGCGTCTCTCTGCCTTCTTGAGGCGGTACTGCAGGATGCGGCAGGTTTTGTTGGCCTGATCCAGCTGCTGTCTGAGCTCCTGGAGCTGATAGACATCCTCCTCCATGTACATGTCCCTCATCTCTAGCATCTCAGAGCGAAGCTCCTCCATCTCATCCTGATATATACACACACACAATGCATCCTTTTAGAAATTACTATGCATTTTACAAGCTTTTTCATAAACATATTAGACATTTTAGTTAGACGGGGCTTCCACTGGTGTCATCTAGGATCAAAGGTAGCATGAAAAGCAACTCGAAATGGTAAGCAGCTACTAATATCTCTATAATGTATTATGCTGCATTATGATTTTCCACTAGACTCTTTTACTACACTGTTTACATAATAGCTCCATGTTTAGAAAGCAGTTTTGCTCCAAATCAAGTATTAATGCCTCAAACGGATATAAATACGTCCCGCTTTTTAGAGGCTGCCACCGCGTGCTGCCACACATTTCCAGTGAATATAGGTCAACTACTGCAGCGCGCGTCACGTGCTCTGCGCGCGGATAAACAATGGAGTGAAAAGTGGGCGCGGGCGCAGTGGACTGACTGACTGCTGCAGCAGCATCTGTACAAACAGCTGCATTATTTAAGCAGCGCGCGCGCAGGAGCCTTTTGACGCTTTTATATTAGGCATGGCAAATGGAGTAGATTTGGTTCCGTCATGGTCTTGTGATAGTTTATGAAAACCGAGATTACAAAAGAATCACTGTTTATGTCTCACATATGACTCATAATAATTCCGGAAAAATTACCTGCCCATATGATAGTATACAAGGATCTTAAATATATGCCCCGCGAGAAGAATGAATAAAATGTTTCCAGTTTCAGGGGGAAGGAACAAAGACGTTTAGATAATGATACATGGCAGAAATACTGTATTATACTGGTCCCTGCTAAATGTACTGTTGTGACTAGTTCCCACCAGAAAACTATAGTTTGTAGTTATTGTGTCTGATTGCACTGTGCCTCGTAAAAATGTCTTGTTTGTATCTCAAAACTTCATTAACCTATTTGTCTTGATTCAGCAATTCATTTCTAATTGGGCCAGAGTGTAAGTTATGCACCAGTTTGGTTTTTAGAAATGCAATAATCTAGTATTTTCATTTTTAATGGATTACATTTTATAAAGTGATAATAAACATAAAATAATTCAAATATTTTGTAAGCTTCTTATACTAATATTGAATTGCAGCTTTACTGTAACTCTAACTGTACACTTTGGGAAAATGTTGATGGTCTTTGCATCGAGCACTGTTTTGGTTTTGTTTGGTATTTATGCTTGTTATTTTGGAGCTTTGATGTTGCATGATTTCTAAAGAACCAGACATCATGTTGAACCAACCTAAATGTAGCAACTAAGATAATTTGGTGCTATGTTGTTAATTTTATTTTACAATAAAAAAATATAATCTTTCTTTTACCTTTAAATAGTCATTCTCCGACCTGAGTTCCTCTATTTCCCTGACTAATTCCTCATGCATCCCGTCCATTAATTCCTCAGTCAGGTCCGAAAATGCCAAAGACGTGCTGGCGGGCATCCTGCTGTCGAACGAGGTGAGCGAGCGCTCATCGCCGGGAGAGACGCTCCCCTCTGCGGTCTCCATTCCCAGCGAGAGCCGGTCTTTCTCCACGTTGGTCTTGGCTTGACCACTCTTGTCCAACCGTTCATGTTCCGCTGGCGCTTTGTCGCCGTCGATCCCCCCGCGACTGCTGCTCTCTGTGTCGCTGCTGAGCGCATCTGTGGAGACTTTATTTTCCTCGGAGGCGCAGTCGGAGAGCTCCGAGCTGCTGTCGGTGGGTGAGAGTTTCCCCGGTGCGCAGCCGGAATCCTTGCTCAGATCATCCGAACCGATGCTGGCGTCCGAAACTTTTCTTCTGCCGCTTTTATAAGACTTCACGATGCTCTTCTGAGCACCAGCCGCGGAAAGCGCGGGTTTGCCGGCCGGTTTACTCTTCTCTGTTTTTGTCTCCTTCCCTGTAACCGGGCTACGTCTGGACACGCGGCCGCCTAAATATATGGCTCCCGGTTTAACGCTCAGCGTCGGCGTGCCGATACCGCCGCGGATTTTAGTGAGGGACCACCCGGGCACATCTTTGGGTCTTGCTGGAGACGGTGCCCGGTGTATTTTCTTTTTCTCGGTAACTTGTAGCGGCTGCGCAGGCGGCGGCGGCTGCTGTGACGGCTGCGGCTGCTCTTGTTCTCCGCTGCTGCTTTCCATTTTCTGCTTTTGCCTCTTCTCCTTCGACGAGACAAAATGCGTCGGGGAACCGGTGTCAACCTTTGTCTTGGTCATTCATTCCGTTTACGAGACCCGAGTTTAGCTGAAATGGACCTCCTCTCCTCAAACACAGAAGTTGAACTGGTAAACGCTTCACACCAGATCAGCCGACATCAAAACCTTTGGAAATCCAAAAGAGACTGTAATTGCGCGGCGTGAGATGCTTCTGTTTTCTTCTGTTTACCACGTCTGCAAGATATCCCTGTGCGTCCCCGGTTTTGAAATGCGGCTGCTGCTCAGCTGAGTGTTAGTTGGGTTTCTTTCTCTCCGCCCAAATAGCGGCTCTGACCATGACGAATGGATCTGGAGAGTCTCGCGCGCAGAGCACTACTGCCACCAAGACACTGCGCGTGAAACAAAATAGACCTAGACACATGAAAAAAGCCTAAATAGGGGTTTGGAAGCGACAATCGTTCCACTCGAAAAATACCAAAATTGAATGATTTTAGCCAGTTTTTAATAAGTCATGCTTTTGGGCATTTTTATTCTGATTCGCTAACAAATGTTTTTTTTTATTACGAATATTATATTATTCAATTAAAAGCAGTTAAAATACAAAATAATAATAATTAAATATGTATATATTTTATATTGACAAAAAAAATTACTAGACAGGGTTATACGATTAAACAAAACACATTACATTTAAGGGAAATATTAATGAACAAGGACAGGTCTTTCCAAAACAATTTAGGGTAATGGCATTGTGAAAATATCTGCACTATAGTGCAAAAACTTTCCAAAGAGCCTACATCAGAGACATTCCAATAGATCTAACATTTGGAACTGATACAAAATCATTCATAAATAACAAATGTATTGATTTATTTGAAGGGGCAGAAAAGCACTCCTTTTTCATCATTTAAACAGTGGGATCTGAAATGAAATAGAAGGATATAGGGGTCAAACAGTCTAATATTAGACTGAAACAGTAATACAGTAAAACAGTAAAACTCAAGATCTTATGGCATCAAAAACTGTAGAATTTATTAGGGGTAATGGGAATATTAAAACGACAAAGAAAGAACGAATGGCTCTTATGAGTCGGATGCTTTAAGTGAATGACATAAACATACAGCGGTCCCAAACTAGCATACATACACTGTAAAGCAAATCCGTAAAATCTTTAAAACTGGCAGAATGTGACTGTAAAAAAACAGTAACAGCGTTTTAGGTTTTACGATTTTAAGTTAAATTTACAGTTAAATACAGTAATTGAATTTAACTGATACAATGTTAATATAACAAGCAATTAAGATACTGAACGGGTTGTGTCTTTGAAATACACTGACAAACTCAGTGGTGATGAGAAAATAATATGATGAACCAAAGCCCTCAAGCAGCTTTTCAATGTGAACATTTATAGAAGGTGCTCAGTGTTCACACAAACACTAAACACCATCATGAAATATGCAATAAATTTAACAGCCTTACATGTAACATACAACCCTAATAAACATAACTGATGAGAAAACACTAAATCCCACCCAGGGTGGTAAACAGTGTTGTCCGATTCACAAACAAATTATTCAATGATTTGACTCTTTTTTGTTCAGCGTGTCAAGTGTTGGCCGATTTCTGCACAAATGACTCTTCAAATCTTTTGGTGAATCGTAAAGTTGCAGAATTAACAGGGTAGTCCGATTCCCGCACAATGACTTTAATAAATTGCCTTTTTTAGTGAGTCATGAACAGAACGATGCTTTTGGGAAACACAGCCCTGACCACTACAGTCGGATTCTTAGCTTCTTGTGATCTCTTTTTAATGATTGAATGTTTCTTTTTTTATGAAACTAGAAATTTAATTTGAAATTTGAGATTTATAGAATGTTTTAATTATTTATTTTAAATAAATTATTTTATTTTTAATCTTTAATCGTTTTTTGTCTCCATAACACAGTCTCCTTTGTCTTACTTTTTAACTTCAGTCACTTGTCTGTATTGGCTTATCCAGAAGAGAGTTACATGTGAAATGTGGCATCGGCACTCATAGGTTCACTTTAAAAAATCAATTAACGTATCCAGCCTTCTTGGCTACAAAAAGCTCTTCAAACAACATTATTGCCTTAGACAAAAGATTCATTAACAGCCTATTTAACACACATTGACCTATTGACCCCAGTATATTGAATAAGTTGTTGGATCTGGTCAGCTTGTAGATGTTAACACTGATTCTTAATGTATACCAAATTTTTTGAAATATTCTCTTAAAACACATCTTCCACAACCTCCTGCAGTGGAATGGAAGGCTGAATGATGAGGCAGGAATGTGAGCACAGGCCATAATTAGTCTGTAACGAAAGCTTTACTCAGAAACTGTCCTCCTGGCCAAACACTAGAGCCTTATTAAGGGCCCCTTCTGGGACCCTGATAAAGGTGGTGCTCCCCGAACTTTGCATAAGCACATAGTTAATGGGTTTACCCACGAGAACACTCTGCTGGAGACGGGGCAGAGGAACTGACTGCTGTCTGTGCTAACTGAGCCGTTCTCAATGCCACATGAAAGAAGAGGATTTGTCCCAATCCTCTAGGGTCTTTGAGACCGAGGCAGATCAATGAGAGGCTTTACTTAATCTTTTATTGATTTAAAAAGAGGAACAAGCATTTTATTCATACACAGATGATGCATTCCTGAGTACGTGCAACAAAACTGCAGGAAAGCAAAATAACACATGTGCTGATGGCATTATTTGCCACAAAACTGCTGTGAAACATATTTATAGTACTGATTAATATGACATTTTGAATGGATAATGGCAAATTGACTGCGTTTGTTTCCTGTAAGACAGCAATTATCTGTGCAGTGTTGATGCGTTGAGGGATTTTGTTACTGTTATGACTGTAATGGCTGTCAGCAGCCTTGCCACACTAGACTGAGGAATGCAAAACCCACAGGGAGACACAGAAAATATCCCCATGCTGCTGCTGGATATTACATATTCTATTTCATGGTGGTCTTAATTAATGTAAAACAGTATTTTAGTCCCCTGTCCTATATACTTGGCCTAAATAACTGTGATAATGATACTAACAAGATTTCCGCTGTTGTTGCTCTGTCTCTGAGGACTGGGACCCTGCAGTCCTCTGGTCTCCATGTAATGGTTGTGGTGGCGACGATGACGAAACCGGGTCCATAAATCCTTTTTGGTCTTGTCTGATGAGAAATACAACTTGTCTGATGAGAAATACATCTTGTGGGCTCTGCATACACATAGCTTGCCTTCGGAGTTACTTTAAGGAAAAATATTTTTGTTTGTTAAAATTAATGATTTTTAAAAAATACATTGTATATTAATTTAATCATTATTAAAGAAAGAAAGAAAAAAAAAGAATGATAGGAAATACATGTTTGCATATAAGAGAACACTGCAACTGATTAGAAAAACAAAATCATTACTAAAGTGGTCTCTCTATAATTATTCTCTGCCTACTTACCAGCAAGGAAAAGGTTGGCAACAGGCACTTTTAATGAATTTAATAATAAAATACTATGAATAAAAATACTATATGTAAATATAATCAAAAAAAAACAAAAACTATATACAAATATAATCAAGTAAAATAAATTAAATAAAACTCTTATTTTTAAAAGGGATATTTTTATAAAATAATTTTTCCATTTTGTATTATTATATTTTTTATTTTTTTATTATTATTTGTTTATTTAAATTTGATAATAGATGTATTTTATTACATTTATTTTATAAACTTTTTTAAAGCTTTTTTATTATTATAAATTTTATAAAATCAAGCAAGCTGTAAAATACACTAATAATTGTTATGTATGTTATAAAAACTAAATTTACTGTAATTTTAAAAGAATTTTAGTGATCACAATATATATATTATAAAACTGTGGTTGCAACACTGTTACGTGCGTATAATGTTAACAATTGACATAAATCAGAGTGTATTAAACTTTATCTAAATATAGCATATTTTGGTTTTTGAAATTTAAACCTCACATAAAATGAACAGAAAACACAACATATCATATAACTTTTTTCCATGATTTCCATGACTATTTGTTTAATAATATATATATATGTATATTTTATATATAATATATAAATTATAAAATTAAATTATAAATTACAATTTATATATACATTTTATATATAAATTGTTGCAACTTTTGTGAAGCTGTATGTATTTAGTACCATCTTTTTATTTTGGAAGATTTGTATAGATGTGCAAGTCCAGTTACTGTGTTGTTTATGGGATAAAATCTAAATTGGTACTAATGAAAACAAGTTTCTTATTTTTATGCCATAGAACAGACATTAATGCTCATTTTAAAAAACATTTGGTGTGTTATGACAAGAGACATGAGCTCAAAGCAACTCATTCAACACATGATGTGTGCGTTTATTTAAGCACTACTGCCACCTAATGGACACATTAAAAAAACACAAGACGGTAATCACTTCCAAGGTTATATCAAGAGAATAAAAAGATCAAACGTTTACAAAGAAATGACCCTTGTATTGTATTTATTGTTACACATTTGCTGCCAGGTTTCCTATTACTCTTGTCTGACCGTGATATAAAGATTTGCTTTACACATACTGAGAGAAAGTCCTGTATCAGCGATGAGAGGGCAATTCTTCCTGTTGAAGGAGAAACAAAGCCATGTTGTACAAGGTCATTGGGTGTAATTGGTGTGTGTAATGCTGAATGAAAGAGTCCTTTTTACTGTAGTTGTGCTCAAGTCCCACTTTTTTAGTTCTGTGAGATCTGCTGAACCAACAATGCGGCAAAGTTTAGTTGTAAACCCAGAGCAGGATGATTTTTGATGACAACTTTATAATTCGCTTCCATCACTGTGTTTTTATCGCTGACACTCTGTTCTGGACGGATGAATGTGTGACTCTAGGCTAGACAGCAGAAATGTATCTCATAGCTGGATACTGTATATTTTAACCGTCATGGTCAGAATGTCAAAGGGACATGTTTTCAGGCCTGTTTGTCTTTGTCAGCCTCACACACATTTCAATGCGTACAATTAAGCAGTGAGGTCAGTTCAGTTCAGTCGTGCTGTACTGAGCTGCTCTGGGAACAGTGGGGTATATCAGTGACGTCTGCCTTCATTATTAATGAGAGACATAAAACAAACAGACCAAATTTGTATCAATAATTCACAAGCTTTTCATTACGCTCAGTCGTTTTCCTGCTTTCATAGAGATTGCAGTATTTGTGGGTAATAATACACATGCAAATGCAAGTCACCGCTAACCGGCTTTTCTGTACGGTTTTACATTTTCATCAGGGACCTCTAGTAATGACTGCTCTGCGTTGTATGAATTCACTTATTTCTTGGAATGATCATTTGGCGAAATTGAAACTGGAGTAGCCTGAAAGGTGGTTCAAAGAACAGATATGATAAGCATATGCTCGGTTCAATAACTTGATGTCAATGCAATGTAATAAATGACTGGAATGAGAAGCAGTTATGGGTGGGTGTTGCTCAGAGAACAACATTTTTAAAATTATATATATATATATATATGTATATACATATATATAATATTTTTTACTGTGCATTTCTGGCACATGGACATCAACTTTTTAAAGTTTCTGTAAAGCTGCTTTGCAATGGTTTGATCAACTTTGGGGAACACTATAAAAACTATTCAAAAACTATATATTTGTGTGTGTGTGTGTGTGTGTGTGTGTTTCAATATATATTCAAAATCAATTCTATTAATATGTGACATTAAAATTATATTGTATTAAAATAGAATAATATATTCTTACACTTTATGTTCCAAATCTATATTAGAAATTAATTATACAATTTGTTTTTTAATTTTATTATTATATTTTAGTTATTATATTTTAATAAAAGCATACACTTCATGTTCCAATAATATTATTTATGTGAATATTGTCATGCTGTATGTATTTCATAACTTATAAAATGCAGTAGTAAAATCTTTCTTTTGTCATTATAGTATTAATGTAATTTATTTAGTTAGTTTATTTCTTGAAGCATTCTTTTCATTTAGTTACAGCACCAGGTAATACCCATTTGAAGTGAAAACAATAAAAGTAACTATGACATTTTTTTTATTTGTCAATTGTAATTAATTGTAATTTATTTTAATTCAGTTTTTTTAATTGAATTAAAATAAATCAAATCATTACATCGTGCATACGTTTATTCGCTATTATATATGAAACAAGTTATATAATGCGTCCCATATTAAGTAAATGTTATTGAGATTAAGCAAACCAATGCTGCATCATAAACACATTATTGTGTAACTACAACGCAAATTGTCTTGCTCTGACGTAACCCGTCAGGCGACGAAATTCTCGTACTATAATTGGCCAAGAGGCCCGTCAATCATACCGCCCATATCGGTCTCTTCCGGCTGTGTGCCAGCCCTTCAGCAGCAGCAGCAGCAGCATCCCTGCCCAAGAGAAGCGAAATTCTGCCATCATCACAGGTAACGATTTTCTTGTTTAAAAGTAGCTCTTTGGACTCATGCACGCCGGTATGCCAAGTTTAAAAGCAACACTTCCCAGCGGACGAAAAGCTATCGCGCCTTTGCTTAGTAAGTTTGTCAGTTAGCTGCTGGAGCTTTAGCCCGTTAGCATCTGTTTACAGGCTCCGGCTGTGCCTCCTAACCTAGGGAGCCGCCTACATGCACAACACTTCTGAGAGAACTACGCTGTCAAGCTACCAGGTTTTCTTGTTGTCATTTTTTCCCCCCACGTTTGACAATCAAGTCAAACACATCAACCAAAATATCCAGAAAAGCTCTGTCTTTTGACTCGCAGCAGGAGCGTTAAAGGTCTTGTTGATCTTGAGGGCTGTTCTGCTGTCATTTCCTCAGCTTATTTCCCTATTAAAAGTAAGCACTTTGCTTTGCAGGTCTTTTCATCTGTTTAAGTATCTTAATATATTCTGCACCGACATGAACAAGTCTGCCTTTCCCTGAGGCTTTATACACCAGCATGTTACAAATTTGAAACGACTTGCTCCGTACATGACAGGGATCGTCCTTTACTGTAAGACACTGTCTTTTTTTATATCATTCTAAACGTCCTATTTTAGCAAAACTGTCAGGTTTTGGGTGCCTGTGTACTAGTGTTTGACGTATTTGCATAATGTCATGTTGACTCATGTAGGCTTTTAATTGCAGCAATGGTGTTTATATCTGCACTAGTCCATTAAAGTGGGTAAAAGGGTACAGTATTGTAAAGCGGGTCTGCCACGTGGACCACTGAACAGTTATGATTTGATTTCCGTTCCTGAGTTGTTATGTTGTGTGTAGCTTGGGGCAAGTCTGTAGACAGATATAGACGAGTATCAGGCCACATTCCGGAGACTAAAGCAAGGTGTCACTGCTTTGTTTTATGTGTGCATACATGGAGATTCCCAACACCGCCTTGACTTGCTAACTACTAGTGTGTGTCATCATCAGGTATGTGCGTGCACCTCTCCCAAACAGACTACATTCCACAGGTCTCGAAGAAACTGTGAGTAACGCAGAAGACCGCGATTCATTCCACTTGTGAAGTCTCGTGGGTGTTTGTGTGTTTCCCTACAGTCACTTTATTATGCTGTCGTGCCCTTTTAGGCTTTGCAGATTTCGCACTCGGGACATCCAAGATGTAGATGAGTTTCTTACAGATTTGGAGAAATTGATCATGACATCATTTGCTCACCAATGGATGCTCTGCGGTGAATGTGTGCTGTCAGAATGAAACAAACAGCTGATAAAAACATCACAAAAATCCACAAGTAAGCTGCCTGACTCCAATCCTCGTGGGAAGTGAAAATCTGTGTGCTTGTAAGAAACAAATCTGCCATTGAGGCGTTTCAGCTCTGAACTGTCAGTTCTTGCCAAAACACCAGTCTATCGTCTGTAACTCTTTCTCCTGTGTCAAAGTCCATTTTCTGCTTTCTCACATCGCCATTTATCAACCTAACTGTTTTGGACGTTTTGCTTCTAAAGGGTGATTTTCATCTGTGCATATTTTTTCTCCTGATGACAAGATTACTTATGGATAGAGGTGTTCAGGATGTTAATTGATGTTGGGTGGGATTACTTGTGGATTTTATTGTCAGTGGATCTGTTGGTTGGCAATGTTCAATTTTGCATCTTGGATGCCCTCAATTTTTCTCCCCTGGTTCAATCGAACAGTATTCTGTTCAAATCTGAAAGGACCCAGCGTTCTCATTAATACACCTGCACCTGAGTCTTTATTTTTCACGCAGGCACATTGTGCGTGATTATCGGTTGCCACGGCACCCGCATTCGGTCGTCTCTGATTGCGTTCCTCTCGCTATTCCCAGATCAGACCTCATTACTCCAGCACAACACCGTGTCTCCGGGGGACGACTGAGATGTCTGTGTTATTTTAACTTTTCAGCTGATTGCAGAACACTTGTTTTCTCATGTAGGTGAAAGTGCAGCAAAGATAATGTATCAGATTCTGTTGAAAACCTTGAGCAATATGGTCTCTCTCTCTCTCTGTCGTCTTTGATTTCAAAAGGACTGGTGGTACCTCCTGTTGACCCTTCGCTTATTTTGACATTGGCTGTAATGTGTATTTAAGGGGATAGTCCACCCTAAAATGAAATTTCTGTTATTATTTGCTCACTCTTGTGTCATTTGAAACCCATGCGACTTTCTCTCTTGAAGGGAACACAAAAGACTGAATTCCCGTTCATCAGAATATGAAAGTTTATGTTCATTGTAACAACATGAGGGCAAGTTATTGTCAATGATGACAGAACTTTTTTTTTCTTCTTCGTCTTATTTTTTTTAGATGAACTCCCCCTTTAAGAAAACATCTCACACCTTCACATCCCTTTTCGTTGAAGCCCGAAAAAAACTGTTAATGTGAAGAGTTGGTCCTCGTGACCTTGATACAGACAGCTGAGAGTTGTCTTCCACGCTGCAGTTAGACTCATTTCCTACTCTCTGGTTGACTCACGAGTGGCCTAACCCCTGACTTTTCCCTCTTAAAAACTCATAAATAACCTTGACCTGCTCTGAGGAAAACAATTCCCAATTGAAAACGAGCATCACATGGTTTGAGTCATCAGAAACCAATTAGGCTTTGGAAAATGGTCGAGATGCTTTTAAATGGCTGTTTGAAACTTATTCTTAACAATGAGTTTATTCATGCATGCAAGGAAAATAGATATTTAATAACATCTGAATTTAAAAATCGTGTGATAGCTGTGTTTTATTAGGAAGCATCACACTTCTCCTGTCCTTTAGTCCACTTTAAACCCAAGCTTACATTCAGTTCGAGTAAAACAGCTGTAAATCAAAATCAACAGCCGATGGATGAAACACAAAGAAAGTGCTTTGTCATCATTTGAGATGTGTTTTCTAAAATCGCAGATTGGTCGATCTAATGAAAATGTTTGGTAAGGTTTATTATTATTAAGCAATAAACATTGCATAACTTATACTTGTAGGTTTAGCACCTTGCTTTGCAAATCTGACCTAATAGTATGTTGACTCATTTTGAATTTCCTGTGTGAGACGGCAAAGACGTCATAGTTGTTAAAAGAAGTGCAGCAATAAATAAATCTTCAGTACTGCTTGATTTGTCTTT
Organism: Enteromius treurensis; assembly: GCA_032275025.1. NCBI lineage: Eukaryota > Metazoa > Chordata > Actinopteri > Cypriniformes > Cyprinidae > Enteromius > Enteromius treurensis. Next base: position 5,642,564 of record JAUCMU010000048.1, on the reverse strand, counting down.
GCTTTTTGTGTTACTTAAAGACTTGAGAGTTGTCCCGGGGCTGTAATAAATCTGCTAATTGCTCTCCAGTAATTTGTGCTCAGGGAGTTCTCCAAACACAAATGGCAACCTACTAGAGCAGACCGGGAAAGACATTCAGCAAGCTTTCTTTAATTAACTCTGCAATGGCTACGTATAGTTGCGTAGTTGGTTAATAGACTTTAACCACGCAGGTCTCGTCTAGACTGAGATAAGGCTGTCCCGTATGCGTCACAGTACAGGTCGGTCGGTCTGTGAGGTTACACTCTTTGGAAGTAGACGGTCCAAAGTTCAGTTCTATATCAAATGCGTTCCTGCATAGAAACCCATGGGAGGAGACCCATACTGGCTCCACCTCTCAGTTCAAGAGCGGCCGGCTAGTTTCAGTCAAACATGACAGATGAACGTGTGCATGAAGGTAGGCGCTAAGATCACTGGAGCTGGAACAGGTGAAAGCTATATTGTTTTTAAACTGACGTAAAGGTTAAGTTGTTCTCTTGTTTGTGAGTCTGGTTTTGACTCTTTCTCTCTCCACAGGTGTCCCTGTTTTGGATGTGGTAACAAGTCTCCAGAGACAAGAAAGTGAAAGAGAGACCATGTTTTAGAGACCCTTTGTTGGCAGCCCATTATCTACAATGAACAATGAAGACGAGTTCTATGATGCCGTCACAGGTAAGACATTTTAAATGGCATATGGTGGAAGGGCTGATTTCGTAGTAATCGCAGGTATGTTTAGTGTCTAATGCAGTGTCTATTTACGCACTTTTTGCAGCCGAATAGCACCGTAACCAATCACAGACATTGTATACGTGTGATTGCAGTGGTGATGAATGGATAAATGAAAATTAAGGGATGGACACATGTCATTAATCATGAAAGGATAATGTGATTAATTGCACACCCTTGTGTTGTTCCAAACCAGTAACACAAAATCAGATATTTTTGATGAAATATTTTGATGAATGACGAAGATGAATAAAGGTCTTAGGACATGATGGATTGATTAATGAAGGAATGTTATTTTTTGGGGGTGAACTATCCCTTTAAATTGATTCATGGTCAGAAGTCATTTGTAGCATCACATCTGCGACACAAGCCCATCCAGAGCCGTCGCATGTCATGAAAACATTGACATGTACACACAGCAGTGCAGGGCTATCTAATTTGTCCCCTATTGTTAGCATTTTGGCCACTGTTGACTTTGTCCTTTATTCTTGTGTGTTTATTATTGAGTGGCCGCAACGTGGCGTGCAGTTCTGGTGTCGGCTTACTGCAGTTTGTTGATGGCTTCAATTATGTAGTGCTGTGTTCAAATGGTCTGATGGCTTCTGTCATTACTGAGTTGAAATGAGATGAAAATAAAATTATGAATAAATAAACAAGGCGATACAGACCTTTGCAGGTCATTATGCTGGGCTCCTGAAGTCTGAAGTTTTCTTCACTTTTAAGACACGTATTTGTAACGGTGATATCAATGAATATATCACGTTTTGGTCAATATATATATATATACTTTTTAAGAAGAAAAGATCTATCATTTATTCTTTAAATTGCTACAAAATTGTGTAAAAGAATAAAATCTACGATTTCTGTGCCTGTCTGAACTAATAAAATATTAGTTTATTAAAAATGAAAACTATTAATATTTTTTTTAATTAATTTTTTAATTTATATAGGCTGCTTGATTAAACTAATCCTACGCTTTAAAAATAATTATATTTATTTTGAACACTCGTTTAAGCACTTTTTTTTATCATTATAATGATAAAAATATTACAAAAATATTTAACCCCCTTAAGGTCGCGGCCATGCATCTGTCTTTCTGAATATATGTCTAAATAAGCCATGCTTATGTGTCCCAGGCTTGGATTCAGATGAGTCGTGTGAAGGCACATCAGAGGCCAGTTTTAAAGATGCTGTAGTGTATGACGGCGATCAGAAGAACAATGGAGCGGTACCTCAGGAGAACGGAATTAAGAAGCACAGGTAAAGCCAGATTCCAGTGCTTTTATCATGCTCTTTGTCTCTGCCTTTAATCTTTTTTCACTCTCTTTCTTTTCTTTCGTAAGCTTATTATTGTTCATCTCATCTTTGCATCTATGCACATCTGCATAGTTCTACACACTGGTGCACCTAATGTTTATGCATGAAACCTTCTTCTGCCCTCTCAGGTCGTCTCTTCCTGCCCCCATGTTCTCCAGGAATGATTTTAGCGTGTGGAGCATTCTCAAGAAATGTATTGGACTGGTAAGGATAAATGAATAATTTTATTTTTTTTTCGCAACTGATAAATTAATATACATCAGTGTGCAAGATTTCTGTCCGTGACAATTGTTTTGGATAACGAACATTTTCATCCTTTAGTGTTTGTCTTCTCAGAAAGGGTGAAATCTTCTGAAATCCAAAAGTCCTTGACAGATCTATTAAAGCCCATCATTTATGTATATGCAGTCAAATCTGACTGATATGACAAGCTGACATAGTTTAACTTTAAAAAAAAAATAAAAAAAAATTATCCAGCTGTTTTTTTCCATTTAAGAATGTGCGTTGGGGCCCTTTTAAGAACGTGTTTAAACACCATCTACTGGACATAACCCTGAAGCGCTGTACTTATACAGGGTTTCTTTAAGAACACTTAGTTTAAAAGCATGACGTTGCAATGGTTTTTGGTCCTGATCAGTCTGTTTGCTGGTGCTGTTCTCTAGGAGCTGTCTAAGATCACCATGCCCATTGTGTTCAATGAGCCCCTGAGCTTTCTACAGAGAATCTCTGAGTATATGGAGCACACATACCTCATCCAGAAAGCCTGCTCTCAGTCTGACTCTATAGAGAGGATGCAGGTGAGACCACACACACCTCTTTAAGGAAGATTTATCATTTCAATATAAATGATAGGACTCTAAATCGATGAATCATTAATGGACATAAATTGCGAGGCCTGTTTTTCTGTCTTTCTTTCAAGACGGTAGCTGCCTTCGCTGTGTCTGCGGTCGCTTCTCAGTGGGATAGAACTGGAAAACCCTTCAACCCGCTTTTAGGAGAAACCTACGAACTCACACGGTAAAGGCACTTCAGCAGAGTGATTTAATAACGAACTACGCTGATAAGATTTGAGGATGTTGTTGAATGTGGGTTAGATTAGAATTGGTCCACAGGGAAACTGGTCTCTGTCATTTGTGTAACTCTACTTCTCCTTCCCCTTAACGCTTCCTTCCTCTGCTCTTGTTGGCTTCTCTTCTCAGAGAGGATCAGGGATTCAGACTGATCTCAGAGCAAGTGAGTCACCATCCTCCAATCAGTGCGTTTCACACGGAGAGTCTGTCAGGTGACTTTGTGTTCCACGGCTCCATCTACCCCAAACTCAAGTTCTGGGGCAAAAGTGTTGAGGCAGAACCGAAAGGGACCATCACGCTAGAGCTTTACAAGTGAGCGTGCCATCTTTAAGTGTACACACATACAGAGTGGACCATTTTTGAGATATTCCCTGAATCCTCTTTATTTATTTATAATAATAATAATAATAATAATTATTATTATTATTATTATTATGTTAGTCATTTTTTAAAATTTATTTTAATCCCCGTTTTTTTTCTTTATTTTATATTTCATTTGGTTTATTTTATTTTTTGTATTGGGGTGGTGTTTGATTTTTTGGTGTGAGGGAATGTGGGTGAGTTAGTGCCTTTTATTTATTTGTTTTATTATTATTTGTTTTTGCTTTATTTATTATTGGGGTGATGCGTGCTTGTCTTTTTAGTTCTTTTTTTGTGGTTTAGTTTGGCTTTATTTGCCTGCTTTATTTTATTATCACATTTTAATGTAGCTAATGCTGTTTTTTATGTTTGTTTGTTGAGTTTCATTTGTTTTTCGATATTGCATTTTTAATTGAGCTTTTACATGCATACATTTAGATAACTTTCTTGCTATGTTGGTGTTCGTGAAAAGGTTTATTAAGTGTGTGAGTGAAGTTTTTCTTGGATGAGTCAGTGGTGGGATTGAGAGCAAAGGGTTCTGGGGTTGCCGAGTAACTGCCTGTTTACTTACGTGAGTGTGTGTGTGTATGTATGTGTGTGTTTATCCTCACAGGCATAAAGAGGCATACACATGGACGAACCCTTTCTGCTGTGTACACAATATAATTCTTGGTAAACTGTGGATTGAACAGTACGGCACTGTAGAAATTATCAACCACAGGTAAAGCCAGGTTGTTGAGTTTTTATGACCCATCTCTTCTATTTTGAATTCACACAGATATGTCTGAATGATTAATGTTGTGTGTTATTGGTTAGTACTGGAGAGAAGTGCGTACTGAACTTTAAACCCTGTGGGATGTTTGGAAAGGAGCTGCACAGAGTTGAAGGTTACGTCCAGGATAAGAGGTGAGATCCTGACTCGCCTGATTTTAATGAGGAAGTTGCTGCATTGATCAATATATCAGTTGTCTTGGATTTATACTTGCACCTAGCAGCATTACACAAAAGGTTGAATCGTATCTACTATCAGCTTCGTTATAGAAATGCACTCCATTTACAATCAGCCTTGATTCATTTATACTGTGAGAGTGACCGTCCAGTACTTAGATGATACTTGGATTACTTTATTGTTATTGAGCGTGACTGATGTGACCCGCTCTATACTTTATTTATTTTTAGGATAGTGCTATTACTGAAGTCATATGTACAATTAATTTCTTGGAAACAATGATGACCTTTAAGATTTTAAAGTTGAGAAAACCAACACCTTTGATCCCCGTGGCAATGAGCAGAGAGTTAATAATTAAGGTGCCATGTCATATACAACTGCTTGTAGAAGATGTAGTCTACTGCAATATCCAGCTGCATCAAGAATTGGATCACGCCAGTGTACCGCATAATGTAAACTCTCCAAAGGTTGTTGCCACCTTAAATGGTTAATTCTGTACATGTTACATAATTGCTTTTTTGTGCTACCTAACAACTAGCATGCCGATGTTTCAATGGTTTTAAGAAATGTTTGTTTCTTTATTGTTCTTTATTTAATGAACGCATGTTTCCTGTTGTTTTCCTCTGCGCATGTCACATCCAGTAAGAAGAAGCGCTGTGTGATCTATGGCAAATGGACAGAGTGTATGTGGAGCGTCGACCCACAGGTGTACGAGGCCCATCGGAAACTTGAGAAGAAAGGAACGGACACTAAAAAACAGAAACAGGTGTGGAAGATAATCGTTAACCACTCGTGCTACTTCTGAGATGTAGACTATTATCATTAGGAAGTGATTCATGTGAATATTGGAGTGTTGTTTTAGGGTTGCTGAACTGTTTGTATTGGTGTGTGTGTGGTTTAAATGTGCTAATGTATGTACAGAAGAGCTGTGTGTAGGTGTATAGAGAGCAGGTGTGTTAAATACTTATCATGCCTCAGACCTTTGCCTCTGTTCAGGTTTTTTGTCAGTTCATTTGTTTATTTAAACACGTGTCTTATTACATGACAACACACCCAGTTGATTGCTATATTTAACAGACGTCTCGTCAATGAGCTTCTGTGTGTTTTCTCTATGGTTTCATACATTAAAAACGAATTAAAAATGGTCGCTATCATCCTCATGTCATTCCAAACCAGATTTTGAAGGTAAACACTTGGAGAAATGTCTCTGTGTTTTTATTCACAGGATAGAAGTGAGTGGTCACACAAACTTTACAGACATGTCCAAAATATCGAAACTTATTTTAAACCGTGAAAGCCGAAGCCGAACATTTCACAAATATAACTTTCATTTTCAACGACAGACCAGTATATGTACTGAAGGGGGCACTTGATGTGATCTTGTTTCTAATGTGTTTAAGCTTTTTCTGAATACTAGGTATTGTGTGAATAATAAAAATGAAGGCAGATTATTGTGTTTCTTAATCTATGAACTTGCACCAACAGGAGGAGCCAGAAGCCGTTAACGAGGATGCTGATGAAATGCCTGAAGTACAGGAGACTGTGGCAGTGATTCCTGGTAGCACATTATTATGGAGAATATCATCACGGCCACCTCATTCAGCAGAGGTACACACACACACACTGTTCTCTGACGGCACAGACACATCAACACATGGCTTTAAAGGTGCCATAGAATGGAAAACTGAATTTACCTTGGCATGGTTGAATAATAACAGTTCAGTACATGGACAT
>JAUCMU010000048.1:5621161-5636290 GCA_032275025.1 Enteromius treurensis | reverse complement strand
CTCGCCCCCCCGGACAGCACGCCAAATCTGCTAAACATTTTTACGATTGATTGAGGAAGCGCGAACTCTTGAAATAAGATATATTCACCGGTTCCATGTTCATCAAGCTATAGGAGCTAATCTAACTTTGTGATTCAATTCAGCATTATCAAATTAGAGGGGGGAAAAGTAAACTCTGACCTCAGCTCTGAATCAAAACTTTAATTATAAATCATCTTCAGGTTCAGAGATATTTAAACGGAGATAAAATGTACATGGACGGTATCTCTCTCCGTTTTAATAACTGTATCCTCCTCAGGAGCGCTGTTAATCATTCTTTAATTAACTTGTTGACTGGGGACAGGAGCAGGCAGTCTACCATCTCTCCCTCCCTCTATCTCGCTCTGTCTCTCCCTTTCCCTAGAAAACATGCACAGCAGAGAGACACCAAAATTTATCTAAAGAGGTCGCTGACTAACGATTCAGGCAGATGGAACAGCAAATGGCAGAATAAACACTGTAAAACGAGCACATTTCGGAAGCTTTGCATGATTTCACACAAAGATATCATAGCTTGAGAAGATTTGTAATACAATAAACAAGTTTTTTAGGCCATACACATATAGTTCAGTGATTAGTAGTAAAAACCAGTAGTGAAACCCACATTCACAGACATGTTTTGTATGGCACAAAACTGAACAACTTATTGTTTTCAAAAATTACATTATTGACTCAATAATGTTGCCGGATCTTGCTAGAAAAAAGTAAATAGGAACAAGCCCATAATGTGTTATCTTGGAAATAAGCCACATATCAACTTATAGCAACTTGCACCTGCCTACTTTATTAACTCCATACAACGCTATGAGCAGAGCCAATAAGTGTCGCTTATAATACATGGACATAGCCTTTCAAACATAAACAAAACACAATGGTGGTGGTTTAGTAAAAATTGCACAATATTATGAGCCTTGAGTTCCTGACAAATTACTTTGACTAAAAATAGCAGATACTAAATGGCAAGACACCAGAACATGGTTTCAAGAGTGAATTATGTTTCATACACACAAATTATAATTTATTTAAATTTATTTAAAGGTGCCATAGAATGGAAAACTGAATTTACCTTGGCATGGTTGAATAATAACAGTTCAATACATGGAGATAACATACTGTGAGTCTCAAACCCCATCGTTTCCTACTTCTTATATAAATCAAGTGTTTGCAAAAGACGAGTGAAAAACAGTCAAATTCCAACACAACACAGACTGTTACGTAACAGTCTAGAGGCTTAATAGTTACGCTCACCACATTTGCATATACCCGCCCATAACTTACCATTCAGAAGGGTCGATGTGCAATCTCAGAACAACAGGTTGTTCTACAAAATCGGCATCTTCGTCTGATACAGGCTCAAACATATAAGATTGAATCCCTAATCCCTCCATCGTTCACGCTGGACAGTAGAAATCTGTTTGTGCGAAAAAATCTTCTGTAACATTATCAATATCTTTACTGTCGCTTTTAAACAATTGAACGCGTCCTTACCAAACAAGCATATCAGTTTCTCTCAGAACACACATTTTACATCAACATCAGGGAAGTAATTGGTGGTCTACCTGATTGTAAACCCCTTCTTTTCACTTCTAGATGTATAACTTTACTAATTTTGCCATGACGCTGAATGAGCTGGAGCCTGGCATGGAAGGAGTGCTGGCACCAACAGACTGCCGCCTGCGGCCTGACATCAGAGCTATGGAGAATGGCAACATGGGTAATGAACTCATTAAAAGCCCTAACCAACCCTACAGCTCCCCCTGCTGTCGACACATGCTAAACCCTAACATTTGATTTATTTTTTTTTACTGTTTGTGCAGATGAAGCCAGCAGAGAAAAGGAGAGACTGGAAGAAAAGCAGAGAGCAGCTCGTAAAGAGCGGGCCAAAGATGGTGACGAGTGGTCCACAAGGTCAGTGCTGCTCCTTTTTACTCATTTTACTGTTATTCATGTAATAGTTTTAACCTCTCCTACTGTTTTTAGGTGGTTTCAGTTAGGTACAAATCCATACACAGGATCACAGGACTGGCTGTACACTGGCGGCTACTTTAATAGGAGATACACAGACTCTCCTGATATCTACTGATGAGGAGGTGCACGTTCAAAGAGCAGAGGTTTCATCACTTCCTTCCTCCCTTTTTTGCCATCTACAGCAAACCCCTACACCAAGCACCATATTGTATCCAGCCAACAACGATAGCGCTTACGCTCACATTAATACTGAGCTGCCTCCATCTTCAGCACTTTGTGATTGTGTTTTCGTCCTTTGGAAGCGTCTTCTCTCACTTCCCGTCAACCCTTTAGGTTTTATCGGTGGAGGAAAGCATCGAAACAGTAGTAGGAGAACCAATTTGCATTTTTCTGCCTTTGAACATACACACACCCTCATCAGAGTTCCAGTTTGTTTGCTGTCAGCAATGCCGGAGCTCAATATAGATGTAGTTGTATCACCAATAAAATGTGACTCTGAAGTGCTGTGGCCGTTTCCATGTACAGTAGGTGTTTAACATATATGTTAACAAAAAAAACTAATTCCAGATGTTTTGAGTTTGACAAGCACTGAGCCACCTCTGATCCGGCTGTATGTAGAGCGTGAAGGTGATCAAGCATTAATGAAATAACACAGTAATAATGTTTAGAGAATGATGATGAATGTTAATAATGAACTGTGTGTGTGTGTGTGCGTGTGCGCTTGAGGCAATTAATGTAAAAAAGCCATAGATTTTATTTTAATTGGTACAACATTTAGCTTTTTGGATTTTCCGATTCAGATTGAATTCATGTGAAATAGCCTCATCACGCATCCGTTATGGTAAAACGTTTTAAAAATGGCCTCACGGTTTTTCTTTTTTTTCCTTTCACTTGGTTGTTTCCACAGAAACTCATGGGATGTAAAATAGGCTGATTTGTACCCATTCAGTAAGGCTTTGTTGACACATTTTAAATGTACATATATTTCAAAGTTTTTCTAATATATCGGTGTCACACTAAATTGTTCCTGGAGCACCATCCATTGAACTAGTTTTATGGAAGCTAGGCTGTCACGGGTTGCTTTATTCATTAGCATTTGCATCTGTTATCAAGTATAGATGTGTACACTTTGTATTTGAGAAACTAGCGAAAACTATGCAAACCATCGAACCCCATATAATAATAATAACGAACGTACAGAATGGCAGCTTGTGAAAGTGTAAATATAACATGCTACTTATTTGAGAATGTTCCCTCCCTGTAGATGCCATGAAAAGTATTTTGCACCGGTCATGTCCTCCTTCACACCATAAAAGAGTGCAGGTCAAATGAGAGGGTTGGAAGCACACTGACGCAACCGTTGTTGCTCTACTCAAGTACACAAATGTTTATGATTTCCCACAGTGCCTGACTTTCAATACATCTGTGAATCACTAGTACTTCACCTGGAGCTGTTCGTTCCCCTTTCAAGGGTTTATTAGAATGTGCTAGACTTTTTTTATTATAATTTCCTAACAGCCTCTCCCCTCGTCTGAGTACTAAACGTCAACATGAATGTCTAAATACTGTTAGCGTGTGATAGATACACTCACAGCATTCAGTACACTACTTGTTTTGCATCCTGGATTGTATCTGTTCCTTCATTAAATGTACATGTGATTATTTGAAAACTAGCGTTATAAAACTAATATTCCACAATTAAACTATGGATTTTATTTTTAGGCTGCTTTGTGTCAGTTTTTTTGTGAAAGTGGAATGACAGTTGTTCCCCTTCATTTATGAATGTCTGTTTTCAGAGATGTTGCTCAGATTTCTAGCAAGCAAATAGCTTATTTTGTGCAATTATATATATATATATATATTCTCTGTGAGATTAGGTTTATGCTTCATTTTCATTTTTTAAGTGAATTAATAAAGTTAATTGGGATGTCTAATATTTTAAATAATAATAAAAAAAAACTGATTGAAACCACTGTTTAATTAACATTGTTTAAATGTTGAAAATCTGCATTACTGACTCAGCTTTAATAGCGCTGTGAGGTTTATAATATTTCAATTTTTTTTCTAATTTATTTGAATGAGTAATGGTAGTTAAAAAAGTCTAGTTTTCTTGCTAATTTGTTTGACTTTAATGTAATTTAGCCTTGAGTTTTAGAGGTGTGTTTGTTCAACAAAAAAAGGCATAAATGTGCATAAATAAAAATGACGTGGATTCGTGTGAGAAAACTAGCTTAAATTTTGTTCTCAATCATTAAAACTGCAATTTGTGGGAAGTCCTCAGGAGAAAGTGCTGCAAACGGTATAAAATTGTATTTTTTGCATCACAGTGTAGATATAGATATACATCAATCATTAGTTAAGTGTGGGTACAAAGCGTCTCTGTGTCTGCTGCGTGCCAAGAGTGACATGTTCAAACAGCCAATCAAATTCGGCATTACGTGCGAACGTGACCAATAGGAACAGGGCTAACAGGATACAGGAAGTCTCGTGCCCGTTCTCACCAGTCTCTCTGCAACTCTTCAGCTAGTGTCGTCTCGAAGACCCTTACCTGCTGCAGATATCTACGAAACACCAGACGTATCCACCGGTATGATAAACTGTTTTTTACAATATGTTATTGTCAGATTTATAGCGACGGGATTCGTTTAAGTACGCGTCGGCAACAAAACGCGCAGTCATTGTTGAGTGGTTTAAACGGCAGCTAATTTAATGCTAACTCTGAGCGAAGCCAAACGATAAAAATATTAACGTTACACCTTCAACCTGAGGCTGAAACTGTTTACATGGAACTATATGATATCCTAAAGTAATATTTCGAAGAATATTTGTGCACAAAAAAGCCAGTCGGTGGGGTTTGAAGCTAGCTAGAGTGCTAATCTTGCTGAGTAACTGTGCTTGCATCTTCAGGTTTGGTGATGGCGAGCACTGTCTTCGAGAAAACCTGTTTCAAGCGCTTTCTGAATTCAAAGAAAAACGATGTTGTGTTTATTAGATTTCTTTTAAATGTTTGCGTTGTCTGTCCAGAGATAAGGATGTCATCTGGAGCTCTGTTCCCCAGCCTGGCCTCTGGCTCCCGCAGCTCATCCAGTAAGTATCTGGTTGAGTTCAGGGCGGGTAAAATGACTCTGAAGGGCAGCACAGTGACCCCAGACAAGCGCAAAGGCACCGTCTACATCCAGCAGACAGACGACTCGCTTATCCACTTCTGCTGGAAGGACAGGACCTCTGGAAACGTGGAAGATGTAAGGGCTGCTTACTGTTAGCATGCGGCCGATGATGTTTTGTGTGGACATCAGAGTCTTGAATTTGCGTTTCAGGATTTGATCATATTCCCGGATGACTGCGAGTTCAAGCGGGTGAACCAGTGCACTACGGGACGCGTGTATGTCCTGAAGTTTAAGGCTGGCTCTAAAAGACTGTTCTTTTGGATGCAGGTGAGATCGCAGAGCAAAGCATTTCATGATGCAGCATTTCAGATGTGCTTGGTCAGAATATAATGAATGATGCACTGTGAAGGGGATACCTGATCGGCTCAAGTCACGTTTGTGCTTGCTGTTCCATCTCTTGTCTCTGTAAAGGAACCCAAAACGGATAAAGACGAGGAGCACTGTCGCAAAGTTAACGAGTACCTGAACAACCCACCCATGCCAGGCACTCTGGGAAGTAGGGGAGGTGGTGGCCATGAACTTTCTGCACTTGGTGGTGAGTGATAGAAGACTTGCATTTCACTTTGGGCTTGTCCTAATACCCACACTTGCTTTCATGGCTACTTGAGTTTCAGCGATGCAGACTTATAAATAAGCTTATAAAAACAGCCTATTAAAATCATAATAGGTATTTCGCAGGATTATGTAGATTAGCTGATTTGTTAATGTTTTTTTTTTTTTTTTTTAACTTAAGTGGGTTGGTCTTCCTGCACTACAAGAAGTTAAAGGGGTCATTTTCAAGCAGTTTGGACTGACAAGTGTGTTGGGAGTGTGTGTACACAACCACCCTACAATGATAAAGAGCCACAAGTAGTTTTCTTTTGATTTTAATAAAAATAAGTTGCCCCTTCTGAAATCAAGCCATTCTCAAATGCATGTCGGTGCGGCGTCACACAGACAGAGGCCACTCCCACAATATTTGATTGACAGCAGTGTGTCAGACAGACTGAACAGGTCTCTTGCCTCGGAAAAGAGGGGCGGGGTCAGCGGAGCTCGTGAAGATTTAAAGGGGAAGTACACAGTGATCTCTAAAGAGCTGTTTTTGACAGGGGAAAATGATCTTTGAGAAATTTTAAAACAAACTATATTACAAACTTTCCATTAAGACCCTAAAGCAGGGGTCACCAAGTTCGGTCCTGGAGGGCCGGTGTCCATGCAGAGTTTTCCTCCAACCCTAATCAAACACACCTGAAGCTGCTAATTAAGGTCTAACTAGCTATCAGCTTGTGGAAAATTGGCTTTGTATGACTCCTTTAAAACTCAACTTTGTGTGTGCATTTACTTCCTATTTACAGTTTGTTTTGCAGCATCACAGACATGTCTGTTGAAAGCAATGGTACATAGGCCTGAGGCAGGTTAGCGCCATATTTAATTATTGTCAGGAATGAAAACGAGGCTGTGAGTGATAGAAGTATTCTGTTCGATAACAACATCTTTTTGAGAGAACTTTGGATGTAGTATCTTTACGCAGTCTGTGATGTAAAGCAAGTCTGTCCCTCATAGCCTCGTTTTTAACCATGTGGATTTAAACGTGGGATTTAAGGTCTGTGAGAGACCGTAGTGTGTGAGTTAATGAGCTCAGTACCACCGGATCGCTGAGTGATCTCACGGAGTTCTACGTGCTTGCGGCTCTTTTTATAAAGATATGATGTAAATATGAGATTTTTGTTTTCTTTTGTGCCGTGTATGACGTGAGCTCATGCTGAAGTGACTTACAGTAGAGTGCTTTTTGCTTGCTTTTCTTTTAAATGCCTTCGGGGTGTGCGATAGTGACAAAAAATATCTCAGTATTTTTCTTGGATGTTATCGATAACGATAATTAGATGATATTTTGCTAAGTGTGGTGTTGTGCAGGTATCTTAAGGGTTAACATTGACCGCGGACTCATCAAGTTTTTGATAATCTTCATATTCTGTGTGGTGGTCAGTTCTTTTACTAATAAGTGTAAATTGACATCTACCTTATTATGGGCATTTTTCTGAAAGTATGCATTATTTATTTATTTAATTCACCGATTAGATGTCAGACTTTATAAAAATAAATGGAGTAAGATATTTGACCTGTTCCAAACAAATGAAATCAATATCGATAAAACTATTGAAAAACAAAAGCACATTTAGATGTATTGTTTAGTGCAGAATACGAATGCAGTGACAAATGCATAATTAATGTTTTGATATATTTAACAAAAGGTTGAATACTGATATTTGAAATTGTTTAAATAATAAAAAAACTTTTTAAATGTAAAATTTAAACTGCCAGTAGAGGGCAGCATGTCACTGTTAACAAATGCGCCATTGCGATTTAAACTGAATCGTTTAAACGGTTGATTGATTCGTGAATGAAACACCTGCATGTTCCTGAGAGACGTGAAACTACTGTGGCTGTGTTTGGAATTATTTTTGTTTTTGTAATAGACAAAAATCAGGCAGTATGGTGTCTGAAATGTAAGTATCTTAATTAACTTGTTTTTGAACTGCTGTAAAAAAAAACAAAAAAAAAACGAACATTCTTGACGGTATATATATCGCACACTCCTTCGCATTAGCCATTTATATGAAGTATTTGTGATCGACATAAAAACACGACTATGCTGAATACTTTTTAATTTTTTTATATGATAGTTGACAATAAAAGTCACTCTAATTTTCATGTGTGAAATAATGTAACCGAAGACTGACTTATTTGAGGGCATTTAAAGGAAAAGTTGTTGTTTATTTTGTCAAATAATTGCAATTGCTCTTTTATTTATATTTTTACAACACCGTAAAAATGTGTCTTTATCAGGTATTCTTTTTTTTTTTATGCACGCTTGTAAGTAGACGAGACTGCCAGGGTAGGTTTTTGGGAAAGGCTTTGTAAAGATGTGAATTTCAGATTTGTACATAACATAATTTTTTTACAAACAGAAGGTGGTCTGCAAAGCCTCCTGGGTAATATGAGTCACAATCAACTCATGCAGCTGATTGGACCAACAGGACTGGGTGGACTCGGTGAGTTTTGTTGTTAGTTCTTTATTTTAAAGTAATATATTCCATGTCCATAATTGTTAATATTATTTGAACTGGTCCATATTGTTAATAAATATATATAAGTTTGATATCAGTAAGTAGTTGTTTTTTTTTTTGTAATTAAAGGTGCTCTAGCTGGTCCTGGTCTGGCCGGTCTCTTGGGCAGTGGAGGTCCTGCTACCAGCAGCTCAACCTCGAGGTACATCTTTTGATTTCTTCATGCTGTGTTCACCCGTCATGCTTATTTATTTTTATTATCGCCCCTTCTATATGACTAGCTCTCGCAGCCAATCAGCAGCGGCCACTCCCTCCTCTGGCTCGGCCGCCCGGCACAGCTCCACCCAGGCACCCACCACACCTGTCACCCCTGCTGCTACTTCCACCGGCTCGCCCACGGTGACCCCCACCACCCCTGCCGCCCAGACTCCCTCCATGCCTGCAGGACCTCCCTCCAGCACACAGCCCATTCAGCTGAGTGACCTCCAGAGCATCCTGGCCACCATGAATGTGCCTGCCATGGCTGGTGAGGGCGCGGGAGGTGAGGCTATGACAGCTCATGTACCTCTGGTGGGATTTATGTCTGGTTTTCTTCTTCTCTAAAATGCTGTGCATTGCTTCTCTGTAGTGGACTTGGCGAGCGTGTTGACCCCTGATGTCATGGCTCCTATTCTGGCTAATCCTGAAGTGCAGCAGAGACTGCTGCCGTACCTGCCGTCTGGAGAATCGCTTCCACAGAGCGCCGATGAGATCCAGAACACACTGACCTCTCCACAGTTTCAGCAGGTCACACTCTTGATGCACTCAAATGAATGGCTGCTCATTGCAGTACAGCATTTATTAGTATAATTATGTTGTGGGTTAAACAGAATCCAATATAATTGACCTAAATTACACTATAAAAGTAAAAACGGACAACCTTAAAACCCTGTGGTGCTGTTTGGTCATTTTTGACCAAAAAAGCAAATAAAAAATAAAATAAAAAAATTGGAATATTAAATTTGACACACACAGTATGGTTTAATTTTTCAGATTTGTGGTGAACAGGTAATAAATGGGTTATAATTATTATATAAATATCATTTAATAACATAAAATCCCTTAAACACAAAATCTTAAATAGAAAAACATTATCGAAATAAAATGTAATTAATTTTACTCAAACAAGTTTTTATATTTCATAATATTATGAAACTGATAGTTACAGTGGTTAAAAAAACATTCTGCTAAATGTTAGCTGAAAACATTGCTTGGCAGAAGAATTATTATTTGTAATCAATAATTTTTTTATGAATCCTTGCCAGGTATATGTAGTGATTAACTTGGACAATCTTTTGTGGAGATTCCCTATGATGTTAACGTGCCGTGTCTGTCTGTGCAGGCGATGAGTATGTTCAGCAGTGCTCTGGCCTCTGGTCAGCTCGGCCCTCTCATGAACCAGTTTGGTCTGCCTTCTGGAGCAGTGGACGCAGCTAATAAAGGAGGTTAGAGTCCATCAAATAGAATTTAAATGGAACTCTGGAAAGTGTGTACTTGGTCTTTGTAATGCAGGGGTGCCCAACTCTGCTCCTGGCGATCGACTGTCCTGCAAAGTTGAGCTCAACTCTAATCAAACACGCATGCCT
This sequence comes from Enteromius treurensis, assembly GCA_032275025.1. Lineage (NCBI taxonomy): Eukaryota > Metazoa > Chordata > Actinopteri > Cypriniformes > Cyprinidae > Enteromius > Enteromius treurensis. Next base: position 5,626,444 of record JAUCMU010000048.1, on the reverse strand, counting down.
TTAATTTCCAAGCAATCCTAAAACATGTCATGTAGTTGCTTCAGGTGTGTTTGATTAAAGGCATGCGTGTTTGATTAGAGTTGAGCTCAACTTTGCAGGACAGTCGATCGTCAGGAGCAGGGCTGGGCACCCCTGTTGTAATGACACCTTATTTTTGTTACTCATTTAGACGTGGAGGCGTTTGCCAAGGCCATGGAGAGCAGCGATAGCAAGACAGATGACGGCGAGTCCAAAGGCAAGAAAGATGACGACGAGGACATGAGCTTGGATTAGAGGAAGTGTTTGTCTCCTGCTAAGAAGGGAAGTTTGCCTGTACTCACACTGATTCACGTATGTGTTTTGTATGTTCAAAGCTAAACTATTAAATAATCGACTCTTAATTCCAGCTTGTGCATGTGTGAAGTTGATCAACATGAAATCGAAGTGACAAAATAAAGGACATGTTTATTGGCCAAGATAAAGCTGAGGGAATCTGACAAAATATCAAGTGAGTTTTCAACTCCAGTGATGTTAGATAATACACAATGAATTCCTATTGCCCTCCAGTGTTTTCATACAACTAAATATTCCCATAAAACCCATTTAATGGTCATGATTGTATCAATGAAGTGTAATTAAACCTGGAGCAATGCCAATCTAGTGACAGTCGATCTCTATACTTCCCTGGTCCCTGAACATAAGTTTAGCAGTGGCGTCTTGGCACTTTCAGTGCTTCTTAATGAATTACATACACAGGTGTCATGAAAGTAAACATAAATATTGGTTTAAATTAAACGCTAAGCAAACCCACCACCTGCTGATTTAATAGTGTGGAGTATGTAGGGTTAATGTAGCTGTGGTCTATAATGCAGGGCAGCCCTGAGTCCCTACAGAACCTGACACGGAGAGAGGTTTAGACAGCATGACCGGTCTGTGGTTCAGTATGGCTTTCCTCACACATCCGTGAATAGAGAGGACGGTGGACGGGAGGCCCGGCACAGCTATAGTATCTGCACACAAGAGGACAACGGGCTTATGTCAAAATTGAGCATCACACAGCATTTGTTTATTTCAATATAAGATTTTGGTTCGTTTAGCTTAAATTTTGACAGGAATTGTAAATGCTGATGTCGTACCTGGCACGCCGCCCAGATAAACGGTCTCTTTGCCCCCGTTTGATCTGCTCAGTTTGGGACCCACTCCGTGTTCACTCGCCGAGTCCACGTGTAGCTGGAGGACGTTGCTTTTCTTTACAACTGAAATCACAAACATATAAAGATGCCATTGACACTTAGATTTTAATTAGGGCTGTCAGTCAACTAAAATTTAAAACCGAATAAATGAATCACCGCTACACCATTTAATTGATCTAATTAATCACAAAATAAATGTGGCTTACAAAACAATTTAAAGCCATTATTGTGTTGAATAGAGATAAGCTGTTGAATGCTTTGATTGTTCCGCATAAACTATTAAACACAGAATAGAATTTGAGAAACATCTCAGCATTTGTTTATGCAACGTAACCAGCATAAAACAGCTTTGTTACCAAGAGTCTTTAATATACCCATGTCATTTCAAACCTGCTCTATTCTGCTGTACATAAAGAGGCTGAGCAAACTATCCCGCAACATGTTTTTACCTATTTGTTTATTTATATATTTATTTATTACGCTCTAAAAAAGGAACTAAAACTACCAGCAGGTGGCTGTAAATGTCTTTATGAATGAATGTGACCCAGGCCATGGTTTTACCGTGGAAATTAGCTACTTTTACATTAACCCACGGACATTAAAAACATCCTGTGGAGAGAAAGTGACCTCAACGACATCATATTAAGACTTTTATCAGGGGAACCCCATCAAAAAACATTTTTTCTTTATCAGAACCCCCCCCCGCATTTTTGAGCCTTAAATTATTACAGGACAGATCAATTTTGACAGGAAGTGAATTGGGAGAGTGAGGGGAGATGGGATCGGGAAACATTTTTTTGCTCCAATACCTGGAATTTCAGGAACAAAACTAGCAATTATGGGGTTGTTGCCCTGCATCATATTTGTCAACAGTCTCCTGTATGAAATGTAAGATGATGTACAGGTCTGGGGGTGGGGCTAGGGGCTCATTTGAACCCTTCTGTTCTGTGTAGCTTTAGAACCAGATAAAAAGTATATCATAATAATAAGTGATGAACATCTGGAACCATGTAAAGCTACTAATGATATTAATATTAATAATCATAAGTAAATATTCAAATATCTTTGGTTTTTCAAATAAAATAATACAAAGACCACAAGGAAAAACTACAGAAGGGCATTTGAAGACTCACTTGAAATAGTGTGCCAGCCTCCATCACAGAGAGACTCTTCAGGTGCGAGACTGAACGAGAACTCTCCACTGCCGCTGTTCACCAACACGGTCACCTGCACAGATCAAACACACTTCAAACTGGTGTACGGACCCGTCCCACTGATCAAAATGATGTAACCCGGAAAGAGTTGTGTGTGTATGTGTGTGTGCACGGCTGTGTCACCTGGCCCCGGTTCAGATAGAGACTCAGAGTATTCTTGGCTCCAGTGTGCAGAAGGAGTCCGGAGTCAGAAACCAGACGCACCTCCAGCTGGATCTCCAGGTCCCGGCCCAACACCAGTGATTCATCTAGCATCACAGAGAGGCACAATTAACCCAGTGTACTGTACAGCACCTTTCTGAATTCAGTCTGAAGCGTGTTTGATCGATGCTCACCGATGGTCAGATATCCTCCCTGACCGGAGAAGTACACCCCGGGCTGAAGGGGCTGCTGGTAGCAGGGTGTCACTCCCACACTGTGAGAGGGGCTCTGTGACAGCACCTGGTTCAGATTCAGATCCCGCACACAGCCAACAAAACCAGCCTGGAAAATAGAAACCGCATCACATCACAAAGCTACATCTGTGAACAGATCCAATCTTGGCTTTTTAGAGTATCATGAACTTCATGCTGCCTTTTACAATATTATTAAATATATTCTTAAATGGATAAGGCAATTACAAAATGCACTGCAATGAGTTTACGGGGAAAAAAAGTCATGACACTGAAAATATATTTCAACTTTTATTCTATTTATTCATCAACAGATGTAATTGCTAAAATAACTATTATAAAAAAAAAACTTTATTTAGCATTGGAATATGATTTTATACTATCAAAATAATATAAAAAGCATGTTCCTATTAAAATATTATTATTAAATGTTACTAAAACAATACAGTATTAATATAACATTCAAGATCAAATAAACATTTACCTTCTAAATAAAATTGAGATGTGCATTTCGTTTCATTTAAAAAATAAAGCACTATAAACAGTTCACGCTTATTAAAAAATAGACTTATCAAACACGTGTGTGAGTGCTTATTAGAGGAAAGGTGTGTAGAATAAAACATGGTGGATCAAGACATGTATTTTCAATACAATTAAAAAAAGAAAATAAAATGTTTTTATTTTTTCCAAATTAATATTAAATAAAAATATATCAAATGAAAAGGAAATGTGTGTGTTTTATTCAAATAAAGTTTTCATAAATAAAATAATATTTTGTAAACTATAATGTTGTATGGATGACCAGAACTTCAATAAATATAATAAAAAGAGATGACCTTATCCAGCATTTGTGCAAAATTGTTAGCTTAGCAATAAACCTCAACACTACTCTCCGCCTCTCTTTTGCTTTGCTGTTAACAAAGTGTGTAACAGAGTTATTACCATAGCTGCGCTGTGGTCCGAGGGAAGTCCACCAATATAAAGAGGAGCACCAAACACACTCTTCCCTCCACCCGTCACCCTCTTTTTCTGGGTGTCGAGGCCATCCACCGTCAGAGAGGCCCTGTCAGCCTCCACTCTCACAAACACCTGCACCAATACATTGAGAAATTAAGATAAACAAAATAACCACAAATGCATTTCTAAAATCACGACGCGTGCACATACGAACCGTGTGCCACAGGCCATCGGCGTATTTCTTTTTGCTGCGGATACTGGTCTTCCTCTTCCCGCCGTTGACCATCAGCACCAGATGTCCATCAAACACAGAGAGCATCATGGTCCTCTGGCCTTTTCCTCCCGCCACGTAGAAAATCAGTCCACTGGAGGAGTTCACACGCACGCCGACAGAGATGTGTGGCCTGCAGGTGGAGTTATTCACATTCTGAGTCAACCCTAGTGATTTTGGTCAGTATTGGACACATTCTAATGATTTTCATGTTAATATCTCATTTCTTTATATTAAGATTATCTAACACTCCAATAATTTAAGAACGATGTTAAATGCAATCGCAAAATGAATATACATTTTCCCTACAAAATAGAGCAGAATCTTAATATCAGCCATTAATTGGTTGTCATCAGTCATAACATTTAGTAGCTTTTATGTCTGTTTGTTTTTTATACTCACTCCTTGCTAAACGCTTGAGGCAGCGAATCAAATCTCAGATGGCTATGGGAGGAGCCACTGAAATGCTGAGCATTAACCTCAGAGACGGACATCTCTCCCTGACAGGAGTCACGTGCCATTCGACTTCTCGAACTTCCATGAGGCTTGGCCTGTATATTCACAAACATTCAAACAACATGATTATCCACTATTAGGAAAACAAGATATCATTAAAAAGAAATGGTTTTTGTGCTAACCAATGATTTAATGTTAATCCAATGTAATATTTCAAATTTCAATGAATCAAAATTATTTAAAATTTGTACATTTGTAAAAAAAAATTTTTTTAAATGGTACCTTTGGATTCTTTTGCTTTGGTGAATCCAGTATTTCCAGCGGGACTGAAGAGGAGGGGCAAACAAATGTGTATTTCTGTCCCTCTTGAGCACTTTTCATATCCGCAACAGTCTGGGGTCCTTTATTTCTAAGATCACAATTACAATACAAATTATAAAAGCTGATCAAATTGTAACGGTCATAAAGCTTACACGTTCAGATATTAGATTTATTTGATCATTTTCTTTCATGATTCTATTTGTAAAGCGCCCCTATTATGGGTTTTTGAAAATGAGCGTTCATGGTACGTTCACACCAGACACGACTCGCATGAATAAATCGCGCCATTTGCACGTAGTTGGACGCTTGAACATTTTGAGTTTACATTCGTGCATGAAATTCACTTCACAGCAAACACCATTTCACGTCCTGGGAGGGGCTTCTGCCAGGCGCTTCCAATCTCTGTAGTGGTTAGACATGAGGTAAAATTTGTTTTGTGTATATCTAATAGGCAAATTTGGTTTAATGAATCTAGTATTTATTTCCTAGATCGGAAGAGC
>JAUCMU010000048.1:5577591-5603603 GCA_032275025.1 Enteromius treurensis | reverse complement strand
TTTTGCAAACGATTCAAAGGAATCGAAACACTGGGAACCGGTTCTCAACAAGAACCGGTTTTCGATGCCCATCCCTACTGGTGATACTCACGTCTACAGTTGGGGAAGCCGAAGTATCCCGTGGCACACTGGGAACAGTCTCGGCCAATCACGTTGGGTCTGCACTTGCACTGTCCTCCGAAGGTCTCGCAGGTATCGCTCTCGGCGCCCACCTCATGACAGCCGCAGGGCACCGCGCCGTTATTGAAGAACGCAGACAGAGACACGGCAGAGTTACGACAGAAAGGAGACGCTGTGGATGGGCTGAAAACAAAAAGAAAATGTTAAGTTGGAAGGCACTTTAAGATCAATACATCAGGATATGTTCATGAATAATATATCTGCACCATATTATCAGCCGTATTAGATATTTATTTATTGGAATAACCCATTGTTGCATAGTTAATTGTGGCTCATGTCCATTAATTAATGAAATGATTGAAAAAACCCTCAATGTTATATTTTAAAAGAACTAGTATTTCAATAAAAAAAAAATATTTTTATTTTTCAGTTTAAGTTTAAATAATTTTGTTATTTTTATTTCGATCAGGCTTTCATTTTATTGCATTTTTAAATGTTATTTCAGATTTATTTTAGTTTTAATAGTAAAATAATTGTAAAAATGTGTTTTAAGTCTTTTTATTGAATTTGAATATCAATGTATTCATTTATTTGTGGCTTTTTAGGTTTTAACGTGTATATAATTATCACCCAGAATTTTTATATTGTGCGTTCCTACATGTTAACAAACGTATAAGTATCATACTTTATGTAAAAGCTGTTTTGACCACAGTTACTGATGAAGTCGTAGGATTTGTCCAGTGGCTCCTCAGACAAAAAGCTGGTGCTGTAAGTGCTCTCTGGCACCACCAGCACATAGTCCTGAAACACAGTAAAAGAAGTGTCATTGTTATTGTCAATTCATATTACTTTCAGTAAAACATCATCGCGACACTCACCAGCCACAGTGTCTTTCTGTCTGGAACGCGCAGGGTCAGGATGACCTCATAGTCCGTCACATCCAAAATAATTTGGCTCTCTGACATTACAACACTACGACATCCATAACCATGGGGACAAAAGGATGCATTGACGTGGCCTGAAATACAAAGAGTGACCGTTAATAAAACGGCATTTTCAGTGATAAAAAGAAGAATGAGTGAGTCTGTATTAATCTATTTGCTCACCTTGCCATATGCGTCCTCCGTTGATGTGGACCTGGACATTGTAAGTCGGGTGCAGAGGCTGATGGTAATGCAGGATGAACACATAACGGCCCAGTGTATGCACACGTGCTGAATATGTAACAGCATTCTGGGAAAGAAAGTAGACAAATGAACATCAGAAGTGTGCTTTTTGTGTTAGCATTTAAATATCAAAAAGAGACAAACTACAAGACAGGCACAACAGATGGATTAAAGGAGGGGAAGAGGTTCTTTTAAAAGGAAGAAACAGTAAGAGATGTTAGACAGCAATGAGGCCTGACGTACCTGATTAGGATCCAGAAGCATGTGTTCACCGTTATCAGCAGCGGTTGGTGGTCTGGAAGTCATTGGTCTGTCTGCATAAAGGCTGGGATCGGGGGCTGAAGCCATAGTCGAGTCCAGCACAGAAGAAGCCTGACCCTCTTTTAAGACCAGAGACTGAGGAGGATTCTGGAAACGAGACGGGATGCAGGAGCCGCTGGACAACAGAGAACATAAAACATGAATATGAATAGCATTAACCCTGCTGTGATAAATAACAAGCAAATATTCTTCACTTCGATGTCTAAAATAGATCAAAATCCTGTAAATGTCTTACGATTTGTCTGAGGATGATACTTAGAATTTGAAACATCAAATGTCAATTAAAAAATGTCTGAAAAATAACTAAACGATCTTTGTTTAGGTAAAACGGTAGTTAGAAAAACATAACATAACACAACATAAAATAATATTAAATAAAATAGTAGTTAGAAAAGCTATTATTTTTAATAGAAAACAATTATAAAATTTTAAAAAATTATATATATATATATATATATATATATAAAATCTTAACAAAATTTTATAACACCCAACAAATAACAACAAAAGCTAAAATTAAAATTATAATAGTAATAAATCTACAAAACAAACGCAACGACACATGATGTAGCACACAAGACTTAGTTCAAGATTTCCATGTTGTGTTAGTCACCTGTCTGGAGAGAAGTGGCCATGTGTGTTGATGCAGTGAACTCTGGGCTTCAGGTACTCCATGGTGAACTGAGCACGAGGGATGAGGAACACTTTGTGCTGGAAGGTAAATTAGAAGCACACTTGTAAATACAGTGAACACAAATAAATAGCTTTTATGGCAGATTCAAGGAGAAAACAACTCTCTCACAAGGAAAAAACCGCTTCTGTCTGTGGTGAGCAGGATATCAGCCTCTGTGGAGAGAGTGAAGACTGCCACACGCTTCTTGTCATCTACAGACACCGCACGGCACAGGAAACTACAAATACATACACAGAGACACATACATACGAATCAATCAGCAAATCCAGATTCAAATAAGAAAAGATCAAATGGCATACAAAAGCAATGCTCTTTAAAGAAAAGCTCATTTAAACCTCATTGTGGAAGTGATGTTCCTTTAAAATATTAAATATGACTCATTTTAATGCAAATTGCCAATAACCAATCATAAAACAATTTCGTATGAGTCATACACAGAAACTAAATATGACTGTTCTAAAGCAAAAAACCTTGACTAACAGAAAAAATAAAGCTGTGTAAAAACCAAAAGTATATATAATGAGCCCTTTGGGTTGTGTGTGAAACAAAAGGAAAAGCAAAGGTTGCAATGCAGCACAAACACACCTGTATTTGCAGTGGAGTAGGGTTATTTGCTCTTGATGAGTGCTTTCACCCGGTGAATTAACAGACACATTGAAAGTTTGAGGGAACTGGTCTTCACTGGCGTACTCGACCACCAACACGTACTCTCCAGGAACAGGAACACGACCACGCAGCTGGACGTTCATCTAAACACACAAACAGCATTTTATTTGTATAAAAATATGGCTTATGTATTAACACAATACTGCTCAAAGGTTTGTGCGTAGTAATGTTTGGCCACTAACGCGGCACTCATCTGGGTCAAAATGTTGTGAAATACTATAGAAATGTCTTCTATTATAACATAATTTACAATGTAATATATTCCTGTGACGCATCATCACTCCAGTCTTCAGCATAACATTATTTTAATATGCTGATTTGAAGCTCAAGAAACATTCATTATTATTAATGCTGAAAAAGCATCTTACGTCATTGCCGCTGCAGATGGCCATGCTGGGATGGCTGGGAGTGATCTTTTCAGTGTGGCAGGGTCTGGGCAGGTGATTATCAGACCTGCAGTTGGCATCTTTGCTGGAGATGGATGGGAACTCATCCAGAGACAGATACATGTACTGCAGACAGCTGAACACACCAGAATGCAGACTACTTCAGTCACAACTCAGGCATACACATGATAATTGTATACGAAAAGTTGCTGTGCTACTGACTTTTGACTGGACTCCTGTGTGTTGCTGTATGAACAGGGTTCAGTCACTTGAAGTTGCAGTATGGGAGCCTCGTAATAGGCACTGGGCAACAGCACCAGGTAGTCCTGCAGAGAGTAAGAGACAGGGGAGTGTGTTTAGGGTTTGTTTATGTACAGTGGTAATACTGCATGTTTAAGAGAGGGTCCTACAAGCAGAATGCCCTCCGCCTCAATAATCACAGTCCAGGTTCCAGGGTTCAAGACAAAGGGCTCCACAAAACTGTTCTGAGGCACGTTCACAAACGTAGGTTCTAAAGTGGGTGCAAAGATGATCTGCTTGGACTGCTCAGAGCCTGAAAGAGAAGGATGGAAACCTGTTTAATGGGGACGGAGTCACACAGCATTAGAGGAATTAATAAAACTAGTTACAAGTTACATATCTATAAATTATGAAACATTAAAAAAAGAGAGCAACCGGCGTACTCAAAGGATAGTTCATTTAACATTAAAAGCTTTCTCAATTTACTCATTAGGACTTTCTTTTTTTTCTGTGAAACACAAAAGGTGAGGTTTAGCAGAATGTCTAAGCTGCTCTTTTCCATACAATGAAAATAGAACGGGATGGAAGACTTCTATCCAAACTCTAAAAATGACTTTAAAATGGCGTAAAGATTTGATGTATATTAAAAATTATTTGATTAGACTGAGTCAGTAGTCAAGTCAAACAATAGTGCCTTAATATACAGATGTTGGAAGTAATAAACTAGAACCGACTGAAATGGCATTATTATAAAATGGGGGAAACTGTTTTACTTAATCATGAAAATTGTATACATTATGCCTTTTTTAAATTCTTTTTTTAAATGCATAAATAACTTTGCTTCTGATATTTTGTAGATGAATACCAAAACAATGGAGGAATCCGTAGCATGTCAAAAAATTAAACAGCATTTGGAGGAAATAAAAAAAATCACAATATATATAATATACAAAAAAAAGTACTATATATTACAGCTATAAAAAATCTAGAAGTTTAGTAAGCTAAAAGCTTTATCAGGCACACTATTATTAGCTAAAATAATAAATATGGAGCATATAGAGCAACAGTCTCGCAGATCAAACCATCACACGTACCTCTTCTGCTGTTCTGATAGGCTGTGATTTTACCGTTCGACACGGCCAACCTCGTGTTTATATATCTAAGGATGAACCGCGTGAGATACACGTCTGCTTCACGCACGTGCACCATCATTTTAACCGTGTTCTGAGATGAAGGACAAGGAAGACAAGAAGAAGAGGAGAGAGAGGGAAAGGGGAGAGGAGGGTGCACAGCACATAACACGGTCTGTGTTAAAGAGCTGAACTGTGATCATGTGATAGATCTGAGATGCAGGTTGCTGTGAGAGTGTGTCTTGGACATTGGGAGAAGAGGGGGGGTTTGTGAAGAAAGCAGGAGGTCACCAGCTCAGAGAGTAAAGGATAGAAAGGCAGAGAAAAGTAGACCGATTAATACAGGGGTGCTTACAGTTCCCACACAGGAAGTGTCTGCCATCCTCGATCACAGAGACACGCCCCCTCACGTCCACGCCCCCGCGGTTCACATAGTGCAAGACCACATGAAACAGGTCTGGAGAGCCAACCACCACCTCAACCAGAACCCGAGGCTAGAGAGCGAAAGAACGGCCCACAACAGACATACAGACAGAGAGAGAGACAAATGCAAAGCTGTTGCTTAAAACCACCACCAACCAACACAGCAGCCCAGGTACGCAAGCAGCAGCAATACAAAGCTATGCTCAAACCCTCAGCCAAGCCAAAGACACAGAGCATTTCAGTCACAAACTACATCTCAGTATCATCTTACACACATGCACCAGCTTCAACATCTATTATTATTTTCATAGTATCTTCAACATTAAACAGCATTCATAATCTATTGTACTTCTGTAATGTGACATAATTCTGAGTGTAAAAGAATATCAACAGGAAAAAATGCGTACAAGTGAAATCAAAACACAAATTGCTGTAACACATTATGTAATAATAATAATAATAATAAGTTATTATAAGTGTTTTATAGATTTTATATAGAAATTTGTTATAAATATTAACAATATTAATAATTATTGTTTTTATAATTTTATTTTCAGTATTATATATAATACAATTATCACATATTTTATTATTATTATTAACCATTCAATAATATTATTTTTGTAATTTTTTCAGTATTGTTATGAAATTATTATTATGAATATTACATTGTAATTGTTGTTGTTGTTTATTATTAATATATTTTATATATAATTTATATTTTATACAATTCAGTTGTTATTATTACAATTTGTAATTATTATCATAATTCGAGACTATTCTTTTTAAATAGAAGTAATACAAAAATAATAATTATTATTATCATCATCAATTATAATCAATATTATATATTGTATGTATTAGTATTATTATCATTTACCATTCAATGATGATGTTGTTATAATTACAGAAATACATAATTATGGATTATTAATAATAAATAATAATAATATGATCAACACAAATAATAATTTATAGCAATTATCAATTATTATCATTATTGTTGTTATTTGTATTATTATAATAACAGAATTATTAATCTAACAATTATTATTATTATTATTATTACCACTCAATAATGTAATTAAAAAAAACAGATTCCAATGTGCAAACATAGTCCTATACGTGTGTTTGTGTACCTGTATGGGGGACATCTGGGCATACCCCCTCCAGCTGAAGCTCTCAAACTCCAGAGGATTGTAACCAAACCTCACTGGACGTCCATCCATGGTGGTGCCTTCCTCCACTTCAAACTTCATATGGTGCAGGTCTGGGAAATAATGATCTGGCCGAGGTCTGAACAGACACACCAGAGTCACGACAGAACCCCACATTAACTGCACACTGCTACTTCTCTGTGGGCTTTTTCCGGTCACTCACAGGTTGCATTTGGGTCCCTCCACATTGGGTCTGCATCGACACCGCCCGTTCCTCTCATCACACGCCTGCCCAACAGATCCTCCAATGTCACACTGGCAGCCTAGATGCACAGGGGCGAGAGTTTAAACCATTTCTTCAGCTGAGTATTCAGAATGTCTATCTGGAATTGATTATGTACCTTGGCACCCAAAATAGTTGTTCTTCTGAAGGCTGAAGTACCCATCCTTGCACACATTACATGTGCCGCTGCACACGTTGGGTTTACAGTAACACTGACCGGTGCTCTGATTCAAACACAGATGAAGGCTTGTTAACTATGCTCTTGGACTTCAATTTGTAACGTGGAGTTATCATTTATATTGCTATACCTGAGTGCACTCTGCAACCTCGCTTATAGTTCCTAATGTGTTACAGTCACAGTCTGCAAAATAAATCACAATGTACATAAGCAGACAGATATTTTTCATTTTATAAGCCGCTTAACTAACAAGCCACATATCTGAAAACTGCGCTGTCACTAGAGTCTGATTTGCCATTAAAGCAAACAGTCTTTTGTTTAGACGTTTGCCCAATTACTTAAAATGTCATTTTGTGCTGTGCGCCCAAACTTTTTTCTTACTTGAGCATCCATAGACTGATTCGGGAGAAAGATTCCAGTAAAGAGGCTTACAGCGATCACACGCCAGCCCCTCTACATGAGGCAGACAGGTGCAGGAGCCCTGAAGAATTAAAAACAAGCACTGAGAAACTGGAACAAAACTTGAGAAATAAGAAAACAAGAACAAAAAAACGGACTATTCCTCATTTACAGCTGTAGTTAAAAATAGTGTGTATATTGGTTATGTATATATAAACACAAGTATGGATATCTATACATTAAATGTGTTTATTTGTGGTGTCAAATGTTTAATCGCAGAAAGTCTTTGTTTTGATAATATATGCATGTGTACTGCATATATATAATGTATTTCAGAAAAATAAATATATTTATTTACTATACGTGTAAAACTAAGCTCAGTTATACTCACCACAGTGGGCAGGATGTTATTATGAACAGAGCCGGCTGGGTTACAGGTCCCGACTAGAGCACAAAGAGGGAAAGAAAACCATCAGAACTACTTCAAACGTATATAATATACAGGAAAATGAATATTGTTTAAATAAGATCACCTTGGCAGAGGGGAAAGCCATATGACCCAGGACTGCAGCTATCACACCTCTGTCCCACAATGTTCGGCAGACAAGTACACTGACCAGACACTGGGTCACAGGAGCTGAAGCGAGAGCCCTCCACTGAACAACGACATGCTGAAACAGAGATTTCAATGTGAAGTCACCTGTTACTACAGACAGCCCTTCTCTTGATGTTGGCCTTTGATTAGAGTCATGTGGCTTACGTGTGCAGCTGGGATAGGAGAAATATCCGGGAGCACACTGATTACATTTGGGGCCACTGTAGTTGGGTCTGCAGTTACACTGACCCGACAGGGTACAGCTGGAGTCCAAAGATGTGCGAGGGTCACAAATGCACACTGGGAAATTAAATGAAAGTAGTTAAAAGTGAGATAATACAGACAGTGTACATGCAAACATCAGACTGAGCCTTTCTTTAATGTATTAAATCACTGTGTGTGTGTGTGTGTGTGTGTGTGTCTTACCCTCGCAATTTGGATATGAGTGGAAGCCTGATCGACACTGATCGCAGCGAGGACCAGTGAACTCCGGTCTGCACAAACACTGACCGGCTGTGTTACATATCTCCGGCCTAGAGCCCACAACACTGCAACCACAATCTACAGACAGAGAGAGGAAGAAAACAAAAAGTCTAAAAAACTAAATGATTCAATGACTCACTTATCCACCCAGCCACTTGTTTTGTTCCTGAATGATTCAGTGTTTTTGAAACAAGCCAGTTAAGTAAAATATTCAATGACTTCTAAAGACTGAATAGATCACATTTTTCAAGCAACTTTATCTGGCTAAGAGATTCACTCAATGAACTGGCTCATGAAAACAGTCCCTTGTTTCACTTCAGAAGGAATCAGTGTCTTTGAATGAATTGGTCAAGCGAACGATTCAAAGGAATCTACAGACAGTCGCTTGTCTCCACCTACTGGTGTAATGATGTAAACGACAAAATATCCACCACTGATACACACACTCACAATCTGTAAATGTTCAGACGTTAACAAGAAGAGTGAAAAGTCCTGCCACTTCAATCAAACTGGTAATATTAATCAATACACTTGAATCAAAAGCAATAAGATCAAGAATGCGTGTCAAGAAAGTAAATAGGGTCAATTCAAAAGTTGACCTTAATCGGAGCAGTAAAAGAACAGGAAACAGTTATTGTGGCTGCACTGTAAAGTTTATGGGTTTGGCAGCACTCATGGGGGATTTTGAAGTTTAGTGAGATTAGAGTTGGCAAGCACTCACATTGGCACAGTGGAAAGTTGAAGTAGCCGGGCGCACACTGCTCGCATGAATAACCCTGAAACCCGCTCCGACACACACACTGTCCTGTTAGTGCCTCACAGGACCCATCCAGGCAACCCTGGCCTGAACACTGACAGCCTGGGGGAAGGGAGAGGAACAAGAATGTGGGTATGTGTGCATTGCCTTTGTCATTGGGTGGTATATTGTGCTCACAAACACTCCAACTATGTGCAAGATCAACAGCAGTTCAGCAGACAGACAAACACTGATGAAACAATCTGCATGTGTTTGCTCAGATGACACCTGTTGTCGTGGATAGGCAAAAAGGGCAGAATGGGACAGCTGATCTGATCTGAGACTTAACAATAGCATATGCATAATGAGATGGCAAACAATATATTATCATTAAAGTGTTCCTTGTATGGATTTTTAAAAATCAGCTTTCATGCAGTGTGTAAATGTCCTGCAAAGTGCACCGTGTAAAGTTACTGTCTTTCAAAAGAGTCCCAAGCTGTTTCAAGTTGACGTCAACGTGACACATTAGCATATTAACCGCCCACTTGTTGATCTTTTCGCCACTAGGTGCTGCTTTTGGAGCGTTAAAAGCTCACAAACACTGCTTTAAATAATCTCGACCAATCCCAAAAAATCAAAAATCAAGTGTTTTTTGACCTTGCATGCATGTCGACCTGTTGTTGGGACTCCCAAAATCAAAATATAAACCTTTCACAGGCACTTTAAAAATATCTGTACGGTTAACTCAGTGACAATTCTAAAAAGCCATAAAAATGTGCTTACGCTGACAATTGAGGCCGAAGTGACCAGGAGCGCAGGTGTCACAGTGTTCTCCCGTGAATTCAGGTTTACACACACATGTATTGGTGCGAGGGTCTGGCCTACAGGAGTTCCCTTCCGTACCTGCAGCGCTGCACTCACAGTCTGCACAACACAAGAACGCAATAAAATGTATGAGTAATCAGTAATTGAGAATAAGAATCAGATCAGGTCCAAAACGAGACGAATCAAACTGAATCAATTTAATGTCTTACTAATGATTTCCCCTGCAGGTCTGGCCTCTCCACTGATGTAGACCTCTGTCAGGAATTAAACAAGCAACTGTATAATAAACAACATATACTAAATATGTTTGATAACGGTTTAAAAGGTACGTATGAACACTGGATGAATTGAACTGATATATTCTGCCTGAAACCTTCATGAAAGCTTTAAAGATAAACACACACACGCAGACTTACGGTAGCATTCAGGGAAGCGTTCGTATCCCTCTGCACATGCGTCACAGTTCTCACCGGTGTAGTTGGGTTTACAGTAACAGCGCCCGGTCAGATCCTCACACGTGCCGTCAGTGAACTCAGACTCACACTGACACTCTGCGAAACACATGAGAGAATCAGAGAAAGGAGGCTAGTGAGGAGCTAGCTTTGAAATCAAAATAAATGAATGCGTGGGAGGCTCACCCGAACAGGCGAATGGGGACTCAAGAGGATAATCAGGTGATCTGTAATATCCAGGAACGCAGCGCTCACAGTTGACACCTGTGGTGTGATGCTGTGAAAGAATAAAAATCACTCAAATGTATTCGCTAAAACATCAACAGCTGTTTCCAAACTGCTGTATGCACTTATGTTGTCCATAAATGTTGTGTAGGTGGGTCTTGAGCCACAGCCAAAGCATCCGCATCACTTCTGTGTAGTTATGTGTTTGTACACCTGAGCCCACCTGACATTCGACACACACTCCTCCGCCACTGTATTCTCCCTGCATGTTGAGACTGGCTCTCCGCTGGTCGATCTCTGGATCATAGTAGCACTCTGATGAGTGTCTGTGGCAGTTACATGCTGCAAACACACACACAACATGCCAAGATGAATAACTCATCTCTCAGCGCAGAGACAACTACATACAATAAGGACAGATATAAGCAGGGCAGGACATGCACAAAACACATCAGTGTCCACCTGCAGAGTTCAGACTGTCCCGAGAGGAATGACAGCAGAGAAGGAGAAAGGAAAGAGAAAAGAGAACAGTAATTAGCTGGGAGTGAAGTTAGCATGTTAGTAAACAGTGAGGGAATCGTTAGATACAAGTTAAAAATAACACAATGATTGTGTGTACACCAAAATATTAGTTACTACATTTATAAACACTACACTAGGATTAGTCATTTTGGTACGGCCCATCACATTTGAATTAGCAGTGATTAGCAAAAAATTCTTAGGACAAATTGACACGCGGTGTGTTTTGTTAGGGTCCAGTCCGCTGACAGCAGGGTGACGACACGGTGACCCGACGTGAGATGAAACAGCTCTGTCAGATGGGAAAGTCTCTCTGGCTTTACTCAAGCCAGCTCTGCTCACAGATGTGCCATAAACCCCACTGAAGTCTCCATCCACACAAAGGAGTGGTTTTAAATTTGGGAACTCAGATTAGATTAGGCAAGAAACAGCAGATATCCCACAATATGCACGGAGGAAACATTTTCCAGACTAAAATGGCTCCCAATACACCGATAGACACCCAGAGAGTGGGTCTGAGATCCTCTTAAAAGCATTGTGGGACTATTTTTACAGTGTGTGAGAGAAGCCAGACTGGATTAGTGTCTGTATGAGCTCACAGCAGGCTGGAGCTGTTCACACGGGCTGCCCGCCTCTCCTATTCACACGGACTCTGATGTCTTACTAAAGCAGAGACTAGGCTGATCCTAAACCGAGCCTATAAACATCCTCATACAATCCAGAATAGAAATCAAAACATTTGCACAACAAGACCAATCTATTACATATTTACATTTATATTACCTAGAGGTCTAGGAGCGCTCCTTAAATAAAGGTACAATAAACAAATTAATTAAATTAATTAAAGAGAATAAAAAATAATAATAATGAAATTAAATAATATATGTGTGCGTGTGTGTATTATATGTGTGTATACAACTAATTTCACCTAAATATTCCCTTTTTTAAAATTTAAGAAGTAGTAAAATTACACAATTAAATTAAATATACACAAGTAGATACATTTTAAATGAAAAATGTACAATAAATCCTTTATAGACAAGACTGATTTGATTTTCAAATGTTTTTAAAAAAAGTTATAATTTAATTTTTTTTAATTGACATAAAATAGATATTTTAAATAATGTTTTAAAATGGAATTAAATAAGACAATACAATGATGAAAGAAATTAAGCCAATGTTTTAATTGTTTAAAAAAAGCAATTGTTAGAAGGTTTTTCATCTACTTGTCAATAGAATTATAATTCCACTTTATTAGAACTGCAGGAAAAATATATAATACTGTATGTAACAATATTGTTAGAATTAATAAACAAAATGCTAAATGGGAGAATGTAGGTAGAAAAGAAGAAAGAGAAAGAGATTGCAGTTCCAGACAGAGATCGTTCAAAGCAAGATATTCTGACCTTTCTGAAAAAGTCACACTCGTACTTAATGACTAAATGTCACGTCTATTAATAATAAATAAAATAATAAAAAAGAGCACTGTTAGAAAGAATAAAGAAAATACTGTTCGGTCATCAAGAAAGGAAGGCAGAAAAAAAATCTCCCGCAAGACAGAAAACATGTTTTCAGAACAATGTGTCAAGGAAGGGCCTGGCAGGTACTAAATCTTTGTTTTGTTGGCTCACTGGACGCAGAGAGGAAAACTCACGTTCACATCCATTGGCACTGTAAGTTGTGGCTGGTTTCCATGGAAACTGGTTGAAGCCGGGGCAACAGCGATCACATGACGGCCCGCAAGTGTTGTGCTGGCAGTCACACTGAAGCCTGAGAGACACAGACATAAAAGACAATCCCAGGTTCACAACCAAACACAGCCTATACCACATGTTTATATCTTAAACCCTAAAACGAGCTGTATGCCGTTGAGCTATTTGAGCAACTCTCAAATATACCTCATTCTTCCGTTATATTTAAGTGAAGAATATGTGCATATTAGCGCATATTATTTATTTAGTTAATGTTTCAGAGCAGACGTTTAGAATGAATTATAAGCAGAAATTCTCACTTGTCTTCTTTCCGTCTCAATCTTGAGGGGCCACTATATGCAAATACTAAAGTGCTCCATGTCCACGGGCCTCAAATGAGCCTTTATTCAAGTGTCTAAACGTCTCACTGACCTTGCTGCTTCCAGGAAAAGAGTGAATTAGGGAGAAAGCGAGAGAATCTTTAAAACCCGAGAGTCTAAACGGGTTAAGTAGCTTCACGCTTGCTAAACGTTCCTGAAAAGCTCATAGAATAAACAGACTCAGCGGCCTGCTCATGCACGCACGCATCATCATAAAGCTACACAGACAGTAAACAACTGCTATACTGCTACAACGATACAAGCGTTTATAGATTTAGAAGAGTGAACCATTAATTAAATGAAGCATATTGGCGGTCAATTCATACAATCTGCTTATTTTCGCTAAATACATGTTTGTATTAAATCAAATTATTAAAATTCATACAAAATCCCGAAATCATAAAATAGTTGCATGGTGTAACAGTAGTGACATGTGACCAAATCCCAATTCATTGTGCATTGACTGCATGTTTGTAGAGTCTGAGAAAAATAAATGAATGATGTTCACTCAGATTCAACTGTTTATCGCACTGAGCTTTCATAGCAAACATTTGTCTTGGTGTGAATGGGCCTTAAAGAGGTAGTGAAATAGTACTGTCATCAATTAATCACCCTCATGTCTTTGTAACCCTCGTCTTTTGAACACAAATAAATATATTTTTGATGAAATTGGAGAGCTTTCTGACCCTGCACGACTGCCATGTTCAAGTCTGCTCTCTAAGACTCTCCTCTAAGACTTTAACACACATGCCTTAAGCTTCAACTCCAGCTTAAAGCATGGACGAACTCATCTCACTACACAAATCTCCCCATAAATCAACTGCACGCTGACATTAGTTTAACTCGTGTACCTGTGGGGCAAGCAGGTGCACCTGGGAAGCTTAGGTGGAGCACGCTTTAGTGATTGACCTCTGACCTTCAGCGTCTTGTCTCATCCTCCTTTAGTTCTATCAATCAAATCCCACCACCCTTCACTATCTATATTTATCACTCCTTCAGTTATCGTGAAGAAGTCTCTTATTCTCACAAAGGATGCATTTATTGGATTGAAAATACAGTAGAAACAGTAATATTACTACAAATAACTTTTAAAATGAATTTTCAGCATCAGTTACATGAATACAAACTTTTTTACTAACACTACTGTTAAAAATGTTAATCATAAAATGACAGTTGACGTCACATGGACTATTTTAACAATGCCCCTACTAACCTCCTGGGCCTTGAATGTCTCAGTTGTGTTAGTCTATGCAGGGTCAGATTTGTAACAACATGAGTGAATAAACACCCTTTTTGAGTGATCTAACTCTTTTAATTCCACCCTTTGTATAATAAAATAAAAATCACCACAGAAAAACTCAATTAAATTGCCAACACCTAGAAAAAATGTGCGTTGCATGTTGAAATATACAGGTGTGACAGTCTCAGAGGAAAACATCTGGTCTCCAACATCCCCATCGCATGTATATCAGTAAAACTCCACAATATCTGTTACACACGCACGCAATGCATTTCCTATACAGAGGAAATCACAAAGAACAGCAGACTTAACAGAGATCCAAGAAGGTTATGAAAACTCTCCCTCCTCTCCAAACCCAATGATAGCATCTGTTTCTTGTTGCTGTGATTTAAATGAACCCTCTCTCACAGGAGAGTTTCTTTTTTCAAACGGACACATCTGACACCTTCCAGGTGGTTTATATCCCTGCCGACACCGAGCACAGCAGGAATCTCTGGTATGACCAAATACAGTAACAGACTATTTATCAGCAGGGACAAAAACTACGACCGGAGGATGTATCTTTATTACGACATACAAAGAAGCCAAGAAAATTCCTCAAGATCCCTGAAATATTACATAAACATTACATATAACATGATCTGCTTTATGTCCAAAGGTCTGCTGCACTAGAGGACCACACATTTTTGAGGATTTCTCTTGAATGTTTGTAAGATTTCAGGTACATGGCTATCTTCTGACAAGCTAGTAAATCCAGGTGCCTGTAGGGCCTCAGAACTAAAGAATGTCCCTCCCCAGCCACGAGCCTAGAAGAAGCGAGTTGCTCTGACTCAAACCCTTAGAGCAAATATCCTAAAAAACAATCTGATATGGCATTGGTTTGTTTAGTGGCATTAGAGACCCTGAGGCTATATTCAAAAACTCTGGATTACGTAGCTCTTGTAAAAATGCTGTTCTTGTGGTAAAATAATCGTGAAGAGCAGAGCATGTATGTGCCTGTGCTACTGGTCTGCTGTGTGAGTGGAAACTAAGGGTAATTTTAACAGCCTCAGGGTACAGAAAAGAGCAGATTATTATGAATAGGTATGATTTCAGTCTCCTGCTTTGGCACACACACATATTTACAGAAAGAAATGGCCCGCAGCTATAAGTCATGAATGTGTATGGACAAATTTGTGAAATATTTGAATACTGGCAAGAGTGTAGTGATAACATTTGCATGTTGCATTGGTGTTGATGATGAAAGATTGCAATTGCATCTTACCACACTTGACATCCTTACGTGGGATTGTGTGGCAACAACGGGGCAAAATACTTCTGATTGACTACACTTACAATTCAAAGGTTTTGGGATGGTCAGAATTGGTACAATATCAAGGGTACAATATAGTAATAATGTGAAATATTATTAAAATTTAAAAAGAACTGTTTTCTACTTGAATACGTGTTAAAATTTAATTTATCCTCGGGATATCAAACATCAATTTTTAACATCCCTTCAGTCTTCAGTGTCCCAATTTGCTGATTTAATGCTCAAGAAAAAATTATTTTTATTATTACCCTAATATTCCTCTTATTATATATATGTGTTTAAAGGGATAGTAAATGATGACCCAGATTTCATTTTGGGGTAAACTAACCCTTTAATGAATAAAAAATTCAACATTTATAAAATATTAGAAATGTCTTCAGTTACTTTTGATCAATTTAATGCATCCTTGTTGCATAGAAGCGTAAATAAATAAATAATTACACACATGTAGCTTGGCAGGAGTTTAACTTCTGAAGTTCTTCAAAGTCACTTACTTGTATGGATCATTGGGGTCTTGGGCATTACAGGCCTCAGCGTGGCCGTTACACACACATCTCCCTCCAATACTGATATCCTTAATACTGTAGTAATACTGAAGAAAGAAAATGCAGGCAGTTAGAATAATTTATGGTCTGATGGAGCTTTGTTTGTAACTCCGTTTGTTTAATAAAAGCAAAGCTTACTCTTCGTGTGACCGTGGGGTCTCTCAGGGCTTTGCCCATCAGGTGACCCAGCAGCGTGTTGGTGCGCAGGAAGCGCAGGCGGATGTTGGTGGCCTTGGTGAAGTCCCTCAAAACAGGAGAGTAGGAGAAGTTCATGGCACCCGGACGTCCATTCACCAGAGACACCACAATCTGAACACATGTGAGCGGGGTGAGGAATCAAAAAAAGGTCAGAAATCACAATAATACCTAAAGTACTGTCAGTATATAAGCAGGTAAATGAAGTCAGTGGTCATCAGCCAGTGTTTGGACAGAGTTTTCGTGTGCCTGTACCTCTCCATTCTCCAAAGGGACGATACGCGAGTACTCTGTTGTGCAGATGATGTCGTCATCATGGTTGATCCTCTCGATAGTCCTCTGGCCAAACCTCTCGATACAGTCTCTCTTAGAGGCTGGAGCAAAAACAGAGACACGAATAAATCAATGTCAAAACACTTTCCATTGCAATGACAACTGTGTCACTCACATGAGATCCAGCGATACAATCAATTCCCAAGCAAGTTCTGTCATTCATTTTTTCATCATTTGAGAAGCAGTTTTACTCTCAAAAGAGAAAAAGTAAGTTTTTATGCAAGTAAATGAATCGCACAAACGATTAAACGCAATAATCATGATTAATTGTGATTAATCACATCCAAAACAATTATTTGTTTACATAATATGTGTATAAATACACAGACACACGCATGTATATATTTAAGAAAAATATGTTACGTTTCTATTTTAAATATATTTTTATATGACAATTTATATGATTATAGGTACATGCATGTAAATATTTTCCTAATATATGCTGTATGTGTCTCTATATACACATAATAAATATACATACAATACACACACACACATACATTATGTAAACAAAAACTTTTATTTTGGATGTTTCGATTAATCACTATAGACAGCACTAGTTATTAATATCTTTAAGTGTCATCTGTAATTAACATAATATAATAATTTAACATTTCTAAAGAAATACATTATACATTAGTAAACAAACATAACAAAATAATCTAATAATTTAGTCTAATTATTATTAATAATATAATCATTAATTAATATCTGATAATTATATTAAAATACCATTTAAATCAAATATAAATTACTAAATTAACAAACATAAATAAATAAATATAAAGATATATATATACACACATAAAGCAATTATACATTTTTTCCCAACAAAATAAATAATTCAATATTAATAATTAATATTGAGGCTGAGTCTAGACTGGATATCATCCATAAAATTAGACTGTAATCTGTCACAACCTTTTCTCTCTTCTCTTCATCTTTGTGTTGTTTTTCTGTATGAGTGTAAGGCAACTGTGGGCTGATCGATCGTGAGTTTAGCAAAACAACTGAATATTACGTTTCATTCTGCTGATAATGGCAAACCTTCAAATGCCAGCCAAGGACTCTAGCTATTGTTGCCAGGATTGTGTTGCCACCTACAGTATCGATGGCCTTTAGTGACAAACAAAACAACTCAATATGTGTGTGCTGCAAACACGAATGCCAGAGAAGAGAGAGAACTGGCCAAACCTGACCTTTCTCACTTAACCCACACTTTCATTCCAAGCTCAAATTGTTTTCAGAACATAACACATAAGAAAAAAGATGAAATACTCACAGGCGAAGAACTGCCATGGCTGATATGTTTTCCCAAAGTCAACGGAGCGCTCCAGCACCCACAGGTCTGGCCGGGGCGAGTTGGCAAACTTGATGAGTACGTATGCAACATGGAAAAGCTGGAAAGAATAAAGAGAATCACATATGAATAAAATCTTATTTGCATTCGGTCAACTTGGTTTTTCAGTTTCAGCAACAACCAGTAATAAACCCATAACAATTGATCAGCAATATAAAGACATGTTGATGACATCACCACCACCGTAACCTTTCTGCAACTTCAACACAAACTCAAAAACAGCTGTAATCTTCTGATATATCAGTCCTGTCTCTCACGCTGTCTGATGGGAGTGACCCTGCCTGCATTAATAAGCATCAGTTATGGCTGTGAGTTCATATTAATGTTGTTTTTACATGACTGATGAATTGATAAAGTCGCTGAGGCTCGCAGATGTTTTCCCACAGTGACTTAATCAAAGACATGGACATAATCGGATTGCTTTCCCTGAACTCAGTCCATTAGTGTGACTCAATCAACACACAGTCATTCTGCCCCAGAGAGAACGAAAGATGGAAGGAAGTAATGACAAAGTAATGTTTCAATTTACCATTAATTATCAATGATCACCATAAAACACATCCTGGTTATGTTATATTATCATTATTATTAATAATACAACAAATTGAAAAATAAAAATAATATAACCTAATATATATTATTAGAATACTTTGAAACAATATTTAAGTGAAGTAATTATAAGAAGAAAGTAATATGTATTAGCAACTACTGTTGGATCCACACACAGCGTTGTCAAGGTAACGTTTGGTCCGTCGCTCCCTTCACCGATGGAGTTCCAAACGCTTATGCAAGACAGACACCCCTAAAAGAACACACTTCAAGGGCTCTGCCCTTTGAAGGGAGTAGAAGATAGGGATGCTCACTTCTGTTTGGAATTCACCCGCTGTGTTTATGGCACATTTCCCTCTAACAAATCTGACGAAAGCAAAAACTATTCCACCGGTGTTCGTTTTACTATCTCCACAGCTCCCAAAACACCAATGCCACATTCTCATGGGAACGGCTGATCTGTCTAGTCATGTGTGTGATGCACATCAGCTCCTATAAAACTATAAGAGCAATCCATAGTGGAGAATCCTACAATAAACATCAGACATTCTTCATCTAATCTCTCTGGAAATGTGTCTTCCTTAAGAAAGCCAAGGGCTTAGTGCTTAAACATCCATCCACTTCCTCTCTAAGCCCCTCAGCTCTGACAACACAGTATCCCCTTCAACACACACACAAACCATCCCCCACCGTCTACACTAACTTCCACAACCCCTCAATGCTACGGCAACCCCAAAGCCCCTCTGCCACAAAGAAGCACTTCAGCCACGTCAGGGGCCTTTGTCAACGCAGGCCTTCTCAAAGATACGCAGAACAAAAACACATCTGTGGAAATATCTGAGGGGAGAGGAGAGGTGGAAAGGTGGGCTCTTTGAAATGGGGATCAGATGCTCTTTCTTCCATCCGTCAGACGGGCGGCTGGTCACTGGGGTCTACATGAACCTGAACTTCAGACTGCAAAGAAATCCCAGCAGCCTGATTGTGTGAGTGAGTGTTAGACAGGCCGCTTCAAATAAATTATCCGCCACCCCCCCTGCACCTATTTTTGCTCTAATTTAGATAACCGCACCCGCTGGTCACATCACTATGATTCTAATTGTTAGTTTTGTATGTTGATATGATGAATGGATGGTTCATAACAGCAGATTTAGAGAGACGTTAGAACTTATCTGCCCATCACTGCACACGACGCGGCTTGTTCCAGATACGTTCCAAAATCTCATAGTCTAACGACAACAGTTGCTTCGCTCCTGGTGTGACTTGACACCGTGTGGAGGACAGGACAAAACCTTGTAGAAGCCATAACGTTAACCTAATACACCACACCAGAGGCACCTGGAGGACGACTTCTATGGGCACGCGCACTTCTCAGAACTTTTTATTTATTTATTTATTTTTTGTGTGAGCTGATAATAACCCATATTTTATTTTAATTTAGCCTTATCAAATCATCACAACCTGCCTAAAATAAAATCTATAGATCTATAACAGTTCAAGCATTTCATAATGTTAGTTTAACTGTTTAGCCTATGAAAGTGCGCCGTTAGACGCATATCCAACAGAAGCTAAAGCGGGACATGGAGGCTCCAGTGTCATCACTTGCATATCTATATTAATATATCTAAAAAAAGCTTTAAATGACTACATACTACATTAATGTCATGGCTGGTTCAGTCGACAGAAATATGGGACACAGCTCAGCCTGAGCGCTCATAGTAGGCTATGCACACACAGCCGTTCACCTTTCTTGAGAGGATAAACAGGTATCTCCATTACAAACTTCCTTAACAGGCGGAAGCACACATACAAAGTTACTGTGTCTGTCTGCCTGATTAGAAAACATTTCAAATGTTTGATGGTCACTTACTCGCAAAAACAAGTTTTATTTGGTTGGGTTTGGGTTTGCTGCAGCGTGAGGTCAGTGTGTTTTATACGTTAAATAAAAGCCTAGTCGTGTCCAGATTCCTTTGGGCTTAATGATTGCATAAAGTCCTGGCTTTCAGCATTTCTTGTGTTTCCATAGTGATAAGAGTGGAAATACACAGTCGGAGGACACAGGAATGCTTGGCCAATCATTAAGCACCTGAGAAACCAGCACCACCTTGGTCAACAGGGCAAAAGAACATTGTTAAACAGAAGGGCTGATTCAGTTCTCCAGCTTGTTTCCTTCTGGATTAAGTAGTCGTGTGTTACCGGGGCGTACGGAGACTTGTGTTTAAGTGGGCCCCTGATACACTCTTGTCCGTTATAGAAGGTATAAGTGAACAGCATCAGTGAGGTAATCTGTGTGTGTCTGGACATGCTTCAGCGTGACAGGAATCTGGTGTGCAGAGGAAAGTCACATTCATTCCATTGCCCTCACCATCATCTATACTCTTCTTTTCTCACCTTTATTTTTCTTTAGGGTCTTAATCAGAGTATTCAGAGACAAACTGACTTTATTACATAAAGAAAAATGCCAGCAATTTACCATAAGAATCAAAAAAGATTAGTACCAAGATAAAAGTGTAGGCCTATACATTATTAGTATACAGGATAATAAGTGAAATGCAGAAGAGTAGATAGAAGGTTATTCTAAATAAACATATTTAATATATAAAACTAACATTCTGAAATATATACATGCATGTGTGTGTTATATACACAAACACAGTATATGAAAAGGGCATTATGAATTCATCAACCTCTTTTGATATATTTTATTAGGGATGCACACAAAACGAAAATTCTTGGCTCAAGCCAAACAAACACTGGACCGACGGCCGAATACAGTTTTCCACATTTTCCCCATATTTATTTATATATATATATATATATATATATATATATATATTTATTTATTTACAATTGCATAAATTAAAATTAAAACGTTTTTTACTGTTTTATCTAGCTTTCAAAGAAAAAAAAAAAAAAAAAAAACCTCTTTAATATATTTAAAATATTTATCTTAATATAAGCAATATTTAACTTAGTTAGAAAAATAATAGTTTTTGGCCCTTTTTGGGACCCCCTTCTTGAATCAGGCATTTTTTTTTTTTTGTTTTTTGCTGTACAAGTAAATGCAGCCTTGCTGAGCAGAAGAGAATTCTTTCAAAACATTAAAAAATATTCCAGATCCCAAGTGTAACACAATGTATGAGCACTATAGTAATGAGCAGTGGGCTGTACACCCACTCAATCCCTCTCTCCTTCCCCTACTCCTATCCTCTTCCTCCCGTCACTTATTTTTTATCTCTACACCACATCCTGTCATGCTGTAATCTTCTGTCTGAGTACAGACATCAGTGCTGCTCTGCCAGAATTCAGGGAAAGTTCCGCAACCTCGGCGTTCCGATTGCTTATGAGGAGATTACCATGACAACAAGGGATGCCGTAACAGCTGCGGGAGTCCGGTCAGGCACATGTCATAAATCCTGTAACATGGTGAGCGGGTATATACATGGGTGGCTGAAGTGAACCTGTGACGGGTCACTCCATAGTTCAAAGCTCAAACACAGCTGCTGCCCCCCAGAGACACACTGTAATGAGGGGTGACAGATCCCACCCCTGCAGCCCATTCCACACATGCTTGCGAGAGTTGTGTGTTGACTGCTATCAATTCACAGCTACACACTCTAGGATCTTCTTACGTCTTCCTACATGTAACCTAGAGACTGGATACTTTCTATACTTCTGTGCTCTAAAACACAAAAATGTACCACAAGCAAAAAAAAAAAAAGCTGCACATCTAATCACTTACTATCTTAGAGGGGAAAAAAACATACAAATTAAGATTACAGCATAGATCAGCCTAAATAAGACCCAAGCAAGCCAGGATTTATGCTTACACATGCATTAATGTGTATCCTGACACAAACTTTGCAGTTGAACCCCCTTATTTGTAGCTGAACTCCAGCTACAGCAAGCGTCCGAGCAAGTGTGAACATGAGTAGACATTGGTAATCTGCACTCAAAATACAGCACCGTGACAAAACATACAGCACTGAAGAAAAGGTCTGCATAACGTTCCGCCGAACTGAAAAAAAGGACGATGTTAGACCGATATTGAATAACTGCAGCTCAAAGAGTTTCAAGGAATAGTTCAGCAAAAACAATTGTATATTGGAATATATATTAAAAAATATATATATTTTTAAAAAAAAAATTTATGTTAAAAAAGGCATGGATGTATTAAGTTAAGATTTAAAGTCACAGTAAAAACGTTTGCATTGTTACAAATTTTGTTTCCAAATCAATGCTGTTTAATAAATTAATAAAAGATTCATAAAAAGTTTGAACTTTCTACTCAAAGAAAATCTTACAGTTGAAAAAATATCTTTCAACTGCAAAATCTTTAAACACTGATAATAATAGGAAATGTTTCTTAATAAACAACAAATCAGCAGGATTTCTGAAGGATCATGTGACTGGTGTAATGATGCTGAAAATTCAACTTTACCATTCCAAGAAAAAAATACTGCTGAAATATATAAACATGTATATCATTTCTATTTTAAGACTACAATACATTTTATACTTTGTACTTTAAACCATGACCATCTAAACGTACCTGAGATTGAATTGACCTGTAGTCAAATGTAACAGCGGGCAACTACATACTGCAGCTAAACTACTAAACCACATGCTACAAAAATGTCCAGAGGTGCAAACATCTCATAAAATAAATCCCAACATTCACAAACAGGTGTGCCTCACCGACCCAGTGCAGGAATATTCAGAAACCACAACAACACTGAAAGAAATCCATACTGCCATAAGCCCTCACTGACAAGAGAGCTCTTGTGCTCATGTGAGCTTACATCATTCCTGCAAACTAGTAGAGTATGAAAAAACAACACACTGTTCATCACTTCTCAGCTATATATCTCACCGATGACATGTGTAATAACACCCTGTTTCCTGGGAATACTGGACGGGCAGCTTAGGTATAAGTGTGTGTGTGTGTGTTATCAGCCCTAAAGCACATGATGGAAGGGGGTAAGATGAGTTTGAAGGATAGTCATCTGTTCTCTCCTGCTCTGCATGCCTGAATCCTATCATCCCCTGCTGCAAAACCACTACTATCAGTCCGGGCTAATTTGAGCATTCCAGTATTGATTAGGGACTCTTGTAGATTGATTTGGGAATGCTTTCTACAGGGCATGAGGGAGTGCAATTTGTAAATACCAACCATAACTAACCATTAACTCTAAAAACTCTCTACGACTTCACCTGACTTTCTCGCCATGTTCACACTAATCTTGATGCAAAATGTGTTTGCTGTATCCTACTTGCTTCCATTATCAGTGTCATTATCCTATACGTTTCCAGAACAGGCATTTGTATTATTATAGTTCCTTTGGAATGACAAGGGAAGATCAGAGGGAGTGGGCTATCTGTGTTTGTCTTTCCTAAACTGGGAGGTCAAGTGGATAATTGTGTTCAACCTGATAGTTCTGCATTTAGTTGCTCCTGCGAGTCTCTGGGAAAGAGCGGTGGGTGTTTTCTGTGTCGCCGATGCTATCCAGGCTCTAATTTGATTTCCCTGCCAAAGTGTCTAATCTGCTCTAAAACACATACACACACTGGACTCAAAGCGAGTTCTCAAGGCTCTCCCAAACAAATGAAACAAAGTGAAATAAGGTACTTCCATGTAGTTTTAGTGTTTGAAGAGCACGAAGGGGGAAAAAAAGCTCAAGGGCTCCAACTACTTAATGTATGAGTATTCTTGATTCAATTTTTAATGTGTGACTGGATCTGCATTTTTAAATAGATCAGTTAAATGAGTGATGCAATGACTCAAATGATAAAAACCATCACGTACTGATGTTACGTAAAGAAAAATCCCCCCTGACCATATATCCTATGGCAGTGTTTCTCAACCTTTTTTGAGCCAAGGTACATTTTTAATTGAGAACAATTTTTTTAATTAATATAATAACTCTGTAGCCCATATTAACAATATATAGCCATTCCTATCGAAGTGTCTTAAACAGCAACAAATAAACAAAGATGTTTCATATTTCTGCCTACTCCGTGTGAAACCTGGGTCTGTTTGGATGAACAAAGAGCTGATATCCTGGCACAAATTGAAGAAAGACACACACAAAGCTTAGTCTCTCTCTGTTTTGACTTTTTTTTAGCAGTCAGGGTTGAGAAGCTCAGCTCACACAGATATGTTGTGGAAAATGGGAGCAACGTCAAAATAGCTTTGTTTGCCAGAATTATTAGTTTTCAAAAAATGTTTTAGACCAATTAGGTGAAACTGAATAATTTCCCGCGGCACAGTGGTTGAAAAACACTGTCCTATCTGTACTGTCTGCTGTACTTAAGTGCAACATAAATAGACTAAAAAGGGCAAGCTGTAAAAGTAACCTCCCTGCCCTGCTCAGTGAAGTCTTTAAATAAAAGTGAATGTATGGGCTCTGTGTGTAGCCTTGATCAAGCATTAAAAGTCTTAAATCTTTGGTGGATCCTTGGCTCCTCTCCCATTGAAAAGTCCTGAAAGAGGAAGCAGGAAACAAGCAGGAAAGCCTTTTGTGCTCCTCTGGGAACTCACTGAGAGGTGAGATGTGGTGAAGGCAGGAGCCCTGGTCTAGAGAAAAATGTAATGTAATGTATTTATTCCATAAATATTTTAACCTGCGTGAACAAATCCACTGTAGTTTTAAATTTTGTTTCATTTTCCATAATCCGGTACATCTTGGTGACAGGGATTTAAATCTTTAACGAGACTCAAAGAAAGACTGGATTTGTTTCGATCAGTAAGGGTACAATGCTGTCAAAATATTTCAGCTGGTTTATATGTATTGTGTATATTATTTATGTAGTTTAATATTACAACGACTTTTATTCTTATAATGGAAACATAAAACCTTATTTACTCGGTGTGTATCTGGGAGATGTCTGTTACGCATTTTCTCTCTGTGTTAACATCAGTAATTATGACTTAGTAATTATGAACGCATATCTGAAATTACTCTTATTTTGCCCCGCCCCCAAACATATGATTCGACTATTAGCAAAGAAAATTCTGATTCGACTGTGAAAATCCTTAATCGGGGACACCCCTAATAACATTTTTGTTAAATACTGAAGTGTGGATTTACATATATATATATACATAATAAATATACACAGCACACACACATACATATATTATGCAAACAAACTTATTTTGGATGTGATTAATTATGATTAATCATTTGACAGCGCTAATAAATACATAATTTATGTTCAAATATATTATTTAAGAAAAAATAACATGATAAATGTAGAAATTTACAAA
This sequence comes from Enteromius treurensis, assembly GCA_032275025.1. NCBI lineage: Eukaryota > Metazoa > Chordata > Actinopteri > Cypriniformes > Cyprinidae > Enteromius > Enteromius treurensis. The sequence goes on along the minus strand of JAUCMU010000048.1, from coordinate 5,577,733 downwards.
CACAATACTATGCTGAACTACTACAGAAATGAAAATGTGCTCCTATAGAAGAGCACTTTCTTCATGCTTATTACACGGCTCTCTGGAATGCTTGATTCTGATTGGTCAGTTGAGACATTTGCAGGTTCGTTCTTTTCGAATA
>JAUCMU010000048.1:5546105-5558033 GCA_032275025.1 Enteromius treurensis | reverse complement strand
CCTAAAACCCAGGATTGGTGCAAACTAATCTTAAACTTACCTGGCTAGCCAGCTAATCCGGCTTCATGGTACAGGCCCCTCGCCTCCCTGACTCCGATTAAATACTGCGAATGGATCCACTCCCACTTGACTCACTCATTACAGATACACAGTAACAACTAGATATGAAGACAATTATGATATATATGAGATATGAGAGGATATAAGACAAACTTGAGAAATAAAATGACTATTCAGAGATCAACAATACTGACAGTCACAATTGAGATATTACGTCTCTACTTTGTGATATAAAGTTGCAATCGTATATAATCAGATTTTATTTCTCATAAAAGTACTGTGATCTAATGAAATGACTTGAATTCTCATGTCTTCATCGTTATGAGAAATAGTCTAAACTGTGAGAAATAGTTTATATGAAGTGGTAAACCGAATTGATATACGGTCTTAAATATGATAAATAGATTCACATGAGTCATATTTTATCGATAATTATTATTTATGTTATTTCTGTACTCTGGCCCACCACTAAGCCTCTATATAATCTCATTTAGAAATTTTCCAGCTGTTTTGTATGTGTGTTTCAACAAACACAACTAATAAATCCTGAGAGACACTGCCTACACAAACACACCTTGCTCAGTGTCAGAGCCCTTCAATCCACACGTTAATAATTACAGCAGGATCTCAGCACCTCCGCATTAATACAGACAAAAAGACAAATATCCTGCGCTAAACATCCACCAGCATCCCGCAGCACCAACAACAATATAGAGCAGAAAATCCCCTTGAAACCAAACTCAGCAAAAGACAGGACCTCAGATTATTTAGCCCCTAGCAGAGACACGAGTGAGGAGCGCTGCATTAAAGTTTCAACAACAAACTTGGTTCCAGTTGAAACAAATGGGAGTATAAGTCCTAATCCTCGACTCAAACAGGCATGATGGGTACTAGATTAATCTTTCCAGCAGCCTAAGCCATTTTTAGCAAAGAGCAAGTAGCTGGCACAGATGACATTCATAATCCAAACAAATTTAATCACAGGTACTGTATATATAACCTTCAGGCATGTAGTTTTATTATACTGGCATCAAGCCCAGAGAGGTTATTGTGTTAGCATGTGAGCGTCACATCTGACTGGGTGGCAAGTTCATACATGTTTGCAGCATCTCTCTTCAAACGGCTGATTTAACAAAACAGTGCTTCCCGCAGTTTTGTTCAGATCACATGCTTTGAAGATTCGTCTCCATGAAAGCAGAAAATCAGAGTGCTAACGGAGGATAAGGAACAAAAGGCCGGAGGTCTTGCTAAGTGAGCAGTGAAGCATTTCAGCCAGACAGACAACACTCCATGGCCTTTATAACGATGAGAGAGTATACATCCCACAAAGAACACGCACACACAAACGACATGTGATAAACCAGACTTGGATGGATTTCCACACACAACAAAGCGATTAGCATTAGCTATGGACTGGTGTTTTTAGACACAACATAATCATGTTGTAGGGCTATAATGGTTGCAGCTCTTTGGCGTTTGAAAGAAAGGAAGGAGAACCTTTTGTCAGGGGTATAATGCATAAATTAATTGGGCAAAATGAAAAGGCCAACTCTTTTCACCCTGTTTTGTGGTCAGCTTTCACCCTGCTCTCTCACTGAATCACTGGAGCCATTGATGATCTGTAACCACAGATTCTTACATCATTAACATGGTGAAAGAAAAGAAAAGACGGCCTGTTCGAACCAAGGGTAATGGTGACACTTTACAATAAGCTTTTTAACATTGATTCTGATTGGAAGTCAGTGTTTTTCTATTTGAAAAACCTTTTATCAGAAATCATATATCATCATATTTTTATTACTATTTTTTTTTTTTTTTACATTAGTTTGAAAATCGTTGTAAAAGTGCTCCAGCGATTTATACTGGACTTCATCAGAATAGTTCTTTTTCTGATTCAAGAACATGGCAATTAGGTTATTAGAGAGTCACATTCTGAGATATCAAAAATATATACATTATTATAAAGATGCAATCATCTGGGCACCTTTAAAACACTCACACTAGTAATCCTGCATGTAAGTTAAAATACAGAAATAACACTTAACTGACAACGTTAAGTAGGCTATAGAATGATCACTACATGAGATCAGGATGTTGTGAATCTCCATAAAATGAATGAAACCACCCATCATTGAACGTTTTAGATCTGTCTATTTGAGGAAGGCCACAGGCATTTTGTGACCTCTATAATTGAAGGGAGATAAATAAGCTCTCTAAAGAAAAGCTGTGTGCCCGGCGCTGACAAAGCACTGAGAGACAAGTAAGAAAGATGGGAGACAGAAAGCCCAAAGTGTCTGATAATAACAGCATGTCTTAATGATAAACAACAGACTGTCGACAAGCGGCTGTGGAAAAAAGGAATAGACGCTAAAGTGAGCAGCAGGTGAAATCACATACAACAGTTATCACAAAAGTACCAAAAATAAAAAATACAGTATACTTTCAAAAACATGCTTAAGTAGGGTGCATTGCCCTTAAGTGGGACAATACTTCACCCTGAATGCACAATTTTCCACATTGTACTTGTTGCTATTGACTGAAACCATTAAACAATGATGAAAAAATAAAATGGCAATGACATCTAGAATAATCTAAAACTGAAATATGTGAAGTAAAATGACTAAAACTTAAATGTTAACACTAAGCACTAAAAATACACAGATAAAGCTATATAAATTCACCATTAAATAATACTAAAATCACAAAGTTTACTTTGTATTACAGTACCCTAAGAAGGAATAGGAGACCTAAATGTATAAAAATCAAAGACAGAGATTTTCTACTTAAAGTAACTTGAAAAGCTCGGTAGCTCCATGACTAATTTTACAGTTGTTTATAAGATTTATTTGAGCGTATAAGACCAGTTACACATTAAAACACAAATTAAAATGTTTTCATCCGCCTCTTTTATTTAAAGAAGAACAAAATAACACCTCGAAAAATCCCCCTAAAGAATATTTCCAAATTGAAATTATCTCTGGTTTTCATGTAGTATCAGACGGTTTGGATGTTTATCAAGGAGAGAGTGTCATGCTACAAAACATTTATTACATAATAAAAGTAAAAAGGTTACTTTGACATGTAAGAACAGGAAGTAACACAAACCATATTGTAGTACAGCAACTCAATTTCAGCATTCCTCCGAAACAAACGTGTTGTCAGACAGAGGCACATCTGTTTCAGAGAGGAAGAGCTGTAATCTCCCACACACTCTTTAATAACGGACTAACACTCCCCAAACCCCAGCCTAAACCTCTTCAACTAATGACAGAGAGTGAAGCAGCCTGGTTCCCTTATTTCAGTACTCCACGCAGCCTTTACTTTTGATTAGCATTACTAATGCCACCTAGTGGTGATGTTTCAGAACAATAAATCAGAAGATATACAGTATATGCACACACACAAAACACCGAATAGACATTCCACACAGTACAAAGCAACATGTCCAGCATACAGACTCAAGTATTCATTCAAATGGGTTATTTTTCACGCCACAGGTCTTACTTTAGTATTGTTGAAAAATGCTTCTCCGCTACAGAAATGAAGACACCAACAGAAGGACATGTAAATACTGTTTTATTGTAAGAAATGGACTTCAGTTAAAAATGTGGAACTCTTAACAGCCTGCAAGTACAAAATCAGGGAGAGAGAGACAGTTTGGTCGTGGTGCGGGGCCCACAATGTTCTGAGTACCTTCGCTACAGATTGTTCTTAAAGGCCACAGAGCATTGAAAGAAAGGAAGGGTCAATCACTGCCTTTAACAGACATCACCTGCTTCCAAACTACTTCCTTCCACATTTTTACTTGCATCCATCCACCTTGTGCCAATATTCAGCAGTTCGGCTTATGTGAAATTACAATGGGATATTTGTCAATGCAAGCCCAGAAATGTGAGTGTCACTTGTTGTCCTATTGTCTCCTATTTAGACCAGATCCAGCACTGTTATATTCACCCAACTGCAGCAATGCGTCTAATCCAGTGAACCAAAACATCCAGCACAGGCTCGTCTAGCTTAAACAGGCAAGTCCTTAAGGGTCAAGGTATTCGATAGCACCAATAACAACTCTGATTGCCGGTTTTGCATGTGCTATTGATGTATAATGCAACATTGCGAACTACACGCAGAAAGACTCCTAGCGCCTGAGAACGAGCGGAAAACAATGAAGCTACGCGTCGGAGAATGTCAGAGTTGGCACAGTGATCTAAAGTCAGAATCATGTTGAATCTCCTAAAAAAAAGACAAATGAAGTGAGCGAGCATTGCCTGGAAAGATCAAATACATAGCTTTCAGAACTCGAGCGAGGCGTAAAGCTTTCATCGACTCGATATTTTTAGTGTTTTGCATTCGTATCATCAGCCTCACATGGTTATTTGGGGAATGGTCTTGAAAGAGTGCAAGATTTTAAAAGAACTCATTTTGCGTACTTAAAATGTTCAGGTCTGAAAAAAAACAATATTCTTCTTCTGCCGCCGCTACGCCCCTACAAATAATAATTCAAAGAATTTTAAAACTTGAACTTGAATTACAAACATTCGCCAAGAGAGAAGGAAAGGACAGAAAAACGCATTAAATATAAGGCAGTAAAACAGATAAGAAAACGGGCAGTGTTTGTCTAGTCAACTCAAATTTTGGCCGAGACCGCCAACGTAGTGGCTACTAACTTCATACGGATCATTCTTTAAAATGAAAGCAATAAAATTATAATAAAAACATTTAATCTCGTGCGACCACAGCACACTGGTGTCCTGCGGGCCAACGAGCACGACTGAGTGTTAGTAAACGACGCTTCACTATATCCATAAAATAAAGAAAAGACAAACGTCAGACTGGGTCCACTCCCTCCAGACAGTCTGTATAAGGCACAGTCACTGAGGATAGACTGGAGCGGTGGTGACTGCTACCTGCCTTGCGCTTAAAGCAAGCACCAAAACCATGAATGGAAACTAGGAAGTGAGAGGGGTTTTGCAATGAACTAACGCACGTTTTGTCATTCCGCCCCTTGGTTTTGTGTCAGTAAAAGTACGGTACGGAGTAAGACGTGATCACAGATATGTACCACAGCAGTGAGGGTGGGGAGACGCCGCCTGTAAATCACTACATTTCAAATAAGATAAATACATTTGCAGGTGTCTGAAAGAGGAAAGCAATATTAGATTGTATATTACAGAAGGGAAAAACACTCTTCCTCGGAGAGAAACAGGAGTATTGTGGCAGCCAGAGGTCTGAGGGCATTAAAACAGTTCTGTCGACATGAAGTGTGTCTATGCATGCTTTTAGCAGACGCAATGGGATTCGCTATGGAGTTTATTCAGAAGTCCAAATGCATAATATGATGTGTGGATGGCGGGGTAGTGACTGTGTGAACAGGACGGGAATGGAGAGGTGAGAGAAGGGGGAAACTGCAGCGAGTCACGAGCATTAGAACTCCTCCTGGTCCTCTGACTCGGCGTCTGGAATGACAAACCCCTCCTGAGAGAGACAGAGAGAGACAGAGAGATTGAGTCACCCGATAAGAAAAGTCTTGCCATTTAAAGATTCTTCTGCTGTTTTCCACTGCAGATGTTATAAAACAGGAAACATTCCTCAGAACAGCACTCTACTCTCTCGCTGCGTCCGAAATCGCTTACTTCCCTACTATATAGTACGCGAAAAACTGTATGCCAGGCGAGGAGTATGTCCGAATCCATAGCATTCGAAATTCAGTAGGCGAGAAGTACCCGGATGACCTACTGCTTCCAGCTGAATTCTATAGTAAGCATACCATGAACACATGAGGCTCCGGGAGAGGAGGCGTCATAAAAAAAAAAATGGCGGAAAGTGGAGACACGGCTCATTTTAAGTGTAAGAACCTCAGGAAGAAAACGTTGTTTATTGTGATTAAATTACACTTGTTTAACACAATCTAAATAAACAGATGACTTATTTAAAGTTTAAATTGTCGAGCTGTTGTGACGAAGCATGACACGTGACAGCATCAATATGGCGGATGTAGTACGTCCGAATTCCATTCATACTATATAGAACGTACTTTTTTAACGGTCGGGTAGTACGTTCAATTTTAAATGCCGTACCTACTTAAGCAGTATGCGATTTCAGACGCAGCAAGTGTCTTGGTGTAAGGACTCTTATTGTGTAGTGTTTATTACCTGTGATCTCTGTGATCACCTGTCCCTCAGCCCCCCTGTTGGTTACCATGACATTTCATTGGCTCCTCCCCCTTGTTAACTCATTGTATCACCTTTAAAAAAAACTGTCTGTGTTTATTGAGTTAGCCTCATACAAAGCTCTTGCCAGTTTCCTAGTCCTGTCCTGTGTTTCCTGACCTCCGCTGTGTTTCTGGATTTTTGCCCTGTCTTGCTCCCACTGAATATAGTTTGCCGATGACTGACCCTTGCTATCTCTCTTATTTTGTACCTTAAGAAGTACCTTATCGTTAAAGCGTGTTTTCCGAAACCTTCTTAGTCAAGTAAACCTTCTGTAAGTCATACGTTCGTAAGGTTGGTCTGGTTATTTCCTTACAGAGAAAATTAATGCGATAAATACGTTTGGGTCCAAGGCCACTGAAAAACTCTCTCTGAGATCAGCGTGAACAGAGGAAAGATACATTTCCACAGCACAAAGGATGGGTTACATGCTCAAGTTTTAATGTTTAAGGTCATGGTTTGACCAGCTTCAGCATAAGTGACTTACTGTAACACATGTTATGGCATTAACCAATCATAAACATAGCACCCTTTTTTTATTCATTATTATTATTATTATTATGATGATTAGTATATGGTTTTATATATATATATATATATATATATATATAAAGTGGGATTTCATTTATCTCATAATAGAAGAGCACTTTGTTATTTATACAACATGATGTTCATGTTATGCCCCCGAATGCAGAAGTGAAGGTGTCTGAATGAGACCAGTGTGCACAAACACGACAGCTAAACTCTAAATATTAACTGCGTTTATTACAATAGTGTTCTCATCATAATGTTATGTATATGACAGTCTCAGTCGTAGTTGTTACTATTCTTCATTGTTTGCCCTGCTCGAGCTATGCGTGGAAGAGATACTGTAAGGGCTGCAGCGTAACTCAAACAAATCTTATACGTGATATATATAAAACAGCTGAAATGTTCATCACTGTACCCTACCTGATCGAAAAAAATCCAGGCTTTCACTCAATTTGCCTGAATTTGAGTCTTGTTAAAGGTTTAATTCCCTGCCGCCAAGATGCACCTCTGTCAGTCAGGGATTATGGAAAATGTAACTAAATTTAAATAGGGGTGGGTGGATTTATTCACAGGTTAAATATTTATTTAAAGCTTCTATATTTCTTATTTACATCATTATTAGGCTGTATATTAACATATAGGGAGAAAACCAGTAGTTCTATGTGAAATCAGACATTGAGAACCCCCATATAGTAAAATGGTATGATCATAACAACCCTGGCATTCAAGTGAAAAATTTACTTCTCTTTTAATGAAATGAAACAAAAATTTAAATTTTTCATTTCTGTAAACCAAGTGCTGCACAAAATACGTTCACTGCTAAAATTAAAACATGGAAGAAAAATTTCTGTCACAGTTTCTTCAAGTTAAACCAAACTTGTCAGTGTTTGCACTTAATGAATTCCATCTTATGACCGATTCCATGATCAAAGGGCCTTAAATATTGGGCATCATGACACCCAGAAACACTGTAATGTCAAAACAAACACCAAAAATTGAATGCTGGGTCACGGATCACAGCAGCCACAAAAACAAGCACATCTGACGAACAGCTGACCCGCGACGCCCCGAAGCAAACTCATCTGATGAAGGGAGGAAAGCACAGCCGTATGTATTAGATTAGAAGGGCTTATCCAGCAGCGCTGTAGCATGAAACGGAAGAGAATTTACTGCAGCACCTTTGAAAGGAAGATTTAAACGCAGACTGATTTCCAAGCGCGACAGCAAACTCTGACTGTACCGTCCGTCTCAAAGCGGATCTCTTTACAGCTCTGCCTGCTTCAATAACACATAGCACAACCGCAAGGCTTTTACACGTCCCAGCATCTTTCAGAGCTCAATTTCATGCCTATCTGTTCTTACAACATGACGAGGATAGAGAGAGGATTCTCCTGTTAATATTACAATCGGTATATATAAAGTATATATACAAGGTAATATATAAATATTACATTTCAAGAATTATAATTTATGTACAATTGAATAGTACATCATTTTAATCATACAATTTCTATTATAAATAATTTTAAATTATTCAATAATTTATATGTTTTTTTATATTTTATATAATAATATAAGAATATATTATGTAAAATATTATTTATTTTTAAATACATTTATAAGTATGGAATATGAAACAATATAATCATTCATATATTATATAAATATTTACTATATAGGTCACGCATTACTTTTTTTAATTACTATATATATATATATAGAGCTTTTTTATTTTTATTTTTAAATACAAATTTATATTTAATAATACAAAACAAATGCATAAAATATAACAAAAAACTAATAGAGCATTAAACTGCGTTATATCATAACATAAAATAATGTATGTATTTAAATGCATGTATAGATTTGTTAAATATACAATTACTATTAGCTATTTATATATTACATGTAATATGTATGTAAAATACAAGTATATATAGAAAATAAATAAATATAGAATAAGCCTATGATAACATCATCATTAAAATATACATACAAATATTAAAATATTACAATTTTCATATATTTATTATATAGGTGGCATAATGTAAGATCAGTTAGCACAAGTTTCTTTTATTTTATATTAGGCCAACACCTTTTTTGTGAAATCGGGGGCGTATTGCTCATTTTTCACTTATTAAGCCAGGGATGTTATTTCGTAATTTGCAAACCTATTAACTCCAAATAAAATCACAGAGGGTCTCGGAAGGAAACTGAAAATCTAGGGAAACTATAAAGAGACATCAAAATAAAACGTTTGCTGACTCCAGAGAATTTCAAAGCAATCATATCATCAGACCTCAGTGAGCGTGAAAGTCAGAGGCAATCTGAGATAATGAGAGTCTGAAGGCATTACTTACTCGCCCATCCAAGTGGCGTAGCTCTCCGGCAGCTTGGGAACAAACAGGATGGATTTCTTGGAGTTGACATCGATGGCGCCCGTGCAGCCAGCCTCAGTCACGCCGAAGGTCCAGTGGAAAAACGACTCCTGCAGAACAACACGAGATATCGCAAAATCCAGAGATTAAACACCTAGCCATCAACCAGTTCCTTTAAGACCAGTTTTCTGATCTATAACACATTTAACTCTGTGAGAGGTTGCTCCTGCAGAGCACACATCCAACTGCACAGATCAGATCTGAACAGCAACAAGCAACTCATTTCCATACACACACACTATCCATCATGTGTTAACGTGTTTCTATAGACTGTATTCCTGCATGAGCCACAACACAGAGAGGATTCAGTGTTATTAATACTGATGTTAATAATCTGTCACAACTAGAGATACCATTTTCCTTAGGAAAGCTGCTTTTTGTGCTTTGAGAGATACATTATGCAAGCATGTGAACGTGAACTAAGTGAGCATGATTTTTTGCATTGCTGTGCCACAGAAATTTGCCATAATGTAACACTGCACACAATGCACTTTGCACACGTCACAAAGGTCTTCTTCTACTGTCAGTTTTCTCTTTTAGGTCAACTATTGTCATGACTGAACCACAGTTTGAAGAGAATCTCGCTGAACTAACTGAATAAGATTTAGAAAAATATCAATAAAAGTTGAATAGAGCAAAAAAAAAAATAAAAAAAATAAAAGAGTACCATAAGATTAGATGTTTAAATTACACATTTTTAGACATTATTAATTTAGATATTAAATATATAACAATCGTAAATAAGATTATAAATTATTATTATTATTACTAAATTAATGTTATTATAATTATTATATAAATTATAAATAATGAAAAAATAATAATAAATACTTAATCATAATAATAAAAAAGATACAAATAAATAAATATGTAATTTTAATTCTTAAAAATAATTATTTTATACCATATTATATTGTATATATTATATTAATTACATTATATTATATTATTAAATAAATACTCATTTTAAAAACCGTAACAATGTAAAAAATATAATTTGAAATTAATTAAAATGTATATTATTTACGCTAAAATATAACAAAAAATAAATACAGTACTGTAATCATTTTCTGTATTTTTTTTAAAACGATTATTTATTTTTTATTATTTATTTCATTTTACATCATTAAATAAAAAAAAAAACTAATTAATAATATCAAAATGAAATGTATAAATAAAAACATTTAAGAATGAATGAATCAAATCAAATCAAAACAAAGTTTGAAATGCTACAAAACTTTTCCTACTTCTTTATTACTGTGTTGGACTCTGAGAGAATGAGAGTTCTTTGTTGCGTAGCTGTGTTGAATTTCGTTGTATTGCATTTAAATAAACAGTATCTCGTCATTCCAGTTCAACATCTTGTAGGTAGTGGCCAATTTAATTCAAATTCAGACTCATGAATAAAAAGAAGGCCATTCTTAGTGTTCTGCGCAGTGATCTCCATCCCAGGCTGAACGCTGGGCTCTCTGATAACACGATCAGATAAGCACTCTATCTAATCCACGGAGGACAAGTCGTTTGTGCTCAGATCATTTTATTGTCTTGAGTGCATTGCAGAGTTCATGTGCGTTCAGTTACGGATTGCATAACGGAGAAGTAAAATAAAATCACCGCAGGATCCCAGCGAACTCGCACGCACTTATTAACAAGCACAAATTAGAAAAGTGCCTCGCATTTTATTCCAGTTACAAACGTGCGCGTTAACACTTCAAAAAGAAGAAAAACTACAACACAAGACAAGCAAATTAATGGTTATGAATTATTTAACGTAAAATTATGATGAAAGCAGGAAGCCCTCAAGCAGTAAACATCACAACACTAAATCGAAAGACTCGGTCCACGAGATCCCGGCGCACTTTCTCTGCCAAACAACACAGGATGGGCCCGTTTTTGCAGCTAATGAATGAGAAACACGCTGCTCATTATGTTCAATCAACTTATGTAAATGCAGTAAATTAGGGGGCTCTATCAGACACCCAACCGTAGCGCTGAAATAAAAGGTCTGAACTCACGCGCCTCTTGCCAACACAAATTACCATTTAGCATAACATAAACAAGAGCACCACTTACAAACAAGTATAATGGGAAGACGAACACTCACTAATCATTTAGAAACAAAAAAAAGGTCACCGACACGTTACCCGACCATGCATCATGCATGCACTATTTTTTGGTAAATGTAGTGATGATGCACAAAAAAAGACGAGCAATGTTATGAACAGGAGGTCAAGGTTTGGCTGGTGAGCACGGCCCAGTTAGTTTCTTCTGTTAAATGCATTTTTCTTCATTTATGGACATTCAAAAGTCACAAAATCGGGTGTTATTTCATTGTTATTATAATATATTATAATAGTAAGCATTTTTAGGGCTCCGAAAAGTCTCAGGTAAAAAGTTAGGTAACACTTTACTATAAGGCCTCATTCAGAGCTACAGTAGTGTTATTAAAATAGTTTTGCAGTTTTTACTTTTAGATTTTAATCATTTTATTATAAATAGTACAAGCGTGTGTGTGTGTGTGTGGAGGGGGGTTAAAGACAACAAGTGTGTAAGCATATAAACAAAAAGGGCCTGTCCACACGGAGACGAGTTTCGCTGTCTACGTATACATTTTTCATCGTATTGGCGTTTCGTCCACACGGATCCGGCGTTTTAGGAGACTGAAACCGCTATTTTTTGAAACCGGGTCCCAA
>JAUCMU010000048.1:5485271-5497376 GCA_032275025.1 Enteromius treurensis | reverse complement strand
ATGATTTTAGCAAATGGCTGCAATATAACAAAGAGTGAAAAATTTAAGGGGGTCTGAATACTTTCCGTACCCACTGTATTTATACACATACATACATAAACACACACACTATAATATCAGTACTGGGCAATGATTAATCGTGATCCAAAATAAACGTTTTATTTTTACACTTTGACAACAACAAGAAATGCAGACTTTAACTTTTACTGTTATTTTTTAGTTTATTTTTAGTGTCTCTGGCTCTTAAATAACATAGTATTGTTACGTCCTCTGAATAAACTGACTGTGTTCATATGCATCCATCTGACATCAGAAAGTTGTAAAGGCGCAGGGCTCGATCAGGTGTTTATGTTCCCTAAATTGATTATGTTAATAGTACAACAAATACTTTATTCTTTTATAGATTATAGATTAAGAAAAAGGTGATTCCTCATGATAAAAGTAATATCTACCAGCAAACACTGCTCTACTTTCAAACGTGGGGCAGTAGCGCAGGAGATGTTTACAACAAGAGTTTATTTTTGTCACTGTTTATACTGCGCATCATTGTTTTGTTACTAGGTTGCTATAAAACACCTGCCAAAGCATGAGCGCATGACAAGAACGAGCTGTCAACTATTCATCACTATTCACATCAGAGCATGCAAATATCAACAACTCATCTAAAGGGAAAACCCCAAAACAGACAAAAAAGATGACCTACCTTTAAAATATGATTTCAGTTTAATAAATATAGAAAAATTGTATCATACACATCCTGTTCGTTATAAAACTTTTCTTTTTTAAAGTTCTATCAACACAATTTTTTAATGTAAAACATATACAAACAAACAGAGACTGAATATACTGAAGTTCTCACCTGATCGTAGTATTTGTTGATATACTTGTACAATTCGTGCAATGCCACTAGATGATTAACTTCATTAGAGTAGTTCTGCAAAGGAAGCCAGGCAGAGGATAAATAGTAATATTATAATGAAGTAATTACAATTAAAAATGCGATTTTGCATTCGCCAGATATCATTCAATTAGTTAAAACAGGCAAGATCTCAAATATTCATCATTTGATCAAATCGAAATCCTTTTAATTACATTTTGAAAGAAGGATTCATTTGTAAATGTGACCCTACAACATTCCCCAACTTTACACGGGCAAATACCACAGACTAGGTAATGGTTCCATAACTCACCCGAGAGAGTTCAGCTAGAGAGGAGTTCATCTCTTGGTCACTGACAGGGATGGTCTGTCTTATATCTGAATAATATCTTAAGAAGTACAATCAACAAATATGGTGAGTACAAGCCATTAAGCATATGACTGCATTAATACCAGCTAACTGAACTCACCTCTCCACCATTTGTTTGTAGCGTGGGATGTCCCGAGCATACAGGAGCTTGTTGATTGGGGAATCCTGTATGTAAACACAGAAAGTCATTAGCAGCTGAGCTCTCTTATCTCTTCCAGCTTTATTTTGATTGGCTTACCCTGCCCAGCTTGTGGTCGGCGATAGTACAGGAGTCCATAAAGGTCTGAGCAATGACTGACAGCACTGCGTCTACATTGTCAGAGGCCTGAACATCGAAGATGAACTGAGGGTTCTTCAGGATATTAATCCAGAATCTCAGTGGCAAGCTGCAAAATCAGAAAAGTGGAAATACAAGTCAAAATGACCCATAACTGATGGTTTACCTTTAAAAGAATGATTTACCAACCTGTTTGTTTTCCATATGTGGATTGTCTCTGGGTCTGTGATGTTGTGCTGTGCAGCCTGGTCGTCCAACAGATCAAAGAAATATTTGACAGCCAGAGGAACCGGTCGACTGGTGCTCAGAATCACAGTGAACAGATCGTCTACGAACTTCTGCAGTGTACCCTAAAGCACACAGCACAGGTGATGCATGCGGCCCGGTTTGAAGTGAAGTGTTACGGTGGAGCGGGTGTGGGTGTGGTACCTTCACAGACAGCAGGCGTGTGAGGTAGATTTCTGGGATGGCCTTGGCTCTCTCACGCTCTTTGTCTCTCAGACTGCCCCGTCTGTGTTTGGGTAGCTCCGCCTCTTCATTGGCCTTCACTAGGTGCCACTGCTTCACTCCTCCTTCATCTCCATCCTCCAGCATCGGCGTCTCTGAGAGAGGAAGGAAATTTCTGTGATGCAAAGCTTTTTAGTCCAGTCTTCAGTGTCACATGCTCCTTAAGAAATCATTCTAATATGCTGATTTACTGCTCAAGAAACATTTCCCATTATTGGCAATGTTGAAAACAGGTGTGCTGCATAATATTGTTGCAGAAACCAAAACATTAAATTACTTTTTAGAACTATGTAAAGATAACTAAGTTATCTTTGTCACTTTTATTCAATTTAGTTCTAATTTAGTTCATATTTTTTATTTTTACTAACAAAATTGATTTGACTGACCTCATACTTTTAACAGTAGTGTATATTAAGTAAACAATCTGTGAAGTCTACTTTTCAAAAAAACAGTAAATGATATATTGTATATTACAAATAAAAATTAAACGTAATTAATTAGATTTTTTTGTGTTGAACTTTATGGATATAAATGAAAATATATATATTTGTTATAAATAAATAGTTTTTTTTCTACTTTAAGTAAAAAAGAAAAACTTATGTTAGTAAAACCAATATTTTAAAACTTAACAACAAAGAAAGTTCAACTCTATACAACTATTAGTATCTGCAAACCTGCATATCAACTTAATTCAACACTGATTTGTTAAGTTTGGATGTTTTTAACACTCTTGGGGAGGGGCCAATTACTTAAAAACAAGGAAACCTACTCTCTCCTGGTATGTAATCATGGCTGTCATGATGGATTTGCTTGGATTGTCGTGACACCAGTGTAACTGTGGCTCCATCTGGGACCTGCAGGGATATAGGAGACACTTACAAATCAACTCACCAAAAACAAACCAACAAAAACAAAATGTAAAAAATACAGAATGCAAAATTCACTCCACAAAATGATGTCATTAGAGTGAGGTACAACTAGAGAGACCTTGTAGTGTTGTAAGGTGTTGAGGCGTTTCCAGGATCCCTGAACTACTGATGTCAAGTCCTGATCCGACAAGATCAGATGACCAGCCATTCCCGCCCTCCACTCTATAAAACACAGGATTACAGGAACTTATTAAAAAAAAAAAAAATATATATATATTACATATTTAAAAATAAAATAAATCTTTATTATTTAATTTTTTATAAATCTTTATTTCATTTTATATTAAATAAGTGAGTAAACATATAATTAAATATCAAATTTTTATTATTTTATATTTATATTATTTTATATTATTTCTTTCTATGTATTTTCAAATAACAAATATACAGTAACTATGCATATAAATATACTTTTCTTTTAATAATTAGCTTGGTGCTTCTTACCCAGATGCACAGAGTCAGCGGAGGGTCTCTGGGAGTATGTCGTGCCCTTCAGTGAATGCTCCAGGATCTTCTCCTTCACCTGTGTGATGGTGTCACAATCCAGCACTTTAGTAGGGACCGTCTGAGACTCACCGGCACCACTGCTCACCAGAACATTCAGAGTCTACAGGACAACATGGAAAAAAAAATCAAGTGCAAATGAATTATAAGATCGAAAACTATGCCACTGAGCAAAAAAAACAACAAAATATGAACCTTTTTAAATCTAGATTATGAATGAGGCTTTAGTATAAAGTTAATTACTGCCTCAGTGTAGAGAGTGTGAGTCTCACCAGTGTGCGGTACTCCACGTCTTCCCGCAGCAGTCGGTTGTCGTTGAGTGTGTATTTGGCTTTGCCTGTAACAGCATCTACTGGGCCTTTATCCACCTGGTGCTTTATGGCTCTGAACAGCATGTAGAACGCCTCACCTGCTGTATCCTGCCATATGACAAACAAAAACTGTTTCCTAGATATACAAATACATGAATGTGAAATATTACACACAGAGCTATGCAAATATCCCTAACATTATAGCAATTATTTTTACTTTATAAAAATCTGTAAAGATTTCACCGCAAAAAGGCAGTCTGAAGGTGGACAGTTTGTACTAATTGCACTTTTTTTGGTTGGTGGGGAGTTCCTGCCCCCAGGTGGAGGGGTTTAAGTATCTTGGGGTCTTGAGGGAGGGATGGAACGGGAGATCGACAGATGGATCGGTGCAGCTTCTGCAGTAATGCGGCCTGTCGTGGTGAAAAAGGTTTACCTCGATTTACCAGTCGATCTATGTTCCTACTCTCACCTATGGTCATGAGCTTTGGGTTATGACCGAAAGAACGAGATCCCGGATACAGGCGGCCGAAATGAGTTTCCTCCGCAGGGTGGCTGGGCGCTCCCTTAGAGATAGGGTGAGGAGTTTGGGAGGAGCGCAGAGTAGATCCATTACTCCTCCACATTGAAAGACGCCAGTTAAGGTGGCTCGGGCACCTGTTCCGGATGCCTCCTGGACGCCTCCCTGGGGAGGTGTTCTGGGCATGTCCCACCAGGAGGAGGCCCCGTGGACGACCTAGGACTATGTCTCTCAGCTGGCCTGGGAACGCCTCTGTGTTCTCCCGGAAAAGCTGGAGAAAGTGTCTGGGGAGAGGGAAGTCTGGGCGTCCCTGCTTAGACTTCTGCCCCCGCGACCCGGTCCCGGATAAGATGGAAGGATGGATGGCACTTTTTTGGATTCCAAATTGTTTTTTTTTTAAGGTTTTAATTCATGTACCTACTGTTCAACAAGCCTGAATTTATTTATTTTATTTATTTATTATTTTTATTTAAATTTTTTGCTAACTTTTTGATTTGATACTTTAGGATTTACAGGGTTAAAGATGACCTTCTGTATGAAATTTACATAGAAGAGTCTCTCATCCATTTCCTTATCATTTCCTGAGTCCTTGTGAACCAAACCCCAAGTGTTACTCACCCTGAGGAAGGTGTAAAGACATATGGACATCCAGTTGGTCAACAGCTTCTCCACCACAGACTCTGTCCTACAACACAAGAGATTTCCACTCAGAATCACTGAGGCCACAATCATCAGCAGTGTTTTGAACTCAAACCTAACAGACTCATCACCACTGACCTGCGCAGCATGAGTTTGGGGTTTTTAGTGGTATACTGCTCCACCAGGTGACTAAGCAGGGTTTTTAAGATGTCTGTGAAATACTCCAGCTTGCCGTGCAGCGCCACCGTGAGGAGGGAGGCCACATACGCCCTGTCCCTCGGAGAGAAGGTCCGCTGAGCTTCCAGGGTGTGGATGAACTGTGGAGAAGTATACAATATATAGTGTAATAAACCTTAATGGTGCATAAAATCCACCATACATTTTTTTCTGTCAGTCACCTTGGTGAGGAAGAGTTTGCTGTTTAATAAGTTAGAGAGCTGAACCAGGCCTTGTTCAACTGTGGCCCGGCGGCAGGCGGGAACGTCAAGGTCCCGTGTCAGAGGAGACTCGCGGTGACCAGGGAAGAAAATCCTCTCGGAGTATTTACGATAATCCAGGACTGGAATCCCAGAGCCCATGAGATCACTGGACACATCCATCATCTCAGTCATCAGGTCTGCACATAACACACACACGGTTTATCACCAGGCATTTCAAGCATGAGTCTGGCTGATGTTTAAGTGTGAGTGTCTGACCTGTGAACTCTTTTTTACAGCGGTCTCGGACACTCGTCTCCAAATTCTCCAGCTGGATCTGGACCTTCTTATAGTCTCTTAGTGCTTGCTTGCTTTTCCTCCTGTTAAACACACACACAAATAAATTAAATATATTAATATATATATATATTTTTTAAGTAAATTAAATATATATTTTAAATTTACCTTTAAAATAATTGTAAAGAAATCTAGTCATGTACAATAAAGTGTTATATTATATTTTGGGTATTCTAGAGGTATAGTAATTAAATGCATTGCAATTACAATTATTATAAGACAGATGTATACAAGCAGAACAATTTCAATAATTAATACATATCTAAAAATAACATAATATAATATAACAATAAAACATTCACTACTTTTACTAGGTTTCCCAGGCATCTGGTCCCAATGCATGTATAAAAGGAGTATTAAACTGTATGATCTGTATGGATATACCTGTATATGAGTACGATAACCAGCACTATAAGAGCCACGATGGAGGCTCCCACCCCGACTCCCACTTGGGCCTCCAGAGGAAAGGCAGCCGGGCCCTGAGAATCATACTGCACCCGTCCCAGAGAAAAGTTCAGATTCCCCATCTTCACCTACACAAACACAAACAACTGCTTTCTGTATCGCATCATTGAGGAACATCCCAGACACAAGAGAGCTCAGATATAGGCTTGCGTACAGTGAACTCTGGGAGGGTGTCGCCGGCCTCTCGTTTCTTGGTGGCAGTCACTGGCGGCTGCTGCGGCGGAGGCTCACAGTACAAGTGGTTTCTGGTTAGAGTCTTCACAGCACACTCTCCATCACCAATCAGAGCAACCACCTCATCCTTAGACATGGCCAGGTCCAGATTCTCCCCCTAGAAGCCAAATTCAGACAAAGAGCTTGCCATTTTTGTGGCAATTCAAGTGTATAACAAAATAATCTGAATGAATGCCCAGGGGCATGGGCGTAAATCCCAGGGGGAAAGGAGGGACATGTTCCCCCATACGAGGGCATAGTGCACTGTAACTAACCAAAGCCGTTTCCCATGCATTGTTTTATTTATGCAACTTGAGAATAACTCCACTTTTTTATTCTATTATCTTTTACTATGGTTATAGTTTTAGTTAACTATAAGAAATAATGGTTCTGAATGCTGTTGTCATGTTAATTGTGGTAACAATCGATTTGTAATTTCATTTTTAATTAGATTAAAATAACTAGATTTGAGTAAAACAACAAGGTTGGTGTAATTGTTTTCATATACTGTAATATAATATAAGTATTATGAACTATTATTAGTTTTGGGGCTATAGTTGCACTATGTTTTTGATATCTTCAGTGAGTTCATATATAGTTGAGAAGGACCTGACCTCTACAGAGATGATGCTGCCGGGTTTGTGTCTGAAGGGATTGCTGGGGTCGTGTTGATTGAGGCTATGAAGAACAGGATTGGGCTCATAACTGAAGGGGCTGCCGCTGACCGCCTCAAACTGGAAGTGGAGGTTATCCAGGAGGAAATGTACTCTGACGGCAGCACGCAGGGCCTCAGGCCCCACCTCCGGAGTGGGACAGAGGATCAGAGTCGAGCTGTTTACAGTGCAGCGCTCCTCCACCTATTCAGGAACAGGACACGAGGACTGTGTAACAGTAACTGTGAATACTTAACAGTGTGTTTAACGCTGTGAGAAAGCACAAGCACAGACTCACTTGTGTGAACTCTACCTGTTTGACGACACAGAGACTATCTTCAGGACAGTTGGGCTCTGGGACGATCCGCCGAGCTCTTCTGAGGAGACTGTAATCCACACTGCTCCTCTTCCGCCTCCTCTTCTTCCTCTTCTGTGAGTGCGCCTCCAGAGGGGTCAGGGTTACGCGGATACGAGGCTCCTGCACCACGTCCAGATGCTGGCCGGACACTCTAATGATACGACCCCCGCTTAGACAAACACAGATGATGGTTAATGACACATTTTTTATTTCCAAATCGCAAAAGCAAATTGCAAACATATTTTGCAAATTGGTAAAACCGTGCATGTGTCTAATTACATCCTTACATGTTCATGTACGTACTTTAATTTTGAGAACAATAAGACAATTTATGGAAAAAATTCTGACATCAACAGGAAAAACTTATATAAACATATGGCTATACGATAATAAAATAAGAACAAAAAACATTAAGTAAAAAAAAATGTAATAAAATAAAACAAGATGACTTTTTTTAGTTGTGTAAGATTTGTCTTCAGAAAAGATACTAATCTGAATTTATTGGTAAAATGTTGTTTTCTTATTTGAAGCATTAATTAACTAAATTTCCCTTTTTTATTTACTAATAAAGAAATGAACACAATTTTGTAAAGCAAAATAAAATAAGTTCTTCAGAATACCTGTCATGCTCCTTACCTGATGAAGCTTTTGTAGGGAGCAGCATGGGTTACGTTGGGGTCTGGGGTGTAATGATAGAGGACCTCCTGTAGATGGCGCTCAGCTCTACCGAAGCGAACCGTAACGCCGCTCTCTCCGGTTCTGTTACTCCCTCCGGTCACACACTCAGCACGTTCATTGTTGTACTGCTCCGGAGAACTGTTAACACACACGCGCTGTATTAAACCTCTACACAATCTAACTAGTGTTACCAAACATGAATCGTGAATCGATATTTTTAGGACACAGCTCACTGTTTTAGATCTACAAAGACTTGACAGAAGGATGATGAATTATTCATAACATAATCAGCTGACATGAGATGAGCTGTAGAGATGATATCATAATGAGATTTACTGATGACTTCTGTCTGACTGGACGGCCGTAGAGGACGGTGCTCTACACAGTCACTTACATGTAACATGGGACTCCACCAATCAGAATGCTGATCTCATTGGAACGGCCCGTCAGAAGGTTCTGTCCCGTGATGGTGAGTGATGTGCCTCCTGACATTGGGCCTTTCAGTGGAGACACTCCCAATAACACTGGGTCCTTGAGTTTAGGAAAACAGAACACGCACAAACACACATTACAAAACACTGCCTTATACATGTGTGCTGTTAAACCAATGACCTCAGCCTTGAATAATACAGTAAACTTACCTAAAAAGACTTAAAATAAGATATATTTGCATTACTGAATTGTATATGATTTTTACATGATAAAATATATTTTTATTACTTCCACTATATTTAAAGCTTTTGTGTATAATGCATAATAAAGGGTTACTTAAGGGGTAATGAATTATAATTATTCATAATGTGCATTGCAATACATTATATCTTACATGCAATGAACTAAGCGCTATAATGTATTAACTGTGGTTACACTGTCTGAGATACAGTGCATTATGAGGTGCATTTATAATGCATTACACATAAAGGGTAACCATTTGTAAAAAAATGTTGTTTTAACCATAAAAGCTTAAAAGCCCTTAAATAATGCATAATATCTTGGTTGTGTTTTCCAGTACAAAAATCTAAGAATCGTTCAAATAAGACGCATTTACTTCATTAAATTGTGTAAGATTTACAGATTCTTAAAAATATATTTAAGAACATTTATTAAAATTAACTTCATTAGCAAATTGCTCACTTTATTTCATTTTTCATTTCATATTCCATTTTTTCCCTCTTCCTCAATTTGTGCGGTATTAAAACCACAAAAATACTAAATATTTTGGTCTTGTTTTCCAGCAAAAATGTCTAAAAAGCTCAAATAAAATATACTTTATTGAACTGTTTAAGACTAAAATATTTATTAATATTATTTATTAATTATTTATTAAGAATATATATTTTATATTTAATAACTTTTTTTTTTTTACATTTTCACTCCATTGACATCTTATAAAATTGTGTAAAAACTAAAAATATTTTTTTTTCATAGCTTTTTACATTTTTAGCTTCCACAAAATTGCAAAATTTTGCATAATAATTCCACTATATTTCCTTTATCAAAAATGTCTTTTAAAATGAAAATAAATGTTAAAATATACACTCTGAAAACAAAGATCAGGACCTTTCACAAAACAGTGAAAAATATACAAAGTTAAGTATTCTAACGCAAAAACACTTAAAGAAATCATTCTGCAGTGTAAAAAGTTGGCCTCCCTGCCTTTTAATAAATACAAAATGAATTCCTTGCATGTTGTTCATTCTTGCTAAACCGTTTTTATCCCTTTCGTGTCCCGTTGGATTAATGGTTACCTGGTAACGGAAGCGCTGGGCAGACTGCCCGATTCCGACGCCTTTAACCTGCACCGAAACATGGCCGCTCTGCTCCCCTGCACTCGCTGTGGTCTCACAAACAATACTAACAGACACACAAAGAGACCTCCCATTAATCAGTGCACTGGGTCAATACTCTTCATCACACTGTGGAACTGAATTGCTTGAAGTCAATTATACAGTGTCATTAACGAGCTGCATTAATATCCAGCACGCCCTCTCTAGTCTGACAGTGCTGTCTGATGTACCTGGAGGACACCTCGTATCTGTCGGGGATGACCGTGCAGGGGACTCCGGACACAGTCACAGAGTGCTGGATGTCTTCAGCTCTCTGACCCAGATTAGAGCCAGACACTGTGAGCACCGTGCCGCCCTCCACTGGACCAGAAAGAGGCTCAATCTGCAATAAAACACAAAATCAGTCATGAAGCTACCATCCCATGCATTTCTATTTAATTAGAGTAGTGAAACACTGCACTATTGATCAAACCAAGGCTATAATTTTTAAAAATTAAAATCCAGGAAAACTGTAATATTGTGAAATATTATTACAATTTAAACAGCTGTTTTCTATGTGAATATATTTTAAAATGTAATGTATTCCTGCGATGCAAAGCAGAATTTTCAGCATCATTACTCCAGTGTCATGTGATCACTGAGAAAAAGTGTAAAAAGTCCTTGCATTTCATTCATTTTTGCTAAACAATGTTTTATCTCTTTTAATCCTGTTTTTGCTTTGATAAAAAGTATGTTTAAAACAACAGCATTTAATTGAAATAGAAATATTGTGCAATGCTAAATGTCAATACTGTTACATTGGATCACCGTAATGCCTCCTTGCTAAACAAAGCATTATTTACTTTAAGTATTAATGTTTATATCAGACAGTGTAGAAAAACCCTTTTATATTGCAGCTTATCCTGGCATACATAATGAAGTGAGCCCCTCACCGTGTGTATATGAGGAGCAGGACAGGTGTCTTGGACGTGCTCGGTGCAGGAGCTCTTGTAGACGCAGCTGGAGTGAGAGCCTTCACACCACACACACTCGTATCGATGATCGGCCGTGTGACAGCGACTGCAGTCGGACCGGCCCACCGAGCAGTTATACAGCCTCACTACACACACAAAACACACACGTGACACTAACACAACTAGTACAACACACGCAAAACCTCAGTAAACCACGGGTGACGTACCATGCAGGTCTTCTGGGTAATCTATCTGGAAAGAGTCCCTCCTCCTGACTGAGATCAAGCTCCTGTAATCCTCCACAGCAGCCGAGTAAGAGTACTTTGAAACCGAGATGCAATCACAAACATTTTAAACACCCATAAAGATTTACAGACCCTTTCAGAGTGTAACAGTTATTTATATGTAGGTCACAACCAGTTTTTATGGATGACACATAATACCAACACACAGAGATGTGCTAGCAGCAAAATTACTGTTAAATTACATTATGGTTCAATATAATAAAAGTAAAGTTATTGTGTTTCAGATAGTTGCTAAGGCAACATTTCACATTTTCATTTAATATAGCTTGATGTACTAAAATAAGCTAAATCTATACTAAAAACTATATATATATATATATATATATATATATATATACACTGCTCAAAAAATAAAGGGAACACTTAAATAAAGGGAACACATCCTAGATCTGAATGAATAATATATTCTTATAAAATACTTTGTTCTTTTCATAATTGAATGGCAGTTTGATTTCACAGAAGTTTGATTGATTCAGAGTTACACTGTGTTGTTTAAGTATTCCCTTTATTTTTTTGAGCAGTGTATATATATATATTTCATTTTTTTTCCTCATTTATGTACACACAGCACCCAATATTGACAGAAAAACACAGAATTGTTGACATTTTTGCAGATTTTTAAAAAAAGAAATACTGAAACATCACATGGTTTTAAGTATTCAGACCTTTTGATCCGTATTTAGTAGAAGCACCCTTTTGATCAAATACAGCCAGTTTTAAGGTCTTTCCAGAGATGCTCAATTGGGTTTAAGCCAGGGCTCTGGATTCAAGAACAGTCACAGAGTTGTTGTGAAGCCACAGCTCTAGGAAGGGTTCTGGCCGTCCCAAACATCTTCCCTTTAAGGAGTATGTAGGCCACGGTGCTCTTAGGAACCTTAAATGCAGCAGAAATGTTTTGTAACCTTGGCCAGATCTTGCCACAATTCTGTCTCTGAGCTCTTCAGGCAGTTCCTTTGACCTCATGATTCTCATTTGCTCTGACATGCATT
>JAUCMU010000048.1:5446792-5480213 GCA_032275025.1 Enteromius treurensis | reverse complement strand
TTTATTTGAATAATGTTCATGTTTATATTTCACTTTATACTGCACTTTTTATATTGTCCGTTTTTGAAAGAGGGCAATAAATAAGTGTTCTTTTAAAAAAAATAAATGTGGTGTTTTGACTTAATCTGTACCTTTTTTACATTAATATTGTCTCTGTACCTTGATAACTTGAAACAGAAAGGGCAAATGACCTCCCGCTATGTTAGAGCTCAGATACAGTACTGTACAGTAATATTGACGTATCGAAACCGAACCGTTACCGTGGCCAGAAAACTGTGATACAAACCGAATTGTGGGCTCTCATGTACCGTTGCATCCCTAATATATATATAAAGAAACATCTATATCTATCTATCTATTTATATATAAAAAGTAAAATATACTGTTTTAAAATATACACATGGGCTTTCACTCTTGGTCTCATACTTTTGGGCTCCACTACATTTGCACATTATATCAAACTCACAGATATGACCTCACATTATCAACAAAAACTTACATGCTGGTTGTAGATGACCGCACCACGGTCACACACGGGCCGGTGAGTGCACACATGCTGGTGGATGCACCAGTTACATTTCCAGCGGCTGCTCACACAGCCCCTACACCTAAAAACACAGCAAGACAGAACATAAATGAACCAAAAGTTTAGAAGTGACTGCATAAATTAAACCCATCTACACCCCCACCGAGTATTTAGATGAAGACAGCAAAGCAGACCAGCATCCAAAATAGCTGAGCTCTAGAATTACACATGACTCCCCTAAACTCATCAAACAACACAGAGCCGAGTTCACAGCTTTCCCACATCGCAAATCAAAACAGCATCAGGGAGAGCGGCTGTCTGCAGGGGTGTATGGGTAAGGGAGGATGGTCAGGGTGGAGGAATGGTGGAATGTGGGAAACAGCTGTTAAATCATCAGGGATGTGTTAGTGAGGTCCGGAGAGAGAGACAGCTGCCCTGCCCCTCTCATGCCTCTGGGACATTCTTCAACGCATGACAGCCGCTCATCGATGGATGTTTTTATATTGCTCTTGGATGATGACGGCATGATACTATAAGAGATTATACACTATTTCCACTTTACACTAAGGTTTCATTGTAGGGTGAGGTTTAACATTGGCCTGTGTTTGTCTTTGCTTTATTCATGTGGTATTAAATGCAGGAGAGCCCATGAGACTTACGGCCTGGTGCCAGAGAGCTGCTGCACCACCGAGCAGTCGTAGAAGGTAAAGTCTGCGAGAGCTACAGTGACCGTCCGAAAGCGCAGGGACAGCGTGACGGACACAGAATCTGTTATAGAGGACAAATATGAGAGGAGTCTGGGTCAATATTAAGGCACTGGACCATTATATCACACATAAACTTCACACAAAAACAATCAGTTACACTTTATTTAAAGATAAGTAACTTTGTAACTACATGTCTACTAACTCTCAGAGTGGACTGTTTAGAGTTAAGTTGACAAATACCCTAACCCTAACATGGCTATTATAAAATTCCTGAGAGATGAACCACTGGATCAAATACGATTTAAATGGCTGCATTTATTTGATAAAAAAAAAATAAAAAATTGTAATATGGTGAAATAATGTTTTTGCTTTTAATATTTTGAAATGTAATCTATTCTTGTAGTAAAGCTGAATTTTCAGCATTCTTCCTCTAGTCTTTAGTGACACATGATCCCTCAGAAATCATTCTAATATGGTAATGGCGATAACACTTTTAGCTGTAGCTTAGCATAGATCATTGAATCTGATTAGACGTCCTTTTTCCTATTTAAAACTTAACTCTGACTCCTCTGTTACATCGTGTACTAAGACTGTCAGACAATGAAAAGTTGCAATTTTCTAGGCTGATATGACTAATATGATATGGCGTAATAATCAAGGAACTTGGGTGCAGCAGGCGCAATGATGTTAATGCAGCATCTGTGTAATATCATTGTGCCTGCTGCACCCACGGTACGGCAGCAAAGCTCCTTGATTACTTGGTCATTTTTGAGCAGCTTTAATCAGATTAACAGGTAAAAGTGTTACCATCAGACCCGGAGATCAGCTGAATGGACTCAAAACGATAAACTGTTTAACTCTAGGGGAGTTCGAAAAGGAGCCTATTTTTAAAAATAATGTAAATGTTCCTTTAACTGTGAGAGAATGTCACACTGATAATCGCAGAAAAAGATTTCCTCACTCAAACAGACTCTTACACATGTTGCTTAAGGCCAGTTTTAAGTTTCACAGAAAATGATTCAAACATCTTAAGCATGTGGGTTGTCTTACCCTCTCCTTGCGGCACCAGTGGAAGTCTGTAGGCCTCAGGAGTGGCACAGGTGACTCTGGTACCCTGGACCGAAGCAGCTGTTTCAGCGTTTTCAAAGAAACACGAGTACATATCACCCTCTGACAGGCTGGGCAAACCCAGGACATTTACAGCAATCTACACACACAAACAAACACACATACAAAAGAAACAAATTAACCACAGTTATAATCTTGCAATCACTGTCCTAAGCTTTATAGCTTTGATAATTCATTAGAAAAGCATCCCTTATGGAACCGTTAAATAAAAATGACAACGATTAGGGAAAAGGCATTGAAAATGAGGCAAGATAATATGTGAATTAGCGCATTAGTGAGTGCTGTGGAAGATTCTGCTAAGCTTAGAGACTAATTTCTGTAGCTTGCTAAACCTATGCTAAATGAAACATCTCACAACGATGCAGTAATTTGATTAAAAGTGACAGTAAAGAAATGTATCATTATGCATGTTTGCCGAGTAGCAAATCAGCATATTAGAATGATTTCTAAAGGATCATGTGACACCGAAGACAGAGTAACAATGCCAAAAATTAAGCTTTGGTCACAAAAATAAACTACATTTTAAGATACATTACAAAAGAAAGCAGTTATTTTAAATTGCAAATGCATTACATAATATGTTTTACTGTATATTTAACCTTGATGTGCATTAGAGACTTAAAAAAAAAAATCCCCAAAATTCTAAACGCTATTGTGTGAAAGATATTGCTGAAATACTGCAGGGTTTACTTTTAGACTTTACGGTTGAAGAAAGACGGAATTTTGATGATGCACTAAATTTCCCACTTCATCACAATTTCTGGCCGAATGACTTTATACCTGTTTCTGTTCTCCAAGGCTGGCGTTATATTGGCTCAGCGACTCCACTCTCAAGCACTGCTGCTGCTCATCAAAACTCCACAGCCAGTGACCTTCAACCGAGCCCAGCCGACAGTCTGAACGCATCCCACACCTGGAGGAGCGAGGAGAAAAACAGACCAGACAGGAGGATGAGCGTAATAACCGACAGAGAAACATACTCCTAAAACAAACTGAAAATTGCTGTCTAAAGTGGGAATTACCAGAGGAAACTCACCGGCCGTCGAGAACACACCAACCGCAGTATGGGTCCTTCACTGCCAGACAGGAAGTGCAATCAGTGTGCTTGTCACACTCCGCCACAGGCCTCTTCTCCACCTGAGCACATGGCACGGCAAGAGAAATCACTGATTCACACATCACACACGGACACAGCGATGACCCAGTGTCTCCACTCCAGGCATATGGGAGAATGTGATCATGACCCACTTCAAATCTGCACTTTTTTTGTGAGTGTATTATTAGTGTATAGTGTATAGTATTATTTTCACATAAACTGAAACTTTTAACTGTTTAACTGTTATAACTGTTACTTTTTAAATGTGTTTTATGCTGGAAAGTATTTATGATATATTTATGTTGTAATGATATTTCCATAATCCAACCTGCACTGATTCATCTATCCTTTTCTTATTGTTATTATTTGTAATTATTTACTTAACTTCTCGTTTCTTGTTTTCCCATATAAATCATATTGCGAGACAAGAGTTTATTTTATAAAAACTATGATATGTAAGCAAAGCGGGAAAAAGGGTAGGGAAGCGGGAGGTGGATGGAATAAGAGCGTGCTAACAAGATTGTGATGCTGTGTAAGCATAGATAGCTCCAGCCTCAGTGTTGTGGAGGGGAGGTAGTGCTGTTTGAAGCACTTAGCACTTCTAGTTTTAGACTGTTTTAATCAGCAATCTTTGTTTTAGGCTAATTTGAGCATTTTGCACGTCTTTTTCAAATAAACAACCTTGAATAAACACATGATCTTTCAGAAATCATTGTAATATGCTGATTTACTGCTTATTAATTGTTAATTAATTAATGCATTCATTTTGCAATTATTTGATATCATGCACTACTATTACAATTTCACAAATTCACAATATCTAAAAAACACAGCCTTGGTGAGCATAAGAGAAATAAATAATTACTTTTGACTGGAAGTGTACTAACAGAATGATGCTTGAACTCACAGAATGGCTGGTCATGATGTAGATGTGTCTATGGGTGGAATCCAGCAGCAAGTCACTGCTGATGGCCAAACCAGGTTGGATGAGAAGGGTGGAGTACTTCTTCACCTCTCCTGAGTTACCCAGGAACACCTAACATGAGATAAAAAAAAAAAACCCTATAAATAAATAAAGAGTTTTAATAAGTAACCTGACAACGGCTCCGAAGAACTTCCTCAAGGTTTAATTGAATATTTAGGCTTAGAAAACTACATCAGTTGCAATAGGACACCTTATAGCCACGAGGAGAGCTGGATGTGGACAGGTTTAACTAAAAGTGCTGAAAGTGTCTGCTGAAATGGTTTAGCACTAGAGCCCTTCAAAGTCTCATTAAAGGAAAACGACGTACAAGGATCTGAGAGAGGTGCCTAATGCCTCTTGAATTCTATCACGGCTCGGGTCGATTTCAGCAAACCAGATTAGAATAGTGAGAATCCCATCAGAAGAGCAGGTATCCTGCTTAAGAGTCTCAGACACCTTATACCAGGAGCTGCTTGCGCACTCCACCCATTCAGGTTTGCGTTTTAACTGGATTAGCATTGACCAACTGTCGACCGCGGTCTACTGCAGGAGGAATCATGCATTGAAACATTATCGTATCATGCAAGACTAAATAGCTGAGTAGACGCGGGCTTCGAGGAGGTGTATCTGCATATGTGTTTGTGAAGGTCAATACAAGTGTATGCTATTGTTCAGTTGGTTATTTTTAGTCCATTTCAATTAAAAAAGGGCTGATTCACCCAAAAAATAAACTTATTTACTTACATAATAAAATATGTCCATATATATATATATATATATATATATTTACCTACATATAACTGATATAATCTAAGAATATTTTAAATTTATAACTTTGGATTTTTCTTAAATTTATACGTGCTTGCTTGTGTATTTATATATTCATGATAAATATAAAGAGAACAAACACATATTATGCAAAGAATAACTTTTATTTTGGATGCGATTGATCATAATTAATCATTTGACAGCTATATATATATATATATGTGTGTGTGATTAAATTGTATCCAAAATAAAAGTTTTGTTTGCATAATATGTGTTCGTTCTGTTTATATTTATTATAAATATATAAATGCACACACATACAGTGTATATTTAGAAAATATTTACATTTATTCACATGTCTATATTAATTTAATTTATATTATAAATAAATATTTGAATAAATAATTTGTTCTTTCTGATATATTTACATGCATGTGTATTTATATATACATAATAAATATGTGTGTGAGTGTACATTGTGTTTATTTTCCTATTTTAAATCTCCCTGCCAACATATATTTCTATATAAAATATCCTTTTTATTTATAAAAGAAAACGCAATACATGCTTTGCATTTCTGTTGTTGAGATATAATTAAATTTAACAAAACTAAATATATAAAATAGCCAAACTTTAAATCCTTATGAATATTGTAATGATGCCTATTAAAAAATATTGTTGTCTAAACGCATCGCTCGTCTTAGACTGCGAAAATGTCACACATGCTTTTGAACAACGACACTGACTTGCCAAAATGTGTCAAAACAGCAGAGAACAGTGGACGGCTGTCAAAGCGAGGCTTGCGTCAGGCAATGTCGTTCAGATTTAACCAAACACTACGGTTTGACCTTTGCCCGCTGTGGCATGCAAATCCAGTCAGTGCAAGGTCTACACGGTCTGTGTTTAAATTTCAGCTCACGAGCCCTTTGAATTTACAAGCGGTGTCAAACTGAGTCTCTGGTGGTCTCTGAGCAATCACTATCCCTAGGATAAAGCGTGGTTTGCGGTGAAGGCTGCTCTGCGGACCGACTGAGGAAACACAGAAAGCCTTAGGTATGCTGTTTCAGCACTATGTTGGGATATGACACATTCACCCTACAGGCCAAATCTCTTTCCATCTGCTTAAGTAGACAGATAATATAACCATATTAAGTGGACTAATATTTCCCTAGTGGTTTACTATAAATCATAAATAAATGTTTTAGAACTGACCAGTCAAACAGCTAATTTTCATGTCACATACCTTATGCAAATTGCCTTTGGAGTCACCCAAGAACACAATAGTGTGCCCCTCCTTTAAACTAACGGCGACAGCAGTGAGACGGGCATCCGGGCTGTCCAATACGGCTTCAGCTGCAACCGGGTCCCGGCTCGCCATTGGACTCGGGGTGTGGTCCGAGCCACAGGGATAAGCGTTCAGGGTGTTCTGTGGGAGACAAAAACAAGTTTTCATGACTCTGGTTTTGGCAAAACCATTGTGACCTAATCCAGTTTCATGTTGTGCAATAATAAACTCTGCAAATCTCAGTTTTTTTGTACCGTGAGGGTTTAGTACTAAGTCTATAGCCTCAAGGCTGTCAAATCCTCTTAGTTGAGAAAGCCAGATTAGATGAAGATTATCTTGGTCTCACACTAGGATGGCAAGGCTGCTCCTTTCTTTGAGACTAACGCTATCAAATCTGCTCCAGCGGTCTTTGATAAAATCTAGCTTGAATGTCATGCCATGTTCCCCCAATATCAGAAGCGATCTGTTCGTGTACTAGACTAAAGAACATATGGGGATCAGGAAAATGTGTTTCGGTGTTTGAGGATTTGCAAGAAACACAAAGAGTGCTGCATTTGGGTGGCAGTGTTTGTCTGTGGATCAGTAACATACTACTTAAAGAGATTGTTCACACAAAACGTCTGTCATCACTTATTCAAGATGAGAAAAGCAATTTCTTTCTTTAGTGGAACATAGGAGGAAGATGTTTTGAAGATTGTTCAAGCTGTTCTTTTCCATTTACTGAAAGTGGATGGAGACCTGGGTCAGTTGAGTCTCATCATCAGACGTACCGGACGTCTGTTTTGCGTTCTTTAACGCTCTGCCTGGAAACAGAGATGCTGAGGCTCCCAACAAATGAACGATCTACAACGACGAGTGCTTATCAGGATAAACTAAATGGTGAATTTTCAAAAGTATGTGAAATATTACAGAATCTTCCCAGAGTTTTTTGACAATATTTCCACGCCCTGAAACATGATGCTGAACAAAACAAACTGTGATTGGTTGTTTGACTTGTCCGTCAAAGGCTTCATGGATGGGCCTTGGTCAGTGAAAGCTGCCATGGATTGCAGACCTTCAGCCGTCAGACTAGGGTCTGTCAAGCTCCAAAACAGACAAAAAGCATCATAATGCATCATTAAAAAGTACCTTGACTTGTGTCATATTTACAGTAAGTAATTATCAAAGGCAAAAATGAAGTTGCCACAATAACAAGAACGTTATTTTGCTACCCAAAAACATCTCATATTTAATTCCTGGTATATGAGCATTCGTCTCTATTCACTTTTAAAGAGCGGTATTAATCTAACGCAAAATATCTCCTTTAGCATCCTACAAAAGAAATAGCCACCATGTTGGTGAGTAAATGATGACAGAATTTGCATTTTAGCTAAACTATCCCTTTAACTCGCAATTCTCTCCTTTCATTGAGTCTTCCAGACATCCAAACCTTTTTTCTAGCAGACATCATTAGTAGTTTGAGCTTGGGGGTTTATTGATCCGAATAACTCTGTTTAGGACTAGGCAGGCTGGGTTCTGGATGCTGAATAGGCAAATACATGGAGGTCACAAGGAGGTTGTTTGCCTGTGAGCCCACATCCTCGACTTCTTTGATTTGTCTTAAGATCTTGTTAGGACTAATGCTAGCTGGGCCTGTCTTATGCTCATCAAAGAGTCAAAACATAATTCACTCAGATCATGGCAGGCAGAATCATATGAGCTAAAGCAATTTGCCTGAGAATAAATGAGGAGCAATGCATCTGAATTAGAAAGGATGTTAGTTTAAATACACCGTTGGAGGAAAATGATGCGGTCCAGTTCCCTAGAGTTATGTTGTGGGCATCCTTTCCCCATTTTCCCATGCTTTTCAAACAAAGTTAAACTACCAGGATGATTATGTGGAAACAGTTGACCTCAAAACCTAATTATATGGATAATTTATAAGTATAATGTTTCTGTGAAGACAGTGCACAAGTGTACGGCATCTATCAAATATTCCTGTAAAATGAACACTTTAGGACTGTGTCACTATCAACGGTGATGAAACAAATATATTTTTAGCAACATTACAATTTCATTATTTTCATCATTTCAATCATTATTTTTTATGAAATCCAAGACCTCTCTGACCATTCATAGACAGCAATGCAACTGACACATTTAAGGCCCAGAAAGGTAGTAAAGACATTATTGAAATGGTCCAGGTGACTTTAGTGGTTCAACTGTAATTTTATAAAGCTATGAGAATACTTTATGTGTGCAAAGAGAACTTCAATAACAACTTTATTCAACCATTTCTTGTTTTGCATGTCAGTCCTCAATGCATGTTCATGATGAGTATCACAATGTATGTGTGTACATTCCTCTGTTGTAAACAAGGTACAGCACATCCAGGTTCTGCGCCTGGATCAGCAGCATCACTTGCATGCATCATTGTACTCGCTTGAATGTGTAGCAGAGACGGACATGCACGATAAGAAATCATTGAATAAAGTCATTAGTTTGGTTTTCTTTGTGCACAAAAATATTCTTGTAGCTTTATAAAATTAAGGTTGAACCACAGACGGCACATGAACTATATAAACAAAGTCCTTACTATGCTTCTGGGAATTAAACGTGTCAGTTGCGTTGCTGCTGGGTCAGAAAACGCTCGCATTTCATCAAAAATCTCTAAATGATGATAAATGAAGGTCAAACAGCTTTGGTCAACATGAGGAACAGTAATACATGACAGATTTTTTAATTTTTGGGTGAACTTTAAAGAAATATTTTAATCTATTTACTCACCGTAGGCAGGTTGGCACAGTTGGATTTAACGTCATACTCAATGTATGCTATCTTGTGGCCATCTTTCTCTCCGTCTTGCGTGTAGCATAGATCTCGTGTAGCATCAATACCACGGTCCACCTCATCCAGGGAGTACATGCACAACGCAGACTCCTCACTGGGTCCATTAGCAGCGCTAACTGCCGTAGAAAAGACTCCCATCAAAACCTGCGACTTTCCAGATTCCTCACCCCCGACCTGTGCACCCTGGAGGAAATTGTAGTTCCTTCCTGTTGAGCCCGAGCGACACATTAGCGGTACCTCAACATAGGAGTAATATGCCTGATCGTCCAAACACACCCGTGCCACGTACGTACGATATTCCCTTGACGTAGCTTTCAGATCGCGCCTATAGAACAAAAAGTAGACGTGGTTGTGTCGCGCAAAGGTTGCGACAAAATTGTGATCGTATTCTGACAGGGGCCCGGCCACAGTGAGCTTTGCGGTTTCCTCGTAGGAAAACACCGGCTCTGTTGAAAGTTGTCGTGTGGAGACCGGCGGATGACTGCTGGTGTAGCCTCGTCCCACATAAAGGACGGGATCCTTGTCTTGCGGTCGCACCACGAGCCCAACCGTGGACGCCGTAGGGTCGTTAGCCGCCACATATTGTGTATCAACGGGTCTCTCAGCAGAGAAGAGGACTTCGTTCACATTGGCTAGGCTGCGTTTTTGGCAGGTGCCCTGGTGTACGCTCCCACAGGTGATGAGCTGGAGGGAATACGGATCCACTAACAGAAGCTTGTTGTGATTGTTAACGAGCCCAGCCTGAGGGCAGTTCTCCAAGGTAACCGGAGGCAGACAGTCCTTGCTGTCTTTCACAGGGCCGGTTCTCTCATCCACTTCAAGACGGAGGCCATCAGAGCCAGCCAGCTGGAACAGATGGTCCCGGGCCCCCAGGTAGACCGTTCCTATGCTGGGGTCAGGGTGCAATGCCAGGTGCTGGAAGACCGTGTCATTGGAGGAGAAGCGAGGGTAACTGCTGTGGACCCCCAGAACACCCAGGATTAGGGACTGAAGCAGGGTCAAGACGAGGGCCATCCCACACTGCACTGCAAAAACACTGATTGGATGTGACACGCCTTAAAATGAGCTCACAGAACATATAACAGAGATGATCAAAGACATGTTAGGAATAATTACATTTACAAGGAATTGGTATTAAAATTACGAACAATTCTGTATCATACCATACGCTTTTAAAATATTTGAATTATATTTGAAACATTTAAGTCATGCATGTTTATGGTTTTGATCCAATGTTGACTACTGTACATTAAAGTGGTCTCCTACATAAATGAATGATCACTTTGACACAGAGTAACAATCTTTAGACGAGGCCTGTAAAAACATCCATATTTAAGAAATACGCTGGGAAAATAGCACACATACCATTTGTCAGACATATAAGGTTCGGGAGGCTGCTGTCCTCTTGGTTATCCAGTGGCATAGCACATGCCTGTGGAGACAGTCTGTGAGGGTAGAAAAACATGCCGATTAGCTCTTACACAGAGCGGCATTGAGCAATCTGAAGAGAGGAGGCTTAATGCCATTGTGGCTCATGGGAGACACAGCTGTCGAGCTGAGCAATCCTTCCCTGACAGGAAATTGGATGATATAGGCCCTAAGTCACCATAGAAGCTCTAATGCATTGCTTTGCAGTAGCAGATTGGCAAAGATCCTGTACTCTGAGGAGGCAAACTGTTGATGATGTTTTATACGAATTAGATGTGATTAATAAGAAGCCATTATAAGGTACAGTAGTAGTCTCCGCTTTCTTGAGGCAATTCAAGCTGACCTAAACAATCAATAAGATAAAAAGTGAAATGTGATTTGATTGCTTGTGTTATGGCTAAGCATCACCCCTGATTCTCCATTTCCCTAAGTGAAGCACCTTTCTTTCATTTCCCACATTCACTCGTCCACTACTGATCCTTTTCTTTTAGCGATTGGACCACTGATTCCATTGATTTTTTGCATTTAATACAATGAACCAGCTCATAAGTGTTACTCTCTTGGCATGTCTGATTCCTGAGCAACAGACTATAGTTTACGAGCAGGCTCTTTCAAGTGACAGCCTGTATTTACTGAAGAAATGGCCGAAAAGATCCGGATCATAAGAGTTACTAGTTTAGTAATCAGACTACGGGTCACGCTGTATGTTTTGATTTACTAAAAAATAAGGGCACTCAGAGTCAAGAGAAGTGAAAAGTATTCAGCTGGTCATGTGATCACAGCACGGTGGCCACCCAGAGAGAAGACCACCCTTATGTAGAATGTTCCTTGTCCACTAATACAACCTGAGTCAGCTCATATGAACGTGCCTAATTTGAAACACACAGTACAGCATGTAATTTGCAGAAAGCATTTCATAAAGTGTAAAATTTGTAAGAAAAGGTTTTAAGCCCCGAAATAGTCTGCTACAACTAAAACAACTAAAGTTGGCAACTAATGACGGGCATAACACATTTAGCCAAGCCCTATATAAAGTAAGGCCCAATAAAAAATAAATAAATAAAAAAATAAAATAAAATAATATATATATATTCTCTTTTTTCCTTAAATTCAATTTTTTGCATTAAAATTTGCATAAAACATTTTAATTCCATTTTATTTTTACCAAATTTGTGTTTTCAAGAAATTTTAATAATCAGAGCATCTTTAATCAATTGATATTATTTAAAAAGATATATTATTATTATTATTTCAAGAAATGCATTTAAATGTTTTATTAATAATAATTCTGGTAAATATTCAGCAAAAAATTATGTTTTAATAATCATTATAGTAGTAGTACTACCAATACATGTGAGGGCCTTTCAGTTTCTGTGTGTATATGATGCAATGGTAGATTTCCTCAAAAGAAAATGGTAAAATGCTCATGAAGTGACTTTCAGTAAAGCTCTTGAGACTCTACTCACGCACTCATACATTAAGGCGGCAGCGTTATCAAAAAATTCAATTTTTCATGCCTGGTTTCCCTCTACTTTTTCCACATCACGGAAATCACAAGCCTCTAATAAAAGACACAGCGACGTCTAATTAATTCACTAAATTTAATCCATCTCAACACAGAACGACCCAATAGAACTGCTATTAACCAAACCAAACAAATAAAAGTGCCCCAAGCTGACCCACTACCAGATTTTAGAGGTGTGTTCCAAGAGGTCCTGTTGAGCATTTAAACTCCCCCCCTCAACATTAGGTTGCACCCTGAAAAGCAGCACAGACAAAAGGTCTCAAAAAGAGCTCAACCTCCACAGTTAGCGAACAGCAACCTGAATAATAGAGGCTCGTTAGGCCAACTGCTTTTAAATCTTCACTAGAATAGACGTGCAGGTGCTGTTGATTTAACACCAATGACAGTTAAGGCCAACACAATGCAGATTCTCCTCTTCACAGACCAGTCACAGAGAAAGAGGGGGAAGGAGAAAGCGAAAGAGGGAGAGAGTAAGGATTCCACACAAGAATGACAAGCACTTCACCCTGTATTATAGGATAAAACTCCGAATCGTCCCCGGGCTGAAGGGAGTGTATTGTTTGGAAGCGTTCCCAGGGGCACAGATAGAGGAACGGAGGGGTAACGTCAGGCCCGTGAGGCACAGCTCACACAGGAGACTGACCCCTCTGTCTCTCTGGGAGGGGTTGGCAGTGACCCCACATTTTTATGGCCTCTAACAGAATGTTACGCCGTCACGCCTCATTGGGCATGACAATGAACATGAAAAGTTGCCACTCTGGATGATTAAGAAAGCTATTTATCCATCTCTGGGGACAATGCGGCCATTCAGGAGGACTGACACATAACTCACAGCATATGAGACGTCTTTTCAGATATCAAACCGATGTCGTTAGCCTCTCCGCGAAAGGAGATTTGTCTGTAAAATATGGTGAATGGGTGTTGCGAACAATCCTCGGGTTGTATTTCAGATTTTTCCACGAAGGCGTGAGAATTGAAAGAGAAATGAGGGCAAGTGAGGGTGAAACAGTGGCATGTTCATGTTATTAATAGAGCTCTTGAACATAGAGGGGCATCACGGCATGCCCCGCATTCCAGAGGCTATTGTTGACCTTTCAGAGTCTTCATAGGAGAGAGACTTTATCACTAATGTCGGCCCAAATTTGCAGCTTTCTCAAGCTAAGAACTGCCCTACTAGACAGGAAAAATAACATTTGATCTCAAGTGACCAACCATATTGTGTGTTGTTTTAGCTGGTGTTTAGAAGGCAGGGTTACCTGAATTCATTTACAGAGCAGCATGGGAAAACAAAGTCAATTAAGTGCACAGGTGTGTTCATCTACGGCAGACTGTCCGGAAAACTTTACTTTTTAGGATCATTTTTCCATATTAGTGGCAGCAAACAGTTGGAGAAATAATGAAAGTTTTTTAAAGAAGCTTCAAATCACGTCATAGCCTATATATTAATAAGGGCTGGGCGATGTATCGCATGCTATAGTCATGCACATCAGTAAAACCACTTTGATAAGCACTAAATTTCATTTTCAAATGGAGTGGTAAACACACACATCTATACACATGAGTG
The DNA here is from genome assembly GCA_032275025.1 of Enteromius treurensis. Classification (NCBI taxonomy): domain Eukaryota; kingdom Metazoa; phylum Chordata; class Actinopteri; order Cypriniformes; family Cyprinidae; genus Enteromius; species Enteromius treurensis. The sequence goes on along the minus strand of JAUCMU010000048.1, from coordinate 5,466,393 downwards.
ACTCTATAATAGCAAGTATGGTAACATTTATATACATATATCTTAATTATAAATTGTGCACACATTTTACTAATTCGTTTTTCTAAATAGCGACTAACTCAGTTTTCTAAATAGTTAAAAATAGAGGGAGCAAATAAGGGAGCTAAACTATTAATTGTGCAGGGCACTGTATTATTCATAATAGTATTACTAAATTAAACTAGAAAAAATAAACGCTATTGTTATATTTCCCTATAAATCTGAAAAAATATAAAATAATAACAGTAGCAACAACTGTAAAATTACAATAGTAATATTTATTGCCGTTTATGAGATGCTGAAAGCACCAGATCATGTGCTGCTCGTGTGTAAATGAACACAGCGCCACACTTCACTCTGAAACACTTCCCCACATGTATGCATTCATTAAAATGAGCACTGTCAAACATCAAAAAGATGGTATTTGAGCTTAAAGTCATGGGTATTTTTTCGGTAAAAACCTCGGGATTTCCCAGCAACCTGTCTGTTAGGATCAGATCCATAAAAACAAATAATCCCTCATTTCCAGAGTTCTGACAGTGTCTCATTTCCTTCAGGCAGACAAACTTCCCATGACAGCTGGACCCTGGGCACTATAAATATCCCCATCCTAAAAGCACTTATGTCACAGTTGCTGATCGGGTGGAGACACTACCAAACAAGCACAGCCAAGTCTGCCAAGCCACACTCACTGTATCTGTCTGCGCCGTCGCTGTCATGCTGTGGTTTCTCTTAAGTCTCTTTCACAACCTCGCCTGTACCACAATTATACTTGGCAAACAAACCAATGCGAGCGACTCCGTATTTGTGGCTCAATGAGCCAGTGTCCTGACAGAAACCAGCACAGAAACTCTATCATACCCTAAAATAATGCCACATCACATTATAAGGCAACTGCTGCACAAGAACCACATGTGAGATAAACGTTAACATATAATTTAATCAAGAGTATAGCATGCTAAATGCATAGTAGGCTAAATTAGGAGTCTTGTGTTTCCAGTCACAGTATAGATTTTCATCGTTTTTTGGGCTAATGTAGCCCACGACTACATTATGTTGTAAGTGTGTGGATAACTTAGGCCAGAAGTATTCTTCACATGAACATGCTAATGAAGACACGAATGTCTATCCAAAATATTAAGTGTGCGGTACTATACTAAAGGAGGCGATAGAGTTCAGTTGTCATTAAACAAGCTATTACTCAGCTATTTTGTTCCAAAATGTGTTTGATTGCAACTTAATTTTATACTTAATTCTTGGTTGTAAGTATATTGTAACAGTTTCGAAGTAGCAAATAACCCAGTGTGTAATTTCTGTACTATTTATTAATAATTTAGAATTATTACTATAGTTTTTTTTATATTTTTAGTTTTAATTTTCATTATAGATATTAGTTTTTTGTAATTTTGTTAAATGGTTTTTTTTCTATTTAGCTTTTTTTTATTTTAAGGCCTGTTCACACCGGGACGAATATCGCGCACGAATATCCACAACGTTTAACGCGGCGTGACTAAACAAAGGGCGCCAATGTGAGTGTACACACCGACGCGCAAAATGCCAGACGTAAAATCGTAATTTTTGAAAAAACGCCTCGGACTAATCTCCAGTGAGATTAGTGCTTTTGTTCACGTGACCGGAGCTGCTGAAGTTACAGAAAAACACGACTTGGTGGCGCTCAAGATCACTGCAAGAAAGAGGAAAGGAAACCAAGATGAATGTAGAGTTGCTAGTATCATTAGTTTTTGAACACAAACAGCTTTTTGATAAACGCGACAGCGACTACACAAATCTTGATAAGGGAGTTGCTATGGAGAGGAATTGCAGATCAAATAGGATTCGATGATGAGTTTCATTTTACTTAATTTTCTTTCATGTACATTTGCTTGTAACTGGAAGAGGAGGAAGAGGAGCTGCTGCTGCTTGAAAAACCCATGTTCTGTTTTACCAGTTAACAGAAAGTGTGAAAATTGTTTTGAAAAGAGCGTAAATACCAGCTCTCTTTTTCTTCTGTGTGACAAGCAAGTGTCAGAAGCACAGCGCCACCTTGTGTAGAGAGATATTTCTGTTGTTTATTAAGCGCCATACGAGTGGATACGCCAGTGAAAATCGCATGGGTATCCTGGCGAAAAACGTCTCGAAAAACGCTAACGAAATGCACGTGCGATATTCGTCCCGGTGTGTACAGGCCTTTAATTTTGGCTTAATTAAAGACTTTATTTCCAGTTAGTCATTTTAGTGTTTCTACTTATTTTGTATTTAAACTTATTGTGGTTTGTGTAGCTCTAGCTTTTGTTTCAGTTACAGTAGTTTCCAAAGCAACATTTCTCATTTTAAATCAGTGCTATTTTACTATTATTTATGCACAATTTATCAATATTTCAGGGTTTTTTTTTGTAATACATTCTAAAAATCTTAAGTTTAATTTTCAGAAATTGTTATGCGTTTTTTGTAAATTTAATCAGCTTTTTTTTATTCCATTAAAAAAATATTACTATTGTGGTTCATTTTTATTTCCGATTTTTTCCAGTAAGTAATTTTAGTTAGTAATTCCTCTAATATATATATTTTTAAACTTTTCTTTTAAATTTGATTTCAATTCTCTAATTTATTTCAGTAGTTGCCCTAATCCTGCCATTGTCAGTGCAGTCCACACATTTTGTGCCAGCAGATGCAAACTGGATTCAGTCTTTCTGATCAGGTCCCTCTGAAGTGATCAATAAAGCGGAAGCACAACCGCTGATCTCAATCCTGGTTTTTGTGGCAAAGCACTGACTTCTGGGCAGCGCCACAATAGTAACTGACAGCAGCTGCCAAGCAGACCACCAAAAAACAACTGGATGCCGATCAAGAAAGGAAGGAAGCAGAATCAATGATTGAGAATCAAGTTTAATTACTGAAATTATATGGGATTACAATTACACCAACTGCATTTGAGGTTTTGGCGAGACCGGCGTATCAGATGTCACACAGAGTTCAGAACTGATACATCACATATAACAAGGCACATGTTAAACATCACTTCAACACAATGCAAGTCACTTTGTTTGAGGAGCATTTAAAGGCCCCCAGCAGCTTCCGAATATGGCTGCGTGTCATGAATCTTTCATGGGTTTTCCCCATCATAACGTTTTTCAGAGCGGTGATATTCCTAGCCTTTGTCCTGCCTGAATGACCAGAAAAGAAACCCCACAGCTTCAGCTGAGCGGTAAATAACAAAAGCAGGGTGGTTGGAGCCGCACACCTGCAGCTGAGGGTGAACAGCCACTTTTGGAGGCCTATCCTACATTGAGATGAAAAGAGGGCTCACGTGGCTGCAGGACGCGTGTTGATCTGGGGAAGTCCTGAGGCAGGCTTGAGGTTTGGAGCCTTTTCAATTATTCAACACGCTCTGAAGTCTTATAGCAACCTCCAGATGCTTTCTATGTGCTGCTTCGATGAATCGTGCAGTGATGGAACAAGGAAAGAGTGTCTGAGTGACCCAGATTTGACAGGGATTCAATTGGGCGTTGTAGGATGGTGTCAAGCTAAGGTCAAAGAAGGGTCATGAGAATCAATTCACCGTTTCCTAACATGCCTTCAAGGACATTTGAATATTAAGTTATGGTTCATCCACAAATACAATTTGCTCATTGTTTACTCACTATTATGTCATATCAATTTATTTTTCTCGTTTCCAATAGCTTACCATAACATTACACAGTAATTATTATGTTATTATATAAAGAAATATTATTTCAGTATTTATTATTTTTATTTATTAATTAATAATAAAACATCAACTTTAATACTCACTGATAAACTTACAATGAACTTTTTACATAATTAACAGTTAAATAATATTTATTAAATTATCAATATAGTAAGTATTAATCAATAAATTGACTAATTAAACCAAATAACTATTTATATACATAATGACAATCCTTACACATAAAATAAACATTGCGTTATTAATAAATAATAACTTATAAATTATATTGTATTTATGTATTACAAGGGTATAATCATTTAAATTCAATTTCAATTTAAAAAATTTAATTATTTGCATTAATTACATGATAGTTATTGCATTACTACCCTCTGTAAATCTCACAAATAACTATTTCTATAATTATTTAATGCATATTGTGTTTATATAAATTATTTAAGAATCACACAATTATTTATTTATTAAATTATACTAATTAAATATTTATATACATAAATGCGTAATATGAACGATTAAAGATAAACATTTTATACTTAATATTTTAATTACATTTACACAAATTTTTTTACATATAATTATATTTCTAGAGAGATGTTAGAGATATAATTCCGTATTATAGTATAGCATATAGTACTGCAAGATAAATTTGTTTTTAACATTGAGCTCAGTTGCATTTTGACTGTCTAGACAAGGCAGTGCTGTACTGTATGAGTCAGGGGCATGTGCTGTGTCACTGACTGTACACACCAGTTTGTAGTAGCTGTATTGAGAAGCAATATGATGAAAGAGCCAGCTGATATCACCCTGCCCTCGCATTCACACTTCCCTGAATTTTGTCGGCTGCTTGTATGAAATCGCATTCCTGCAGGAGAGCATCACAAATGGTTCACTGATTATAGCAGTTGAACAGGAGCCAAAGGCCTCAGCGTAATATTAGCCATCCATTTACAGTTAAAGCCATTCCCATCAACATGGATAAACACTTTAAAGGCAAACAATAATCTATTAAACGTATGTTTATTTGTTTTTGTGTTCCTATAGGACACACATCTGTACAGCTGTAATAAAAAAAATTAAAAACTCTTATTAATTACTCTCCCTATTTCTGATGTTATTTGAGAGCTTTCCGACCCTGCATAGACAATAGAGACAATTTTTTTCTTTTTGGCCAATATGTTCAGGGCAGGACTTTTATTTTGATGGCTCTGATAACGGAAGTACTCATATACTCCCTCTTGCTCGCCGCCGTCATTCAGTTCAGTCTAATACGTTAAGAAGTCTATCTTAAAATCAAGTAATTAAATGTTAACAAAACATATTTTAATGATTGCTTTAATTTTTAGGAACAGAAATCAAATCAAATCAAGGCGTGATCAACAAATTTTAAACTTGTGATTTCAAATCATGCGGCGCTTTATGTGTTTGCCCAATCATGTTCGTGTTATTTTCACTGTGTGCTGTATGTAATATGAGTGTTTTATTAGAACAATATAATTCTCAAAGCACACAAACTACCCAGAATACTGAGCGCCCTGTTGATTGCAGTATTTACTACCTTTTTAATTAGCCTTTTATATAATATGTATTACATTTGTATTTTTTTGTGAAAAATACTTTGTCTTATATGTTTATATTACACATTTATATTTTAATCCATTTTCAAATTATTTAAAATTTCTTAAACATTAATTAAATTAAATAAAGTTATATCAGCCTAAAATCGGCTATCTGCCTTCAAAAAACGCATATCGGTCGACCACTAATAGGCAGCAACACAACTGACGCGTTCAAGGAAAGTTTGAAAGGACATTATTAAAATAGTCCACCTGACACCAGGGGTCCAGCTGTAATGTTATGAAGCTATGCATGTTTTCCTTGGATACAAAAAGTATTCTCGTTGCTTCCTAAAATGACTGTTGAACCACTGATGTCACATGGACTATTTTAACAATGCCCTGACTAACTTCCTGGGCCTTGAACGTGTCAGTTGCATTGCCATCTGTGCAGGATTTCATTAAAATATCTTAATTTGTGTCATTTCTGAAGACAAACAAAGGTCTGACAGGTTTGTAATATTTCTTTATTTGGAGGACTACTGAAGTAGATGTGTCAAATGAGTTTTTGTTTATATTGGATGTCAATGGGATCCAATGTTTCTAATGCATACAGCTTTGGCACACAAGTAACATTTTTTCATAGTGGAGCTTTAAAGCATGCTCTCAAATTGTATTTTGTGTTTAAAATAAAATGTGACATCAAAATAATATACATGTATTAAAAAAGTTTCCAGGAAAAAGCATGTCTGTGACTGGTCAGAAAGACAGTATGTTATTTTTTCCATAGCACAACAGCGTTTGTTTTTTTCAGTTTACGAATAAAGTTCGGTTTGAGAGTAATTCATCTCTCAGCTGTCGGCTTCATTCTGACATGAGTTCATGAGTTTGTGTGAGTGTATGTGTCTGTGTCCATATGTAATCTATGACCATCTTGCCTTAATTCATCTCGCTGACAAATGGGACCTCTGTTTGGGGCTCACAAATATGAAATGTGATAGAGAACAGAGCCGAGTTAGCCTGCTTATTCGTCTGTTTGCACACTAAATGAATATATTACTTCCCACCCACAAGTCCAGCACAAAAGCCCCTCTCTCTCGTGCCTCTGAATGGGCCTGTGAAGGCTCTTTGTAGCGTGAGGTTGTCTTGACGACACCCCATGGTCCAGCGACGAGAGAAGTCTACGTGGACATGTGCTCCAGTCAGGGAGTCTATCAGCTCACACTAAAACAGGGCCTTAAAAAGATCGCATTTTATTACCCAAGTTTACACCCGCTGAAAATAACTAGCACCTTTAAATTAAATGTGTAGCTTAATAAGATTGCCAAACCCTGCATTTTTTACAATATGTGAATTAAAATGCATTGATTACGAACAGTGGGTCAATCTGAGAGAAACATATTAATATTAGATTAATCTAATATTAATAAACTAACATATGGAACAACATGGAAATATTGCATGATATGAGATATGAGTAATATGAGTAATCAATTCTTACGGTTTTACTCTACCAAAGTTTGGAGGGGTTTTTTATGTTTTCGAAACAAGTCTCTTACGCTCAACAAGGCTGCATTTGTTTTCTTAACCCCCAAATTAAAGTAAAAATTGTGAAATATTTTTACAATTTAAAATAAATACTGTCTATTTGAATTTATATCGAAATGTAATTGATTCCTGTGTGGCGATGTCGGATTTTCAGCCTCATTGCTCCAGTCTTCGTCACACGATCCTTCAAAAATGATATGCTGATTACTTATTATTATTGATACTGTAAACAGCTGCTTCATTTTTTTCAAGATTCTTTGATAAATAGAAAGTATAAAAGAATAACACTTAACTGAAATGGAAATCTTTTGCAATAGTGTAAAAGTCTGTAACCTTGCTGCTGACTAAAAGTATTAGCCTATAACAAAAAATCTGATATTAAAACCTTTTAATGGTAATTCAGCAAATGTAGAAGAATGTAGAAATATATTGCTAAATAATATAAAAAACAAATAGAAAGTCACATCACAGGACACTTGTCTCACTTCTTGAAGTTTTTTGTCAAATACCCAATTATTTGCATTGCTTAATCTCAAAATAAAGCAAATACTGTGGTTCCTTCATGTAATGTAACCATCACTAGCAGTGAAATCTGAATTTGTTTGTACCTTAATGTCACCTTTGGCAGTCTAATAGTGAGATCCTTGTGTAAATCACTCTCACACACAGTGGCTTTTCTCACAGACTTAAGGTGGAAAATACAGAATAGACGTCAGAGCTAAATATTACTGCGGTAGCCCAGGAACTCATTTAGTATATGTGTTCAGGTCAGTGTTTTTTCATCATTTTTCTACAATTATGTTTAGGGATGAAGCGAATGATGTTGTGCAAGGAAACCTTCACCTAAAAACAAAAGCCCTTGGCTTTCTTTGCACATTCTGGGTTGTTCTAAAGCTTTTTTAAATACCATTCTGGCAGCTCTTTTCATTTAAGTGTTACGTCTTTTGCGCTCCACTAAATACTGGAATAAAAAAAAGACGTGCAAATGAGTACAGAACCTTCTTTTTCAATGAACGATTCCTTTAATATGCCAAGAAGAAGTCAAATACTAAAGATAAGTCACATCAAGGATAAGCACTGAGAACACAAGAGTATAAGTGGGCATGATTTATACTGTGATGACTGCAGTACAGTCTACAGGCGTTGTGGGAAGCTGATGTAACGGATGATAATTCATTCACAGGTGCCTGAGGCTGTATTATTTCCAGAGAAGATCGCTGAAAACATGGACTTATGAAATACCCCAGAGTCTTGCACCCCAGCTGTGGTAGAAATGGAGAAGTCCGATTTTTAACTTCGTAACTATCTGGGCTCTGTGGGACAAGCCTCAGAGATTAGAGATAATGAAACTGATCTGTTCTGTCAAATAACCTGCACCTTTTGAACTGTTTGATCTCTTATTTGAGAGATCGACTAAATAGGGTATACATTTCTTTAAATTGCCAATGTTTATTACATTAGTTTCAACATTTTTCTTTTCCAACCATGGTGCATTTAAAAAAAAAGAAAGAAAAGAAACAGTTTCAGTTTAAGTCTATTTACCCAGAAATAAAAAGTGCTGTCATTATTGACTCACTTTACTGTCATTCCAAAACTATATGACTCTTTCTCGTTTCTTCAGAACACATAAGAAGATATTCTGAAGAATGTTTGAACTGTTACAGTCAATAATGTTGGAATAACATGAGGGTGAGTAAATCATCATTATTTTTGAGTGCACTGTCCCTTTAAGGTTAAGTGGAAACATTACTAAAAACAATGACTAACAGTTTTGTTCACATTTAGCCACATCAAGTATGATTGAAAATGCATTAAAAAAACCTGGGAAAATAAAACACAAATGGTAACACTTTGCAATAAGTTTAATTTTGTTTAGCCATATTAATTTGGTTAATCATATTTTGTTAATTCATTGTGAACTAAAAATGAAAAGGTACCACACTGAAAAATAATTAAAAGCCTTTGTTTATGATTTATTCAATTTAATGAATAGTAAATAGCATCAAATAGAATTGAGTAATCAATTGTGTTGTGTATTTGTTTTAACATTAATTTTAACTAAAATTTTAATTAAACTGCATAAATATCAAAGGCTTAAACATTTTTTTTTTTTACTAATGTATTATTAAAATAAAAAATACAGATGTGCCTGTAAAGACCTGAATTATGAACTAATATGAACAGGTGCAACCGATGTTAACAAAAACTAATAAATACTGGGTAACACCTTGTAGCTTAGAAATAAAGAGTGTGACAGTCAAACCATAAACCCTCATTTTCATTCACTCTTTTTGGCTGAATTACAGCAGCAGGTCTGGTGTGACTGGCCTGTTCTCACCAGCGTGGACAATAGTTTCTCACCCATTTGTCCTGTGTGTTGTCTGATCCAGTGCCAGAGAAGCCATGCTGAAGTAATCATAAAGGGGCTTCACTCTTCCATGCAGCTCGCCACAGCCAGCCTTTTCTTTTAATACCCTTCATCCTATTTTTACCAATCCAACCTGGTAATAAATTCACACCGAACACCGCAACAATAAAATAACTGAAAGAAGTTTTAGCAATAAAAATCAATACTTACCCCCCGAAACAGCCCTGGGGGGTGCACCAGCACACATCCTGAACGAATTAAGATCAATTCAACTCAAATTGACTCTGGAGTAATGGCCGGGAAGTCAATCTGAAGCCAGTTGGTAAGCAAGGAGCCAAACAAACAGTCAGACACCACCACTCACTGTGAAAATAACAATCTATTTTTTTTCCTGATTGATTTTTGAGTGGGCAAAACCTGGGGGGAAAATAAGCATACATTGCCAACACAGCCATGCAGCTGTTATCGCATATGGAACGCTTTAAACAAGGGAATTACAATCTGACGACATATGAATCGCAATCGATACCAGTTATTAGTTCAGATAAGTCTCGCACGTACGCCACATGAGTTCATCGTTTTTAATATAAATGAGCAAGCAGGAGTCATTGATGAATTACTCCAAATACCGGACGACGGCGGTCTAGGACAAGGTCAACGTAAAGGGACTGCGAATTTTGGACCTGCATCACAATCAGCAGAATCTACGTCAACAAAGAGGTCCACCCACAAATGAGCTTTTCAAGCAAAGGACGGAGGGAGCTTTCATGACCTTCTGTTCCAGTTTTGGAAGGGGGACAGCTTCATTTGAAAGACAATGGACTACCCCCGGACACACACATTGTCCTTGCTGGCAGATTGCAAATGAGAAGAATCTAAGCCATAGCGTTTAGAGTGGGAGGTCTACAGTTGTCAAGCACTTTATGAAATCCCTTCTCTTTGGTTTCATTCACTCACTTGGATGGAAACGCACAAATAAGCATGCGCGCGAGCCCACGCCACACAATTAGACAATTGCGAGTGATCAATCTCCAGCCCTCTCAGTCATCGCTGACAGGAAATCGTTGCAGATCGATGTTCGCCTGCCAAGTTGAAAAGCCCCGGTGTCGCTGACTGTGGGCATGAACGTGGGGCGGCTGGAAGATCGACCCCGGTGGGTGGAGCTCTGCAGGTGGTAGAAAATAAGACATCTGTCTGTTTGTTTCCTCAGAGCGATGGGATGGCAAGAAAGCGAGGACGTGAAGAGGTGACGAGTTCCGCCCGGGCTGAAAGGAGAGCCGAGGAACTGAAAAGCGCAGCAGATGCCTCCTCTCTCAGCGAGAGCTCTCCACGGCGCTGTCCACCAGGACGCTCGCATCTGCCCTCAGAGTCAGGACAAAGGACACACGTTTGGGCATCTGCATCTGGCTGTCATTCCAGAAAATCGAAAATTTATCAGCCCACGCGCGCTAGTTAGCCTTTAACCTCACTCTTAGACCCGTTTCACATCACAGTCATATCCAGATTCAAAGAGGAGGTCAGAGTATCAGAGTATAAGACATTTCTTGAATAATACATCGAGTAGTTCCTTTAATTACAGTCACAGTCTTCCGGTTTGTTTGTTCGTTCTGGTTTCGCAGTAAATGGTAGGGCTGTAATGATACACCAAACCCACGATTCGGTTCGTATCACGATTTTTTTTCGTGGGGGGTGGGATAAAAAAAAAAAAAAAATATATATATATATATATTAAATAACATTTGAAAAATCTTTATAAACTGAACACCAAAGAACAAGATTAACTATGCAAATTATTAACAATATAAATAGAAATGCGCCAGGCTTGGTAATAGATAACGGGGCTCGAGCACACTGAGTAAATACTTGAGCCCCTCGTTATCAACAACCGAAAATGGTCGCATATCTATGGCGGTGAATCTATGCCAATAATGCGCGAGCGCACCACTGAAGAAACGGGAGCCACAAGCTAATTTTTAAAACCGGGGTGTGTCGCGATGCTCCCTTATCACACCACGACACAGGATCGCGGATCTGAGTGTCGCTATTTCGGTTTCATATCGTGTACCGTTACAGCCCTACATGAAGCGTCTAAAAACGAGTGGAAAACGCGAGGCGCGTAGCTTCTTCCACCAATTTCAAAGCGCTTGGGCGCTCGCGCTTCTGTAGCGTCTGCTGTTACTAGGCAACCATTAAGTCGCTGTCAGTTACCTGCTTTGGATTTTTTAACTGCGCGGCTCTATTGAAAATGAAGAGGAATGAGGAAAATGGCGCACACGGTCTACGAACGCGGGACGCTCAGCTTTCCCGATTTAAAATGGCTCAAATAATCAATAAATACCATCTAAGACTGACTTTACAAGACCCGCCCCCAACCCCCAACAAATAATTTTTCAGCGGATCTACACGATTCACGTGGGTCACCTGTTTTGGCTTCAAAATGGCAAATTTCGCCGAAAGGTGAGGGATTTTCATGCCTGTTAAGATTACCTATAAAATAAGAAAAACATGCTGTTCAATGTATGTATGTATAATGTATTAACTAATGTTACCTTATTAGAAAGTGCTATTGTGCTATATGTACCTCCACACACGTTTTCATCCCTGAGGCAGCAGCGTAGTGTAGTGGTGTGTTTTTCTTGTTATCAGTGGCACTGACGTCAGCACTCTCATATTCACCACGGTCCAGTTTGGCGCCGGTCCACTTCAGGATCATTTGGAGGCACTCGGCCCGTCTGCGTTCATCTTCATAGGGACGGGCTAGTCGCGGCTGCAGTGCCCCTTCGGATAGCAAGATATTTGGCCCCGTGCATAAAACATGCAATGTGGTCTCATTGTGCATGTTACGTTTGTTGGGGTTCCCATCCTTGCTGAAGAGGAAGGACCTGTGAAATCATGGCATGATGGAAGACAAAAAAAAAAAAATACAGATTTTTAATTTGCAAAAATTAGTTCAGATTTTAGGGATGTATTGATGATAACAATATGCCAATGATTATTTTTACACCTCACAACCCTAACATATAACTTTCCGAAAGCAAACTAATATGGAGTCTCTTTACAACAGCTAGAAATCGTGAGCAACACTGGCCTGCTGATTCAGACCCAGAATCTTCAGCACATTTGCAGTTGAAACAGCTGTTTTGCCTTAAAATAACTTTCAAAGATTGGCCCCTAAAAATTCCACTCTTTTTAGGCCAAAGAGTTTCACACTGAGCCGGAAAAACAGCAGAATGTGATGATTTGTGTACATGATTTGAGTACTTCTAACAGTTTGAAAGCATTTAAGAACCAAGGAAATCTTGTATAATTTATAAAATACTGCGTGTGTGTCAGATTCAAATGTTCTGCAGGTCATTGACAGTGTGAGAGTGTCTGCAATGAGGAAAAGGAAAACATTTGGCTTAAAACCAAATTCGTTAAAATCTTCTCTCTGTAGTCATGTTGGTTTCATATGGCTATGAATATATACCATTTTCAAGGTTATAGTTTATTGTCTCTCAAAATTTCATGAGGTATTAAAAGATAGTTCACCTGAAAAACAAAAATGAAAATTCCGTCATTAATTACTCACCCACCTGTTTTACAAAAAAATTTAAAAAAACGAAAATTTACACAAAAATTAGAAACCAAAAACTATCAAGGCAATCATTAAACATCTGGAAATTAGAAAGCCTCTTGTCTACGATAGCTTAATTAAAACTAAGCAGAATACCAAATTGTTAAATATTACTTGTAGGGGTGGGCCTAGATTAATTTTTTTTATCTAGATTAATTTAGAAATTAATCTAGATTAACATGGCTCATTTGAATTCTGCCAAAGACATTCAGAATATGTGTGCTACCTAAATAATGACTAAAAGTAAAGCCCTATTCGGACGGGACTAGTTTCACAAGGGGGTCATTAGAGAACGTTTTGTTTCACAGATGTACTTGGTGATTTTAATCCCATCCGAAACCATGTCTGTGTTCTTCTCTCACAACCTCTCTGATAATTCTAGAGTCTGAATGCGATGTCTGTGATGTTCTTTTTCACAACGCGATTCCTTGTGTGTTTTAGTCAATGTGATATGCAGTAGATGCTCTTACCACACACACGTTTAAAGGGGTCATACGGTGGTACATGCACTTTTACAAGCTTTTTGCACTGAAATGTGTGTTGGGAGTGTGTGTACACAACCATCCTACAATGATAAAGATCCACAAGTAGTTTTCTTTTGATTTAATAAAAATAAGTTGCCCCTTCTGAAATCAAGTCATTCTCAAATGCATGTCGGGCGGCGTCACACCAACAGAGGCCACTCCCACAATAGTTGATTGACAGCAGCGTGGTCAGGGGCTGGGTCAGCGGAGCTTGTGAAGATTTAAAGGGGAAGTACACAGAACAGAGTGATTTCTAAAGGGCTGTTTATGACAGGGGACAATAAGCGTTTTTTATACTATCTTTGAGAAATTTTAAAACAAACTATTTTACAAACTTTCCAATAAGACCCTAAAGAATCATATTAGCTTGTGGAAAATTGCCTTTGTATGACCCCTTTAAACAATTTCAGAGTTGCATTGCATGTATGAACTTTATTTGGCTTTTTTGGTGTACAATGGGACCAGTCTAGTTAAGCGCGGAGTAGTTTCTCTTTGTATGTTGGACGCTGTAACTTGAAAACATTTAATCCCACCTTTGGCTTCTAATGTTAACCGGTACCGGCAGATTTAAGCAACCAATTTGGAGCATGTTTTTCCAGGTGACAACTTGGTGGAAATGTGAAAGCTGGGAAAAAGCGAAGAGCTCGAGTTTACAAATGCTTTTATAAACGTTTGAGCTGCCAAACTCATACGATTGCTGCCGTTAAACCTCACGTTAACTCACCAAACACACAAAACCACATAAACACACACATGCTTATTTAATCGAGGTCGTCTCTCCTGCTGGCTTTCATTAGCGTCAGCGAGGAAAGGTCAATGGTGTGCTTATTGTTTTATGAAGCTTTAGTCTGAAAGCCTGAGGCTGCGGTAACAACACTGCTTCTAGAGTTTAATGGAGTGTTTGTGTGTGTTTTCGTGAACCGGTGGATGTTGGTTTTGGACGAGGAACCGCTGGGGAATGTAATGAGGCTCCCAGTCTCCTATTATGGGCCGATACGGTGTACTGCTTGTTTTGGAGAGTTTCTACAGGATTTGATATCGATGACAAGCCGGTTATGGGTTATTTATTGGTGTGCTGGTCAGTGCAGCCTCTCTGATACTGACTTTTCTCTTCTCAGAGTAATCAATGGGAGACGCCAAGGCCTGCACGAGTGTGTGTAAGCCGCTGGAGCTTTCTAATAGAGCTGTGGGTGTCTCTTCATTAATCAATGTCCAAACTGCACGCAGGATCTCTCACATATAGACTAATGAAATCACTGCACGCCGCGCCGCCGCCTCTGCTGTTGTTCCTCGACTCGCCTTCTTTTAATTGGCAAGTGGCTAATTTTCCTCAACGTTTAATCAGCTCTGAAAGAGAGCGTATCTCGAAGCGGCGCTCCATTGGTTTCTTCACGAGTCTGACTGCGTTCGGTGGCCGTGCGTGAATCTGGACGCCTGCCAGTGGGGTTTTTGGACGCCGTCTGAGTGTTGACGCAGACGTTCTGTCAGATACTTTCTCTTTATTTCTCTGTCTGTCCTGTCTGAAACGGCAGCCTCAGCAATTGAAAAGTAGGCTAGCATGTGTTTTTGTGATGTAACTATTAGCTGGTTCAATTTAAGTCAGCCAAATGGGTAAAGGGATAGTTTACCCAAATATTTGATTACTCACCTTCATCTGAACACAAATTAAGATATTTTTGATCAAATCCAAGAGCTTTCTGACCCTGAACAGACTTTCTGGGTAACATGTTGGTTGCATTGCTGTCTGTGGAGGGTCAGAGAACTCTCAGATTTCATCAAGTATATCTTAATTTGTGAAGGTGAATGAAAGTCTGAAGCGTTTGGAACGACATGAAGGTGAGTAAGAGTTCTCAATTTTGGGTGAACTGTCCCTTTAAGAATCATTGAAAGGGTAATAGCTGCTTCAGCTGATTTTTGCATTGGGGTCTCTCTTCCACCCCCTTTTGAACCATAAAATGACAAATAGCATGCCCTTGCCCCATTTTCACAGTGCTGGTACCCAATGTGCAACCGTTCTGGGTGTGTGCTGCAAAGAAAAGCCATTCTGGACAGGAAAAATGGTCCCTAACCCCATTAAACTGCTGGTCTTGAACCAGTAAAACTGTAGCATTTGAGGCCAAGGGGCAGAATAACGGGGGGATGTTTTTTATTTTATTTTATTTTATTTTATTTTATTTTATTTTATTTTATTTTATTTTATTTTATTTTATTTTATTTTATTTTTACATTTAATTTTTTTTAATTATTTTATTTTATTTTTTAAATGCATAAATAATATTAAATTAATCATATATTTAAATTAATAACATACAAAAACAAAAACATTAATTTAGCAGATGCCAGGCAAAATCAGTTTACAAGATAAAGTTGCTGCAGTGCACAGCTGCACCGACCAGGCAATTTGACCCATCTGTTCTAAGATGATTTTATTATCAATTTCCATTTGTATTGACATTAATTCATTTTGCAAAGATACATCATGTGATTGATGGCTTTCATCAAAAGCAACTTTTAAAGACACAAGTTACTTTGAAATGTCTTTTAGATTTAGTAGGTTCTCTGAGCTCTGCTGTGTTTGTCTGTAGTAACAGTCGGTTGCGTCATCAGTCGGCTCTCGAGCCTGGCTGGTTCTGAGAGGGTCTCAGGGGGCCGACCGTCGAGGGCCCCTCAGGAGGCCGTGAGGAGGTCCACGCCAATGCTGTCAATTTGTAGTCTCTGGGAGAGAAACAAGCCCGAGGCAACCTGTCGTCCCTAGTTTAGATGGGGCATTCCCAGCGGGACTCTCCTATTGGTTGATCTGAAGCGTCAGTCATCGTTAGAGTGTAACCATGGCGACGCAATTCCCACCTCCCATACCTCACCAACTGCCTTCTATGTCCCTGAGCGAAACCTGCAGTATGGTGAAATTGTCTTGGTATATGATTATCATGCAAACCTGCGGTTGAACAGTGTGCTTTGTTTTTACTGTTCCCCCAGTATTAATTGGATTGGTAAAATCATATCATGCTATAAGGCCAAATATCACGGTGAACCGCTGCTCTGTTGTGTTGATCCACTTGGAAACAACTCACTAGTCCTTCAGATCTACAGAGAACGAAATCTGAACGCTAAAACCCACCTCATAAATACCCACTAAACGATTTAGTGGTATGAGAGTTTTGGTATTCTCAACGCTCGCTGAAACAAATCAAGGGATTAGATGCAAACTTCTTCTCGCAGGAACAAAACCAATATTTGAACAGAGGTAGGTGAGACTTCAAAGACTTTCTTGTGTGCCCACCCAAGGAGAAAAAGATAAAGAGAGAGAAGCAATGAAAGAGAAACGCTCGAGTGGCTTTACCCGCTAATGCCTGCATGTTTCCCCTCAGGCGAGCCGTGCACCCTCCACTCGTTTCAACAGGTCCAATTCTCATACGTAAACCTAAATACTAGACGTAAATATGTGAAAATCTAGATGCAGATGTTTCCAACATGAATAAACTCTGATTCTGCATTCAGTTATGATTCAGGTAGGAAAGTATAAGGGATGCATGATGCATAAATATTGGCTGATAATAGATTTGACTAAATTTATCAATATATAATGTATAGTTGCAAGATGCATAAACTTAGCAATATGAAATATAATATATATATATAATATCTTTATGTGAGTGAATCTGCATAATTATTATTTGCATGAATGTTAAAATACAATTTCTTTATTTATTAAAATGCATTAAAAATAAATAAACTGAAATAGAATTTTTTACACTGTTGATTTTGTTTTTTAGAGCGTGAAAACCTTGTATATGTAGCTCTTTTCCAAAACATGATTTACGCTTATGTTTCATGCCAAACCGCTATATTTCCTTGTTTAAAAGTACGTCAAGATGCAGATGCAAGTGCCAAACCTGTTTTTAGCCTAAATGCGATATGTCCTCTCGACCAATCAGAATTCGTTCCGATGCAATCCAACATAGCGCCGCTTTGAAGCGTTTTTGAAGCGTCTTCAAAATCAAAACAGGTTTGATGGCCTGGATAAACCATTAAGACCTACACCTAGGGGTAGAAAACACAGACTGGACAAAGAAAATCACAAAAAAAAGAAAATCCCATTTACGTTCTCAAACTTGGATATACCATCATAGCCGACCATTGCATATTTATTATAATAGCGCAGGTTTAACATTAAAAACATTATTATAACGCGAGTGAAAAGTCCTGGATGTAAACAAACGAATTTTGTGCAGCAGAGAGGTATTTTATTTATTTAATGCATTTGCATTTCTTTGATTTATATTGATTTATAGTATTTATTTATTTTTATTACTATTAAATATGTATTTAACAAAATAGGTTGCTATTGTTGACTAAAATTACAATGCTAATATTTATTTCGTTTTTGTTTTTTTTTCTATTTTCAAATAGTAATCCCTCAAGCTTATATGTTGAAAAACTTGCTATATCATGTTCATAAATGCTGTGCGCATATATTGACTTAATATAAAGCCGTATCACAAGCAGTGTCCAATTTTAACATCAGCGTATTGGCAAGATTCTCTTGAAACTCTAGTTATAAATGATAGTGCAGCAATTAGTCACGGATAGCATTTGAATGCTTATTATTTATATTCAGAAGGTTAAGATATTGGTATTTAGTCACGGACACAATATGGAGGCATTCTCCGTCTTAAAAGTGTTTGAGAGATGCAGGGAAATCGAACGTCCCTCTGTGGCCTCTTTTAGTCGTGAACGTTTATTCTACCGTTGAATCAAGACTTCTATTGTTACAGAGAGATACCCTCGGTCTCCCCGAGGACGTCCCGAGAGATTAATTGATTCCAGAACTATTATTTGTCATCATTACCCTCCATTTCCTGTTGCCATTGCGCCATTGTCTGTGGAATTACTGCTTGAGAGGGCCGTTTTGCTGTGCTTTTTGTATTCGGCTGTTCTGTAGGGAGCTAATGGCGTGTAGAATCAATTTCTGTTTGGCCTCGGTCCCTCGCTGGAAGCTGGATAGAAGTTTTGCGGACTGCTCCCGCCGCTTTCGTTTAGGGCACGGGATGTGTTTTGGATTCCTTTTTCGTCTTGAAAAACGAAAGTCTAAGGGGGCACGGAAAGGGTAGAATCCGATTTATGGATTCCGACGGCCTGCTCGTCCGCAGACGTATTGCTTTCAGACCGCAGCTTATGAACTAAAGGTGAAGGAATCTGTAAGTGTTTTCCAAATCATCCAGCGTGGCTAGATCACCATGCCGTGGAGCAGAAAGTTAAAGTTCGTTTTGCACCGTTTTTCCTCTGCCAGAGGTCGTGGAGTGTAGAGCTAGTTGAACTTCAGCAAGCGCTGGGCAAACACTTCGCATCAGATTTCACACTGTTGAGCCTTCGCCACGTTTGCATGTGACAGTGGGCCTTTATTATTGTAATTTGATTAATGGCGAAGTCTTTGTCGGAGCCTGCTTCAATAGTGCCATTGTGTCAATGGACCAGAAGTGACTTCCCCCTCCCGCTGGGTCTTGAAGACTGCTGAAACCACCGCTCGTTGGAGGGGAAAATAATTTGACAGGCCCCTCTGAGGACTCCCATAATGCCCCCCGTGGGCCCGGCTGCTTGTTCTCACTCGTGTGAGTGATGAAAGAAGGGGGCACAAAGAATCAGCCCTCGTTGTCTTGCCGTAATCAATTACCGGACTGCAAACGCTCCCCCTAGAGCAGCGTCATCGCTTCCATCAACACAAGCTGCAGTAAATACAGTCTTGTAAACAGTTTGTTTGTGCTCTCAGATTTTTTTAAATTCTTTTTTCCCATGCAATGATGGTTTTGCATGCACATGAGATGCCTTTTCGGTATTAATATAAACCCTTTACTTTATTAGAGTGCTGTCCTAGTGACTAGCTAAGGGTGGTTGTTGTTGTTGGTGGTGTTGTCTCATTTCCAAGTTGCTTTGCATAAAAGTGTCAATTCTTGCATGTTTCTTCAAAGCATAGCAAAAAATCTGGTTGCAAATTAAACTAAGGTTACTAAAAATAATATGATAAATGTACAAGCTTTTAGTGTAAATTAAATGCTAATATTATTTATAAATTGAATACTAATATTTTACTACACACACCATAGGTAGGTAGGTAGGTAGGTAGATTTTAATTTATAATTTATTATTATTTAATTAAATAATGGATGGAATACTGGATGGATGGATAGATAGATAAAAATTGTATTTTCTATCATTTATTTCAATTTTTTCTTCCAAATTCTACTTGGACACCTGTATTGTTTTCATA
>JAUCMU010000048.1:5372005-5423897 GCA_032275025.1 Enteromius treurensis | reverse complement strand
TTCAGCGATTCCTTATAGTACAAAACCGCTGTCAGTCAAAAGGAGATGCAATCTTTCGACAGACCCTCCAATCATCATGCAGAAGCTCGGAGTCCAGGCCAGCCCACTCCTCATTTGCTCCTCATTCACCCCCAGAGACACTGAGCGTCCGTGGGCGGGACATAATCGCAGCGTTTATCCAATGACCGTCTAGTTTCAAAGCAGTGAAAAAAAACGTTCAAAGCGGCCGCTTTGAAGTCAATGGACGCTGGGCTTCAACGGGGAAATGCACTGTGACGCTAAAGGAATGTATGAGAATAAAATCAAGTCAGCCGACCTGCTGTATCTAACTGATTCTGAACGAACTTATCTTTGAGATGAACGTTTTCTAATGCATTTTTAGTTAATAAAATGTTAATACAATAGTGCATAATTTGACCATTAACTTTGTGACATTATAGGGGAAGTTGAGCTTCCCTTGCAGTCTTAAAGAAATCGCCACTGTTCTAAACTATTACTTTTGTGATCCAAAGAAGAAAAAAGTTATAAGGTTTGAAAAGACAAGAGGATGAGTACATCAGAGGGTCAGCCTTTAATTTAATAACAAAACTTCACATAACTGCAATTCTACAAAGCTGATGTGTACACTGCATAATAAATACAGCAGCACTACAAGGATGATATTTTGAAAAAAGTAACCAAGCCGTTTTGGTCACCGCTGACTTCCATAGTAGGAAAAAATACTATGAGAGTCAATGGTGAGCTTTTTTCAAAATATCTTCCTTTGTGTTCTGCAGAACAAAGAAATTAATGCATGTTTGGAACTACTTAAGGGTGAGAAAACGATGACAGAATTTTAATTATTGGGTGAACTATTCCTTTAAATTCCTTTTCAGGCATGCTAATAAGCAACAAGTGGGAATTGCTCCCTATACCAAAGTGTTACCATTATCTATATAACAAAGTCAAAATAATCAAAATCATTAAATTGCAAAACAATACAGTGTATCACCACCACATTGCTGCGGCACATATCGCTGGAACGAAAGCCAAAGCTCTTTATTATGTCTTCCTGAGGCTTAAACGTGGCTTCCATTGAGTTGATCTCCATGGCAACGCTACTAGTGCCATATTTCTTAATGGATACCATGGGCTCCACTGATTCAGACTGCAGGCAGCACGGTTTCTCACCAAGGGGGAAGCATTCAAAACAGTTTCCCTCTGCAGCTATTAGACGTGTGCATGCAAACACACTATTACCCAAACAAACTGACAGGTTAGGGGTTTAAAAACCTCGTAAGAGGCTCTTCTGGTTGTAGAAAATGCATTATTGTGTTGAGCAGAATACAACGCTTGACTGTAAAAATAAAACTGTATCAAAAAGGAATGACAAACACCTGTAGAGCTATTACATACTAGCGATTGCCACAGAACCCAGCACACTTCCTAGATGTTGTATTTAGAATAATTCCCTTTCATTGCAACACAATGGATTAAAGACTAATTGGAATATGGTGCCTTCTAATTTAATGAACTATAATGTCAATGTATTCATCGGCAAATGCATTGTTTGTGTTCATGAATAAATTGCAATGGATAAATAAATCAATAAATACATTATCAATCAGTAAATTATGCAGATAGTTCAGTCAAGTTAAGATGTCACAAAGCAAAGCTCAATCTGAGCAGGTGACCCGAACAGCCAATTATATTCTAAAAATAGCGCATGTAACACTCTTGGATATTGGCTGCTATGCTTTAATAAACCCCCCCATGGATTCATATTGACAAAACCAATAGCTTAGAAACATGCCTCCTTTTGCATTTTGATTAGATGAAAAATTGCACTGTGGATACGATGGATAGCACTGGTAAGAAGCACAAAATATACTACTTCTACGATGAAAAGACCTTCTGATCTCTTGGATTTAAAACACAGAATTGTACTGCCTTGCATTAATGACTAAATAAATAAATAGAGTGTATTCTGAGCTCATTAGGCAAGTGTAGTTACACATACATCATATCACTGAGTTTCCTGAAGTGTGTCAGGTTTGTGAACAATATGACATTTGATCATTAGTTCAACATCTGCTCACTGTCTTCATCTGTTCCCTTTTCATTTCTGGCAACTGCAAGTTTTAAAAGGTAACGTATGTAAAACAAAGCACTTACTTTTTATGGGTTTCGTATCTGCCGGTGGCTCCAAGACTCTGCGAATATAAAAATGCAAAAAAGTAGGATTTTAAATATTATTTATATTAATTACGAGTTAACCTTGATTATAAGATTAACTCTTAAAATCATAAAACTTGCTTAAAGATTCAAACTTTTGCTTAGAAAGTAAATGACATGTTTCATAATCATAACTTTTCCAAACTAATCCAGATTGTATAAGTATTGAATTACCCATAAGTCAAATAAAGGCAACATGACAAAAATGCAAGACACTGAAGTGACTGAATTACTATTCTAGAATTCCACAGCAGACACGCCGATGCGTAAACCAGATGTTTAAATGTGGCCCCTCGTTGCTTACGTAAGGTGAGTTAAAGAAATGAACACTCTACTACCACAGAGCCAAATACAAATATTTAATCTTCTAATTACGCCATAATCAATGCAGACACCAAAGCACTTCTGTTACCAGAAACTGTCCTCACGCTTGGGAATGGCAGTCTCACGGTTGTCATAGCAACTTTCGAGAATATGTTTTGAAAATTACCTTTTTTCTGTAGATGTTCATCTGACATCTAACACCATGTACAAGTGCTGAAAACTGTCCACATCGATCAGCTACCAATGCATGAAACCCGCCCGAAGTAAAATACTGTACATCACAAGTGTTATTATGGATGAAGCATGCAAAAATAGATTTGTACAATGACTGACCTGTTACAACATATATTTTACAGCGATTCTTATACATACACACATACATATATATAGTATAGTATATATATATATAGCATTTTTTCATTATATATATACATATATATATATATATATATATATGAATGGGTCAAAGTAAATGAATGGGCTATTTATAAAGCAAACCAATTGCTGCACCATTTGGTCACGACTAAATCTTAAAACAGCTGAAACATGAAATGATATGTGGTTGAGCCAGCTTTAGACTTTATGTTTTTTCATGTCTGCAACCATCATGACATTTGTGGAACTGATGAGTAAATGTGTGAAAAAAGGTGAAGAGATGAGCAACAATAGTACTAAAAATATATGAAAAACAGCAGTGACAAATAAAAGTCACACAAATTGCATTTACTACATTTCTATTATTGACTGAGTACTTTTGGAGCAACAAAAAAATGCTAAACCTTAAAAGTGTTTTAATATGACTAATATTTTTATATTTTTAATAAATAGTTAGGAAATACACTCCTAAAATAAAGGTTTCAAAGAGGGGTGATGCCATAGAAGAACAATATTAGAACTATTTATTTTTCTTAATGTACTGTACTCCGTTAAAAACATTCCAAAAATCCAAAAAGAACCTGTTGTGCAATGGAAAGGTTCCACGAATGTCAGGAGGATGCCAATAAAGAACCTTTTTAAGAGTATATAATCACTCAAATACTGGTTATTTGTTAAAAGTGATGAATACCCAGAAACGGTATCAAAGTAAAACTGAAAATAAATACTCCATGAGAAGTTGCTAATCCAGTCACACAGCACTCATACATTGGTACCCTCTGCTCTAACTGCATAATTTCTTCAAGGAACTGGAGAAGTTAATTCAAAGTTAATTTTTGTGAAAGGATTCCTTAATTAGCTTTAATTCGAAACGGAAACAGGAACGGGAGGCAATCAGCCTTTAAATAACCAAACAAAAGAAATGAGCAAATTAAGAAATAATTATCTGTAGACCTGCAGAGGCTCTGCAAAGCAATATCTTATGTGCTTGTGCCACTGGATGTTGAATACTCTTTAAATCAATAATGCACCAAAATAACATCACAACACATCACACTGATATTAAAAGAAAAGAAAATACACTTGCTACAGTGTCCAGACGGTTCTTACGGTTTAAATCGACAAAAGGCTCAATAGCCATGAACTTTGTTCTCCTGAACAAAGTAAAGGAAAACATATTGTCAAACGCTGAAAGAACACATCTTACAGTATGTGATGTGACTCACGTAACCGAGATGTTCAAAACAAGCTGAATCAATTTCTATTGAGGATGACACATTTGCCACAGTGTGTGGTACATGATGTTCTATTCCAAACCCAGCAGCGTCTGTGACTGAAGTCATGCTTCCTAACAAAGCTCATAGCGTGAAGAGTCGTGAATATATCCAAGAGAAACTGAGTCGCCCATGAACGTTGCTTATCTGCTCGCATAGCGTCTTGATGAGATCAGCTGGAGATGAATGACAATGATCATTAAGAGAGTAATTGGGTGAAACAAACTGACATCCAATTTCCCAACATTTCCATAAACTACTCTTTCTGGCAGGTTCACACATACTGTAAATGCTGAATATCTGATGCAAGGTGTATATACAAAATCTCGGCTACTGTCTTCATGCTAGAGAAAATGGCAGCTGCAAGTCCCACCTTTTTCGGTCAGAATTAACAAATTCTATTACAACGCATTTAGTATATCACAACATGGTCACATTAAAAAAAGTCTGGGTTCAAATAAGGGCTGCACGATTTGGGAAAAATGTCACACTGCGATGATTAAGGTCAAAATTGCGATTTGCGATTGCGATACGATATATAAGCGGTTTGACTCACCTTGCTTGTTATCAAGGAAGATGCACACACAGATTACTAATACTGCTGAAATCTGTATTTCTGAACTGAGATACAGTATACAGTGCAATCTAGTATAATAATCTAATATATCTCGCTATTCACGAGTTTACGCAGGTTTCACACTGCACTTTGCATTGACTTAACATGTAAATCACTCGCATCTGGTTTGAACGCAAGAATGAATGTCTTGTTACGTCAACGAACGCATTTGTTTATTTAATATAATCGCAACATTTGCTGTAATGTAATCGCACAGGCTGACATCACGATTGCGATATGATTAATCGTGCAGCCCTAGTTCAAATGAAAAATCCCAATGTTTAAACGAAACCTACGCTATGCTACATGCACTTTAGCTGACTGATCCTGTGAAAAAAAATAGTAATTTTGTGTAATATGAGCTAAAGTGAAAAAAACAAAAAAAAAAATTTATTAAATTAAAATATTGACAATTTTTTGGGGGGTATGCAGCACTTATTTAATGTAAAAGTCATACTGTGAAACAATATAGTTATCTAAAATAAAACCTCCTAGTTGCAATAAATTTTTGCTAAAAAAAAATTACATTTTAATTTATTTTATTTTGATGTTAAAATAGCTAAATAAAACTTAATATGTAAATAATATAAAACAATAAAATGACATAGACATTTTTCTAAAATACAAAAACTAATTAAAATGACAAAACACCCAAAGTTAAACACCCAAAATAAAGAAAAAACCTAATCCAAAATATTATTGAAAAACTATGTTAATGTTTTAGAGGATCGCTGGACGAATTAATCATTCACGGCTGGCATCTCATTATCTAATCAATTCCCTCGTCAATCCGTACCCAATCATATTCATTCCTCCTCACTACAAATATCCCCGCTTTCCTTTCTTCCGCATCTCGCTTTCGTGCATCGATCTCGGTTCTTCGGAATCGCACGACCGAAGACACATCCTACAAACACAACGTCTTACTTTGACTCGTCTGCCTAATGTTCCTCCGCGAGGATTCCGATCCCTCAGCAACAAACTGCTACCGCTCAAGCTCAACCCTCAGCCCGTCCGAGCCTCAACGAGAGCCCGCGGCGGCTAGCAGAGACCACAACAACACGGCTCGCAAACAACTTCCCCAGCGAGAGGCCAAGAGGACCCAGCTCCCCTTCCAGCCAGCCAGCCTGAATTCCCACCTGAGCCCTTGGCTTCCGATTTGAGGCCGCATGCCTGCGCGCTTTTAGATCTCATCCTACTTCCGCCAAAGCAATCCAAGTGAAAGAATCCACATCAATCACCACTCGCCGGCCCTGCCACCATTTTCCTCAGCCCCAGAAGCAAAACAAAGCCCAGCGTTACAACTTCTCAATCGCAAGTAGAAAGGTTGCACGGATTTGGCCGGGGCTGCCAGATGACGTCATACGCAAGCCGCGTTTCCATGACGCCAGCTCGGCATTTCCTTTCACTTCTCCATGGTCACGTAAGATATTTTACACACCCATTCACTTAATTTCAGGTTCATTTATTTATTTAGTAATGGTTCCTGTCATCAGAAACAAAACATATATTATTTATTGACTGGACCTGTTTTCTTTCCCGCTTCCGCAGAAGCATTCTTTCCCCTTACCTCCGCAGAGGTCTTTTCTCTCTTCCTGTCCCACTTCCTTGGAGGCTTACCAGCTCTATAAAGGTTTTCTTTCTTCCTCAAACCCAGTTCCCGCCCAGCCCGCCTTTCTTTTTCTTGTATAATTTTATTATAACCTCTCGCTCTTATCGCCCTTTAACTCTTGTTTCCCCCAGCAGACCAACGGACATCCAGCCCAGCTGTTTCCAGCTACCAAAAAAAAAAAAATTGTTCCCTTAACTTAAAATTGTGAAATATAAAGTCGCAAATATAAGAACTACAGTAAATAAACTTACAATGTAAATGTGAAATGTAAACTTAAATAAATAAAATGCAAGGCACACATTTTGAAACAAATTTGCAATTACAAAAAATTCCAGTCATACTCAGCAAGGCCATGTTTTTGACTTGAACAACCAGATCAAACAAAATCCAGCAGCAAATGTGAGAGCAATCTTGAACCATGTGAAAATGTGAACACAGGAAAATGTCTGAGAGCGGCAAATGCCAGCCGACCAGTACTTTGAGCTTAGCGGCTTTGAGATTTCTAATCGAGAGAATTGCTATTGACAGCTTGTTGATTTTGGTGAAATGTCACACTCAGGAAGCTCTATCGGGAACACGACACAGGGCTGCTCTTGTCTGTGCCTGTTTTTAATGTCAGTGGACCTTCTGGGCTAATACAACAGTTCAGGGGCGACAGCTGTCAATCTGTGGGAGTAAAAGGAGCCTGGAAGGACTGTAATTGGTTTAAAACACGAAAAGAGACCAAGACAATGCACTGTGATTCAGAGCAAACACCAAAGGAACACTGCTCTACTAAAAGTTGGTTCATCCTATGACTCTGACAGGTCTGAAGATTGAACATAGGCTTAAAGCAAACAGCACAAACAGAGTTCATTCATTCATATAATGTGTTAAAGTGAGGCATCAAGCTATAAAGCAGGTGTTCGAAAGCTCATACTAAAACTGACACCTCCACACAGCAGAAAAACGGGCCACAGCTGTGCATACGGTGCACAGATAAATGCTGGGAGCAAACACTCTCACATCAGAACCTAACACACTGGCAGACAGGAAACGGAAGCATTCACCATCCCAAAATATCTGCTTGGATGGACAGACATCTGGTCTTGTAAGCTTACAAGTGAAGACTCACAGATAGATGGCTTTTACCATTTCCCTTCATAAATATGTCAAATAAAAGCCAAAGCAATGCTCCTTTTCATAATACCCAATCCTGTTTCTGCCACGGGATGCCATGCTGCATCTCCATTGTTTTTCACATGAACATAAAGAATGTGTTAACCAGTGATGGGGCAGCTAATTTGAAACTCTTTTCCATCAAGTGATTCTTAGTGATGCATTAACATTGTTTAATGAACAGCTAGCCGTGCATTGTCCTGCTTATACCATGGTCATTTGAACAGATTTTTTTAATAAACATAACCCAACTGCAGTTTGAATGAGATTAACTGGAATGCATAATGAAAAAACATGATTTTTGAAAATTGTTAAAACTGAATTTTCTGTTTTTGCAAATGAACTCTTCTGTTAATGATCAGCATTTGACTGGAAGGGTAACAAATGACGTTATTCTCACTAGTTTTGGCTCTTAAACGCTAGCATTCTGCCCACTCCAAATCAGACACAGAGAGGAAATAATTCAATAAATGGAAGCATTTTTTAAAATTAATTATTGATAGCGAGAGAGAGAGTTTGTGTTACCTCCGTATTGAGGCAGATATTTTACATTTTAAAATTCTATTCTATTTTTGGTCAAATAAATACAAATCTTTGCTAAGTGAAGAAATACTATACTATGATAAACGCATACATCCTAAAGGACTGACCAGTACATGTTTAAGTACTACCTTTGTTCATATATATAAATACATATATACACTCATGGCCAAAAAATTGGCATATTGGTAAATATGATCAAAGAAGGCTGTGAAAATTAATCTGCATTGTTAATCCTTTTCATCTTTTATTGAATAAATTCACTAAAAATCTATCCTTTCATTGGATAATATAAATTAAAAATGGGGGGATATATCATTATGATATAAATGTTTTTGTCAAATACACAACGGACAAAATGATTGGCACCTCAAGAAATTCTTATGAGTAAAATATTTCTGAAATATATTCCCATTCATTTTCACAATTTTGAGCACTCCAGGGTGCTTATGAATATATGAACACAATTTGTAAGAAAAAGTACCTGTGCTTGTTACCAGAAAGCTACACTGTTTTGGGTTTCCTACATAAGCAAAAGTAAGCCACTCTAAGCTAGCTGCTCCCGTAGTGTTACTATTGGCGCTTTTCCACTGCATAGTAAGGTGTGGTACGGCTCAGCTAACTTTTGGGGGGTTTTCCACTGGGAACAGTACCTGGCCCTTTTTTTAGTACCACCTCAACCGAGGTTCAGAGCAAGCCGTACCGTTACCAAAACGTGACGTGTAAACTCTGCTGGTCACTGATTGGCCGGAGAAAATCGTCTTTACTGGGTCACTGAACTTACGACACAAGACACAACAGACCCGCTAGATTTAAATCAGCACAGCCAGCAAAGGATCGGACACAACTGTTTTGTTTGAAGAAACGCACCTTTTTGTATCAACCAAAAATGGCTGTTTCGTGGTCTATTGAGGAAATACAGACGTTGCTCTCGTTGAGAGCCGAGGAGCGGATCCAGCGAGAGCTTGATGGGGCGACGCGGATTGAAAAATGCTCCATTGTTGTGTGTTTGTTTGTGGCGCGTTTACGATGATGTCATGTTTATTATAGTAATTCCATGGTAACCACAAATTAACCATGGTTGTTGCTACAAAAAGAGCATTGTTTTAACTAGGGTTATACAAATAGTAATCAACACAGCAAAAAAAGTTGGTTGGGTTGGGTTACAGAATTTAGTACAACATCGGAAAAAAACAAGGTTGTAAAAAAAAATTGTTAGGGTTCTCAACTCTTGAGAGATCCACTTTCCTTTAATGTTTAGCTCCAACCTTCATCAAACACACCTGACTCAATCTTTTTATTAGGACAGGGGTGCCCTAACTCAGACCTGGAGGAGTTTTAATCCAACCTGCCACAAAGTAGGGGAAAATATGCTTCACACTGGGTTACTTAAATAGATGTACTGAATTATAATTACAGCAAACACGATTTTATGAATCTCACACCTAACATACAGCATTATGGTCAGTTTACACTGGTAGGTACAGTGTATTCACCCTGTTGGTAGTATGGCAGTGTGAATTAGATTGTTGGTGATTTGGGGGAAACAAATAAATAAATGTTTAATGCTTAAGTGCAATACACATTTATATTCTAAATAAGACACATTCCCTATTCTTGCAATATTCGTGTTCGTAATAATATGCATGCACCTAATTCTGAAGACAACAAATAACATGCTAGTAGAAGTAATCCATATGAGAAGTCTGGTGTGGACGGAGAATCTGGAATGACATTCTGTTTTGATTGTCACAGCTTCTCTGGTTTATCTGTTTTCACAAACTGCCCTGAAATACAATTTAAACATTTACAGATAACAAATACAGATCAACAATTATTGTTATAATTATAACAAGTCTCTTACATATACAGTGCTCAGTACTTTTATTATCATCTGTGTCTTGTTTCCTCATTATGCAAGATTAACAGATGAACAGTGTTCATGATATCGGCACAGGTGGAATTAAAAAGATGGAGATGTGCATCAGCGTCCAGATTAAACAGAGAAGAGGTTGACTCCAGTGAGTTACTTATCTCACTGTAGGCTACAGAGAATCTTTCACTAGACTCTTGATTGAGACAGCGAGTAAGACGTGCCAGTGGAGGATTTCTGAGGGTTCGACCCGTAAAAGGGACTGTGCAAAAAATAGGCTTATGATCAGAAAAAGAAGCACTACCAATTTCGATACTTGAAATGGAAAAGCCATGAGTTAAAATCAAATCGAGAGTATGTCCATAGATGTGTGTTGGACCAGATACCCATTGAGTAAAATCAAATGATTCAATTATATTTAGAAACTCTGCAGTGTATGGTTTTGAAGGACAGCAAATGTGAATGTTAAAATCACCCAACAACAGTATTTTTTCATGCCTGATAACCAAGTCTCCCAGTAACACAGCAAGCTCACTTAAAAAATCCTTGTTATAGTAGGGAGGGCGATATATTAGAGCAATTGTAAGAGGGTTCACTAGTACTAATTGTAGAAGTTGCACCTCAAAACTGTTGTATGAGCCAGCAGATAAAGAGCGACAGTGAAAAGTATCTTTGAAAACAGAGGCGAGGCCACCACCACGGCCCGACATACGCGGCGAATTAAAGAAACTACAGCCGTGAGGCAGCAGTTCAGAGAATGGAAATGCCTCGCCGGGCTTAGACCAAGTCTCAGTGATGCATAAAAAATCCAACGCATGCGATGTAAAAAAGTCATTTAAGATGAAAGTTTTATTTACCAGTGACCGGGCGTTAATGAGAGCGAACTTCAGCTGTGATGTAGATTTCTCCGTCTGTGTTTCGCGACTCACCGGGCGGAGGTTGTGAAGATTCACACCACCGCGACGAGGGCGGGGGAAAATCCGAACAGGTGTAGAGAAGAACCCAGGGAAGACAGGACGAAGATGTCGACACTGATCATCCACGGGATGCCACTCAGCAGTGTGTTGATGTTGATGTGCGGACTCGGCTCCCCATGGGAAAGAAGCAGGTTGCGGGTAATAAGTCCGAAGCAAGACCATCCTGCGACGAGTGGCGACACCCCCACGCTTACCGCGCCTTCTCCGGCGTCTCCGACGCCCTCGGCGAGGAAGAAATGCTTGAGTCCGGCAAGGATATCCATAGGGAATAGGAGAAGGTGGAAGGGTAGCATTGGGTCCGCATACGTTACATGTGTGGATAGCGTCAGTGATCGTACTGCGAATATCCAATAACGTCAAATGATCGTAGAAAAGTGTAGCAGTACAGTTTAAAACCGGAAGACATGTAAATAAAAACAAAATACAAACAAAACATAGCAGCAAGGGAGAGTGCAGACGGCGAGCCAGAAACATCGGCGCCATCTTTTCCATTTCCAACTATCACTTCTACCACAAAAGACTGCTTTGTAAGTAATCTTCCTGATTTCTTAGCACGTCCAATAGAAGAGAACAACTTGATGCAATAGAAACCATACACTCTCTCTTTTCTAGCGCTACAGTTGCTCCTTCGCGCTTAAGAAAGGTAGAAGAAAACAGTTTGACTCCGTGGTATAATGAGCACACTCGCACCCTAAAGAGACCAGCCCGGAAAATGGAGCGCAGCTGGAGGAAAACAAAGCTAGAAGTGTTTCATTTAGCTTGGCGGGAAAATATGCTAACTTACAGAAAAGCGTTAAACAAGAACTAGATCTGATTACTTTTCGTCTCTATTAGAAGAAAACAAACATAACCCTCGGTATCTATTCAATATAGTAACTAAATAAACAAAAAATAAAGCATCAACTGGTACTGACTTTCCACAAGACCACAGCAGTAATGACTTTATGCAATATTTTACTTCCAATATTAATACTATTATGGTGCGTTCACACCGGACGCGAATGAAGCGTCAAGCGCGAGTGATTTACATGTTAAGTCAATGCAAAGACACGAATAGACATCCTGCGGCGCGAATGGCGCGATTCGTGCGAATTAAGCGGCGCGAATGAGGCGAATGGCGCGATTCGCGTGAATTGCGCGTAACGCTCAAGTTGACAAATCTGGACTTTGGCGAAAATTCGCGCCTCGTTAACCAATCAGGAGCTTGCTCTAGTGGTGACGTGATTACTAGCAAGCGGAGGCAGACTTCAGAAACAATAGAAGACAATATCATCATCTCTGTATGATACATCTTCGTACTTTCATAAAAACAGGAATAAAAAAGGAAATACATAATAGATTCATTAAACCAGAGTTTGCCTATGAGATATACCCAAAACAAATTTCACCTCCTGTTTAACCACTACAGAGACATCAGGAGGCAGCGGCAAGAGTCAGAATTACTAGCCGCGGTGAGGCTGCCCTCGGCGGATACATGAGCACTGAGCACCCGGTGTTCGCGCGGACCTCAAGGCTCCGATATCATGGCACAATAACAGCAATATTTAGACATTTTTGCAGTTTTCCCCTCCACCAATGCCCCTCTCATGACGCAAATTCGCGTCTGTTGTACGCGCGAATGAAGCGCGTAAACTCAAAATGTTCACTCGTCTAACTACACGCGAATAGCGTGATTTATTCGCGCAAGCCGCATCTGGTGTGAACGCACCATTACAGAACAACACGAGTAATTAATTACAGAATATTCGTGTGAACTAACCGTTTAAGAAATTATGATGTATGTATTTTTTATTATTGACAACAGGTAATTTTAAAAGTTCTCATTAAAAACTTGGGATGATGGTCGGCACATGTTGCATTTCCAAATGTCCCAAACTCAAAACACAAGCAGAGCTCATGTTAAGCAGCATGTACTGTGAAAGGCTCACTGGATCATGAGCTCCTCGTGTGTAAAACAAAACGCTTCACTCATGCATTAAATATATTTAACTAAATCACATTCTTTATAATTGATAATCATGCTAATCCATATAGCAGCTTCATTTTTTAAAAAATAATAATGGTGGTAATAATACACTTTTAAAGTTTTTCTGTTCTGGTCCACAGTGGGTCATGCCGACCTGAACTACAACAATAAAAAGAGCAAGTCCATTTCAAAACTCTTTTAAAGCTTTCATCTGTTCGCCAGACTTATTAGCGGGTATCTGATCTTCTAACCCATCCTCAGATTACTCGCGGTATGACCCACAGCTCTGAGGAAACTGACCTTGCCATGGCAGCACTGGCATGACATTAGAATTCACAAAGATTTATCATGTTCTTTCATTTTGTTCCTCAAGGTTCTTTCCACATTCCCACACATCCTTGTAAACACTAAATATTATTTATCTACTTTCCATTTTGCAGTTCTGGACTGTGTAACCTTCTATGTGTGGGTTTGTTTTTCTGAACCAGAGTTATGATTTCCAATACCACGAAGCAAAAATGTTAAAAATGCCAGGAAATAAGCAAAAAGGAGAATGCCTGTTTAAGGTTTTACACATACTTTAACCAGAGACTTTCTAGAACTTCCCAGTCACGTTTTAATCATATCATAGGGGATTGCTTCATATATTTTAGAGATAAACATAACCATCGAAATTCATATTCGCTCTTTGATAAGAATGCATTTCTATGGCTTACCCTGGCCTGGAAACCACCATTTTTAATTCCCTATTATGTCATGGTTTCACAAGCCCTTGTATTTGTATAGAAACACAAGTCTGTGCGTGTAAAGAAAAGCCTGATGTCATACGCAAACAAATCGACGCAACCATTAACATGTCCGAACCAAAGTAGAATAAATCCACATATCTGGACATATCTAAGTTAATCTAAGTTGAAAATATTATGATATCCCGACATTGTATAATAACTATAAGGCTTTGTGTTCCGAGTATCACATAAAATAGTGCAGATGTACAAGATCACTAGCTCAGTGCCTTATGGTTAAAAGTCAACTGAAGCTCTTCTGCCACAAAATAACAGATGCTGAGAGGCAGATTCATGACCTCCTCAAACACACACGGTCATTTAAAAAAAATGGTACCTCACACCTTCCTATCTGCACACTATTTAACAGAACATTCACAAAGCTTTCACTCAGTGACACATATAAGTTAATGACACAGTTCTGATTAAATCGCTGGAACATAACTGACATAATCAATATCACACGAGTTGAAATTATATGCCAAGAACACACAGACTAGTATTTAAGGACTTCAGGATCTATGTCTGCTACCACCTGTTAGCCCTGGCCAACACCCTCCAGACCCGTGGTTTAATGCTACAACCGTCCCGTTCTGCTCCACACCACACTCCCATAGAACACGAGGTGAGGGGTTAATCTGATATTGTGCTGAAGGAAACTACAAAGCGGCGAGCAGATGGCCATCTTTGAGCAAGGCTTCTGCTAACACAAGAAGGCCAGAGATGGAAACCAGAGAAGCATTTTTGACTTAGGCCACAACATTTTTGGCTTGACGTTCACATCTTTGTGCAGATGATGATGAAGATAAAACAGTGCAAATGCACATGTAAAGTAAACTGAACCCTGACGTATTCCTTCATGGGTAGATATGGAGAACCCAAATAAGGGATGGGTCAAATTTATGAGATACTACTGAATAATATGCTCATTTTTACCTGAAAGATACCAAAGATGTGCTTGAGTTGTTGGCCAAATACGGATGAAGATAGAGAGCCTTTAGAGAGTATGAAAAGTGCAATAGACAATCAAGTCCAACATGGTCTTTCCCACAACCTATCCCTTTCTGAGATCTGGCAACAAAATAACATTTGCTGAGAATCTGGGATTATTTCAACTTCCTCTTCACATTTGTTTTTCCTTAATAGGGGGAGGGGTGATGCCACCAGCCACACATTAAATATGTACATGCACAGTTATAATCATGCTACAGTGTGTTTTCTGAGCTACAAATCAATATACAACTAATCTACAGTTAACAGGCAAGCGGTTTACATGTCTTTACAAAAACAAACATAATGGTCTTTTTTCTTTGTATAATCCTGTGAACTGTCTATATACAAGTACTGCTCATGTTTAATCATGTGGCTTCTATTTTATCTCCCATATTATTATTGGCACATTTTAAGGTACTTCAAGTAGGTTGGTAAATTAGCATCATATAACATGATGAAATATAGTTGTAAGTTGTAAAATGTACATCAATATTCCACCCAGTAAAACCTCACAACTTAATGCCATTGCATTATGGTTGCACATTATGGTTAAAAGGCATCTTAAGACCTCCTGCCACGACGAAACATTCACATAGACGAAGAATGCAGCATGAGGCAACAGATGCTCGGAGGCAGATTCATGACCTCTTAAAACACACGCTCATTAACAACCCTTGTCCCTCGCACCTTCGTCACTGATCACCATTAAACCAAACCACAGCAGGTTTTTGGGGGTTAAAGTCAAGCATTATCCAGGTCTGTAGTCCAACTGGACTGCATTCACGTAACATTTTAAAAAGACGGATTCTTACTTTAATCCAACTGAAATCAAACATTTTAAAGAGTCATGAAAAATCCAATTTGGCTTAATCTTGTGGCATACTGGCAAAAAGCAAACAGAAATTCCAATCACTGCTGCTATCTTATCTACACTGGATCCAGGATACATATAGTCTATACTTCAAACAGCTTTATCGCGTCTTGTATAGATATCAGAATGATCCCAAAGTAAGAACAAGTAAATAGTTTATTATTAATAGTAGCCCGGATTGTGTCAGATGATCAAGTGGAGCATTTTGTTTTGTAAACGAGACACAGTTTCATAAAGAGTGTACAAAGAAACATTTGTTGAGAGACTAAGCTGTACTCTATCTGACCGCAGCTAAATCACAAACTGTAAGCAAATTTAATAATGCTTTGTCTGGAAATTACTTTTTTGCTTATGCTGTCTAAACTCTTGTTTCCTGTGCGATGACATTAGCCAATCATAACAGTGGCTGCTTAAAAACATTTCATTTAAGAGAGAAGTTCAGAATGATTTTATCAGAGAATTGCTATTAATAAAAGTGCACTCTAATGCACTTTCTGTACTGTCACCAACTGGCTTGGATGTATCAAGATTTACTAGCTGCTGCCGCTTTACACTGAAACACTCAGAGTATTCATAAAGTACTAGCCAAAAGCTCTATATAAAGTAAACCTAGTATTATTAGTAGTATTATGCATGGCTGAAGTAAACATGGAGGCACCGATTGAATGAATGGCCCGCAGCACCATGTCCTTATCTCCATATAAATAATTTAAATTGTTATTAACAATTGTTTTTATTATTACCTTTTTTTTTTTTAACTTTACAAGTTGTACTTTTAAAAGTTTATCATGGTGATGTATCTAGACAGTGTGATATTAAACCTGAAACACTAAATTAGAAATGTAATGTGATCCCATATATACACCAGTATAAACATAAAAAACAGAATTCAAATATGACGGTCCAAACAATCCCTTTCCAGCTGCAACCTCAGAGTCTGAATGAGCTAAATAAAGCATCAACATGACAACACAGACACCACTAACAGTTACTTCTTGCTCATTTTGACAGAGTTGTTATAATCACACACATCTAGAATACACACAAACGAGCGCGTTTAAGCGAAATCCACTGTTACACTGCAAACGACACATGTAGATATTCATATCAAACTTCATTGGGTTAATACATCAGCACCCAGCTTCCACAAAAGTTGTTAAAGTGCACTATATAAGTCCGGCGTTCACAATTAATAACAGGTTAAACCTAGCACGCAACACCAGAAAGTATAAAACCCCAAAAGTTATTATTATTTCCTTACCTGCATTTAAAGCGTTGAACTCTTGTTTGGAGAAACCCCGCTTCGCCTCGCACAGATTTGAATCCGATTAATCCGCAGGTCTATAAACTTCACCGGGAGCGCTGCTGCTGGCCGCCGGTGGTGCTCACACGTGTGTTTGTCCCTCGCTGTCTCCACACAAAGAACGATTTCCTAAAAACTAGTAAGTGAAACGCGTGCCTGTGTATTTTTAGCAGCGCAGACTCCGGGAAGCCAGTCTCTTGTCTATCATCCGCGGCTCTGCGTGTATTTGGAAAGGAATAACGGGAGGTGAGCGTCACAGTAGCGTTATTGTGCGCGAGTGCGACCCGGCGGCCGCTGATGGAAAAGGGCTGGGCTTCAGACATCGCCTAGTCCGTACACAGGAGACAAAAACAGCCATGTTTATTCATCTAAAAACGCTTTCAAAGATTCCCTAGCTGCTGTTTTTTTTTTTTTTTTAAATAACAATTTTTTATAACTTTTGCTTGTTAAACAGTGTATCCTGCATTTGTTTGTCTGTTTAGTGGTTTGTCTAAGTGCGCTTTGTTTCTGTGAAGTGAGTTTACAAACAAACAAAAAACACAGTTGACCATGATTTTCTTTTGAGGGACCTTTGAAATAATAATACTAACAATAAGCCTGATAAATAAATAAAGGACTCTTAATCAAGATCAAGACTGTATTTTTGTGAATATCTATCTGACTGTCTGTCTGTCAATCAGTTTCAGCTTTATAGAGATTGATAGGGTCAAAGGTCATGTTTGGGCTAACTATCAATCCAAACAAAGCCTAAAATTGAGAGGAAATGCAAAATAGCACATAAAACAATAAATGGCAGGATATTCATTTAAATCATATACACACACACACACACATACATATATATTTAGTTGGGAAATTGTATAATTTTTACGGTTTCAAATATTCTACCTTTGGCAGTATTTGCACGTGTGTGACAGAGAGAGAGAGAGGGAGAGAGTATATGCTCATGGTCACACAGATTCATGAGTGTGTAGAGTAGGTGTTTGTTTGAGTGGGTGTGTCCGTGTGGTGGGAGCTCACAGTACGCCAAAGAAAGAACACACAAACACATTCATGAAAACACACCCAGTCGCACCACACCTCTCATCCAGCATCACCATCATGTGACCAATCCCTCTTCACCTCACAGTGGGCATCACAAAAATACAACCAATCCCCTGTCACCCCTGCGTACGCCCCATGGGCAGTCTCCTCCACACACCTTCAAAGTAAACCTACATCAAGGCCCTACGCTTTTCCACAAACACATCATGTTTATTTGACCATATCCGAACGGTTTCATTGCTTTGAAAATCACAGATGGAATGGAGAATATTTGGAATAATATGCGTGGTGCACTTTCTGAGTTCATGATCAAAGGTGACAAAGAGACCTGAAGCCAAGATTGATTTTCTTACACATGTGCACGCACAGACCAATATACTCTGTCCAAACCTCCTTAAAATGGATTAAATTAAGCTATAAAAACTACACTGAGCTAAATTAAATGATCAAAACCCCTAAAGATAAAAAAAGGATTCATTTCACCTAAGACTTGTAATGCTGCCTACAACCCGAGGAGGCCACTGTTGTCAAAATATTGGCTTTATTTATTTTTTTTTTAATTTTTTTTTTTTATCTTTTTACTCCAGTGACCATTAGCGTAGGTACTTGAAAATTAATTAGGCCTTGGCAAATTTAGGTCTAATGCTTTGATTTTAGATTTGAATATTATAAACTTAAAATTTGGCTGGGGAAAAGACATTTTACATTAATGGGGCAATTGCGCTGAAAACAGATGTGTAGTTACATTATATTATCATAATAATTGACGGCATATGTAAGTTATGATAATGGAAACCTAGTGTATTGTACATACCTTGATAAAGCACAAGACAGTCAGTAAAGCAGTAAAAACTGAAAAAGGTGACGTAGAAATATGATATATATAATAAGACAAATAAAATAAAATTTACTACTTTTTTTTTAGTTTCTTTGCTGTTTGAATGTGTAGAAATTTCTCTGCCTTGAGGAATTTGCTGACCTCTGACCTACTGTGAGAGTGTCTATTTATTCCTCTGCAGTCCAGTGTTTTCTTACACACCGAAGCCAAAAGAAGTGGAATCTGCAAACACTGCCTCTGTTTGATGTAACACCTGTATGTGGAAAACACATGTAACTGAACCACCTCTGAATTGACCTTTTGCTAAATCCCGCCTTTAAAACCTTTCTGACCAATCCTTACTTGACAAATGCTGTCTAACAAACATTTCATCTTGTTATGATCTTGTATATGTTTTTATGTATATATTGTCCATACAATGAAAGTCATTTAGGTCCACTGTCGTCTGTTCTGTTTTGCAGGAATAACATGTAAATGACAATATAATGAACTATCCATTTAATTCACCATTTATTGTACAAAGTCTCGTGACCCTCTGACAAATAACAATGAGTCATATTATCCGCAGCAATGTCAATGTAGGCCTATTTGGGAATTATCTGGATGATTCTAAGAGTCATCACGGCTTACTATGACAGCAATCAGTGTCATGTCTTTTCATTTGCTCACACTTTGCTCAATGGCTCTGCTGGATGGCATACATTATCACTCAGCCTCAAATGTCACAGTCCCACAGACCCATAACAATACCCTTTTTGATGTTATAAGCTCTAATCTGATCGTCAACAGAAAGTAAAAGCACAAAAGCATTTCTAATCAGCCTGCCGAGAAAGAGGAGTTTACCGGGGTAATACAGCATGCTCTGTTGAAGATGAAATAATCATTTCTGAAGATCAAAGTTTGTGAGGTTAGTGATACAACGTAAGATGTGTGTCAAATGATCCTTTAGAAATTATTTTAATATTGTGATTTTAAGATCAAGACACATTTATTATTATCTTTATTTTATTATTTATTATTATCAGTGCGGAAAACAGTATGTTTGTTGGAAATCATGTATTTCTGTAGAAATCTTGAAATATTTTAGAAGAGGATTCTTTACGGCAACATCATTTATTTGAAATAGATTTTTAAAAAGTAAGTCTTTACTGTTGCTTTTAATACATTTTAACGAATTCTTGCAGAATTAAGAATGATTTCTTTATTAATTCCTATGAAAAAATAAAATAAAAACTGACCTCTGGTGGTGTATAATTGCATAAAACTATATGCATATAATATAACAAATGTTTAATTGGAGGTTGCATTCTTATGGAGTGACAACATGCCCCACTGCACCAAACTGACCTAAAGAGATATGGGCTGAAGTAAAACTTTTATGCATCATAAATATATTATTTTATAGTGTTTTAAAAACATATAATACAATGAGACTGCATCAGAAAATACTACTAAAATATTAGGCCAATATATATTAATAATAGGGCAGGTTTCAGCACGCTTGCTGATAACATAGACATTCCCCCAAAATACTGCCTCTGGTTCGATCAATAGCTTTCTTCTGTCATCTTTATTTCTAATATCTTTATTTAATATTTGATATAATTGTTTTAACCAAACATAATGGTTAATACAGTTAGGCTACTACAAAACCTTAGGGGATGAAACTAGATATCTCTCAAAGAGCTTTCAGATTCTTCCTGTTTATTAAATTTTTATGGCAGTGGTCAATAAAATCCTCAACTTCCTGGTAGTTTAGGAAAACCTATTTTTGTTAGTTGAGGAGCAAGGGCAGACGGAAGTCAGGTGCGCACTACTCAGCGCAGAAGACAAAGAACAACTGTTACAATCAGAATTGTTGTTATTTTATACGAGCAGAGAACGAGGACCCTCACCTCAATCACGTGACGGTGAAGGCGCGTGGAGGTGGGCGTGTCCTCGCGAGACTGGCTGGCTCTCACCTGGGTCACTGTTAACAATCCGAGTGGTCGAGCGGTGCGCTTTGACGGAAGTGGACACGCAAAGTGGACGCACTCATGGCTTCACCTCTGAGAGCCGGATTCCACAGACTGGAGATCCAGAAAACTACATGGGATGTTC
Organism: Enteromius treurensis; assembly: GCA_032275025.1. Lineage (NCBI taxonomy): Eukaryota > Metazoa > Chordata > Actinopteri > Cypriniformes > Cyprinidae > Enteromius > Enteromius treurensis. Next base: position 5,403,034 of record JAUCMU010000048.1, on the reverse strand, counting down.
CTGACCGATACACCTCTCTCAAGCCCGTTGGCTCTGGAGCCTATGGGACAGTGTGGTAAGGGGGCTATTACGCTGAATTATTTTTATCATGTAGAAAGAGTTATATGTTAATGGAGGATTATGCTGTACATGTAAGCGGAGTTTCTATAGTGTGTATGGCAAATATAAGAGAGACTGAAATATATATTAAAGAGGTTTATAGGCTATGCATAGTTATATGCCAGATTTTGGAACTGATTTAAAAAAAAGCAATGGCTGTATTTTTCTTCCACTACCTTCTTTTATAAGTGGATTTGAATTTGCATAATGTATTGTAGTGCTGCACTTTACTGTTGCTTGTAATACTAGCAACATATAATATGCATCTGTGACATAGATCTGAGGCTTGAGGCTTGGGTGAAATAAACAGAAGTGAACTCACATACCTGAGGGGCAGGTTTCAGCACGCTTACTGATAACATAGACATTCCCCCAAAATACTGCCTCTGGTTCGATCAATAGCTTTCTTCTGTCATGAGCAAAGTCTTTTAGATATATGCCATTTCTAACAGCTGATAATGAATTATACAAATAAAATGAAAGCGTTATTGGATATATGCTAATATATTAGTATTTTTTTATATATAAATATTGAAGGAAGATGCTACATTTGGTTTTTATTGGAATTATATTATAAAACACAATAAGAGCAGGATTTGTTTATTATTTTCTTGAACTCTACAGCACAAGAACAAATCATGGCCTTGATCTTATAAGCACTTTATGCAATGTTAAATAAATCTTTATCTATTTATACAATTTGACCCAAAACATAAAAGTATAAAAGTCCTCTTGTATGTGATTTTCTCTTAAAATGTTACATTGCAAAAAATTGGTATTATATTCTTTTTTTTCAGTTTCATTTCAATATGCGTGATCTAACATGCACCTGTAAAATGCACATCATTTATTTAATCTCATACTGTACGTATTAACCAGAAAAATACAACATTGAACTTCAAGTTCTGTAACATTTCTTTAGATCAAAACTGTGACTCCAGTATGATAATGAAAGAATTTAATAAATACAGATTTTATTGTTTAGCTTGTATGTCATCCCTCTGTTATATATAAATCTGATTTCATGTTAACTGAACATGTGATGAGCTTTCTAATGATAACTTGTGTGCAGTTCTGCAACTGACCAGAAGACAAATGAAAAGGTGGCCATTAAAAAGCTATACAGACCATTCCAGTCTCTGATCCATGCTAAACGTGCCTATAGAGAACTCCGGCTGCTCCGTCACATCCAGCACGACAATGTAAGTCTCAAATTCACAAGAGGAAGACATTAAACCTAGGGAAGACTCTTCATCAAATATTGTATGTTTCTGTATTATTTACATTGTTTCTTACTGTCTTCTTGACAGACTTATAATTTATGAATTTGCATTTATCATTTAAACCAGAGCTTTATGTCTGTATGTCGTTTCACAATCCTTCTGTCAATTGAAAGAGAATGAAAAGAAACTATTTTTGTGAAAGCCTCACTTATGCTCTTAAAGCGGTTTCTGTGCTTAGTAAACATTATACCTCACGCTGCTGCTTGTTTAATATAGACTTCAGAGCAGTAAGAGGACGATTGATGCAATGATTTTTAGCATCAGCAAATAAACATTCAGCTGCAAGCAAAAAAGAAATATGACTTCAGAGTAAGTTACATTTTTGCCTGTGTGTGCCATTCTTGCATTTTTGGAATAAACTGAATCACAACATATCTTAAATGCAAATATATTCTTCTTCTTGTAGGTGATCTGCCTGCTTAATGTCTTCACCCCTGATTCCACACTGGAGAAGTTTGATACTTTGTGAGTGTCAAGATATGCATTCCTGTGCAGAAATCGTATGCTTGTCATGACAGGCTGAAGGATGCAGAGCATGCATGCATTTGTGTGGATGTACTGTATTTGAGTACAGGGGTATTATTACCCATTAGGCAAAGGTAGGCGACTGCCTTGGGCCCCCAAAATGCTTTAATATATGAGATGCGCATTAAGTGCGGACACGTGAACGGTTGCTATTTACTACAGTATTTCATTTTTAACTAACACAGTCAAATATATAAATAAAAACAGGTTTATTGAGAATTTAGTTGCATCAAAAATAGTACGTGGACACAGAAAAGCAAAAATGTAGCTTAAACTGGTTTGTGTCAGTAAATATAATATAGTAAAATCTATATAACATATAATACATAATACATTTTAAGTCTCATATCTGGCTACTTATGAAACTTTACAAATATGTGAATATTATAATGGATTATAATTGTTTGTGAGATGTTTTAACACATTATGCAGCCATTATAATGCCTTAAGAATACCCTTATAATGTCTTATAAATACAGGCTCCATAGCAAGTGTAATGTAAATTAGTGCAAATGTATAGGGCCCCGTTCCTATATTTGCCCGAGGCCCCAAATTCACTAAATCCGCCCGTTTAGTGTAATTGAGTCTATGTGCTCCGTGCAGAGTTTTCACTGAAAAGAATAGAAAAACGCAGTGACAAATATAAATGTCAATAACACTGAAATGCTTCCATTTTCCACTGCTTTTGCCTAGCTATATGGTGATGCCGTTTGTCGCTCAGGATCTTGGGCACATAATGAAGAGGAAACAGTTATCCAGCAAAGTCATCACATACCTGTTCTATCAGATACTGCGAGGACTCAAGGTCTGCCTCTCATTCTGTTCATTGCAACTCTTTCTTTCTCCTTTTTGACAGCCATCATACACCAAGTTCCTTTAATACGGCTTATTGATGATATTGAAAATGAAATGATATTTCGTCTAAACCGTTACTGGTACTTTTTTTCCGTAGTATATCCATTCTGCTGGGATCATTCATCGGGTATGTACAATAAATCTTGTTTAAACACTAGTGTTCAAATGCTTGGGGTCTGTAAGATGTTTTTAGTGTTTTTCGAAAAGACTATTGTAACAATTTAAAATAACTGTTTGACATTTGAAAACATTTGCAACGCAATTTATTCCTTTGATGCTGAGTTTCTCAAGTCTTTAGTGTCACGATCCTTTAGAAATCATTCTAATATGCTGATTTTCTTCTCAAGAAACATTTCAATACTGTTGTGCAGCTTAATATTTTTGTGAAACTGTGCTAATCTCTCCCTGAGATACTGGTGCCACGTTATATAATTTGGCCTCAACTATTAGGTACTTACATTAAAATAATCCTTTGGTGCAATGAACTTTACTGTATTTACTGTCAGTTTTGATTAATTTAATAGCATGAATGTTAATAATGAGATCTTTTTTCATTTTTATATTTTTCAAATTTTGTTGTTTTTAAAGTATTTACATGACTCGTCACAATATGGCCAAAATCGTGTTAATATTCCTGTTGGAATATTTCTGTGCATAAACACATTCAATGATATACGTGATGAAATGACGGAGAACACCAATGTCTTGTTTCAGGATCTTAAGCCTAGTAACCTCGCAGTGGATGAAAACTGTGAATTAAAGGTAACACAGTAAAGTTAAAGGAAATAATGATAGAATTAATGACCCGCAAAATAATTTAGCATTATTACACATAATACTATGAACAAATGATACATTTGTTTCACTCCTGAAATGCGACCTGCTTTCTGACGCTCTGTGTTAGATCCTGGACTTTGGGCTGGCGAGACACACTGAAACTGAGATGACAGGCTACGTTGTGACACGCTGGTACAGAGCCCCTGAAGTCATTTTCAACTGGATGCATTATACTCAAACAGGTGACCTTATGTACAAGGTGACCATATTTTGTGGACAGGTCATATTCTGTTCTGTGGTACCTAGTCTTTTGTCACCAGGCTGTGTTCTTCTGTTCTCAGTTGATATTTGGTCTGCTGGCTGCATCCTGGCTGAGATGATAACAGGAGAGGTGCTTTTCCCAGGCAGTGACAGTATCCTTTCTCTTTCCTTGCGTTTTTTAAATATGTCTGTCGACTAAAGGAGTGCCTGTTCCTTAACGCCATGTTAAGGTATTGACCAGCTGAGGAAGATCCTCAGCATGACAGGCACACCAAGACCAACGCTTGTTCAGAAAATGCAAAGCAAAGATGTAGGCAAATACCATTAAACAACTCTCACTGCCTATTTTCAGGACCGCAAGTTTAATTATTATATGGATGTGTTTGCAGGCGCAATCGTATGTCCGCTCACTTCCAGTACAAAAGAAAAAGGTCTTCAAAGAGGTCTTTTCCGATATGGATCCTAACGGTATGTCCACATCTCCAAAATCAATTTCACCCTTAGTCCATTCAAGATGTTGATATTTTGTTACTTCATTGAAACAGATTTGGAAAAACTTTGCATTGCATCACTTGTTTACCAGTGGATGCTCTGCAGTGAATGGGTGGCGTCAGGATGAGGGTATGACAGTATCACAATTATCCACACGTAATCCAAGGACTCCAGTCCATCAGCAAGCATCTTGTGAAGATAAAAGCTTTTTGTTTTTAATGAACAAATCTATTATCGAGGCTTTTTCATCTTCAAACAATTGCTTTAGGCTAAAATATGAGTGCTCTGCCATTACTTTCCCCTGTAAAAAAGGACAAATATGCACTGCTTGCAAGCAAAAGCATTTGAAATGCTTAAATTGTTATTAAATAATACAGAGACTGATGGATTGGGGTAGTTATGGATTACTTGTGGATTACTGTGATGTATTTATCAGCCGTTCTCTCATTCTGATTGCACCCATTTAGTCTAGAAGTAAATGTTCATTTTTGTGTGAACTGTTTCCGTTTCTCACTAACTCATTTATGTGACATTGCATTGATTTTGAATGAATAAATGTCACCCTCTGGTGGTAGACTTCTACATTAGCTACTATATAATTATGATAGCCGTTATTATTGCTTGACAAATGTTTAAGCATTATTGAATATTCTAAACTCTCCATTAATAGTCTTTTTTTTGTCTTGGCAAGGTTTCTCATTTGAGGCATCCTTCACTGTAATTCTGTAAATGTGTGTTCTATCTACAGCCGTCGACCTGTTGGAAGGCATGCTGGTTTTAGACCCAGAGGTCAGACTTACGGCAAAAAATGGTCTTTCGCATCCATATCTTTTGGAGTTCCATGATCCTGAAAATGAGCCTTTGTCTCCTGCCTATGACGATTCCTTTGAGAGTGTGGATCTGGCTGTTAGCGAATGGAAGAGTGAGAGCATACACACACAAATATAAAACTCCATCTTATTTAACATTTAAAATGCCTTCTGCATCTTCAGTTTAATCAGCTCTGAAACATTTCTAAATTCGTATGTTGGCACTGACGTCGTTTATATTTTTTATTGCGATTCTGCCTTTTCATGTCACGCAGGTCTTATCCACATGGAGATCATGACATTTGACCCAGACAACCCCAGAGTGACTGCAACCTAATACCTTATATTCACATCGAGGGAACAACACTCCCAGAGAATTAAAGACACTGATGAACTTTTGTTTGCTTTTCTCAAATGCCATTGACTAGCTGTCTTTAAAACCTGTTGTCATCAAGCACACTTCAATACATATGATCCTTCTTTTGTAATTAAACATTAACTAAATAAATTTTGACAATGTCTAAGTGTGCAAACCAGCTTTTATATTTTTAAGAACACAAGTGTTTTTTAAGATAATAAAATGATATTATAGCATCGTATATGGACGATACTTATTAAATTTTATAATATTTCATTTTTAATTATTTTTAGTATTTTATAGCTGAGTGTTGGATGTTGGTTAGATGTTAAAATATTAATATACCAAAAAGAGTTTTTCATGATCCTCCTGTATCCTGCTGTTATTGTGAATATCCAATTAACAGATTAAAGGAAAACTAAATATTAATTTACTGTTTATTTGGTAAACTTTAAATCTCTTACATTGGTTTTTGGCTTGCTCTGTCATTTATCAGGTCTTCACTCCAACAAATCAATCATCTGCTTTGGACAGAGGTTGGTATCTCTCACAGGACAATTGCTATCATGTTCATCCACTTAAACAACAACAGAATTGTCCTTTAAGGAGTATGAGTAATACTAACTGACCTGCCAGCTAAACCCTCACTGAATGGGAGCTTAGTTTGCCTCTTGTAACCTGATATTCTGGAACTGCCTGGTCAGGTGTGGTTTTAGGTCCTAAGGGAACACGTTTGAATAGTGGTTGGGTAGTATTTATCTGTTTAGCCAACAAATGTTTAATGTGTATTGTACATTTAACAGCATTATTTTAGTCTCTGAAGAGTTGGTACTTTTCACTAAAACATTTACTTGGATCTAGAAAGGTGAGATATGGGATAAGTACTAATACTAATATTATTTTAGGCTTATCCTTAATTACACCTAGTTACTAGCCTTATAATTTGGTCTATTTCAAAAACCAAATAACTTCTACATTTTTGTAATCTTAATTAAAATCCTTATTAAATGGATGCTAGCTAATTTGACTTCTATCTGAATATTATGTTTGCTAGTGTGAATTTGAAATGTGGGTTAAAATAACATGGAAAATACATTGCATTTTTAAAAGAGAACCTTACTAAGTTGCTGGCCTGATCTCATTTTATTATTTATTAGACTATATATATATATATATATATATATATATATATATGACATTTATGAATCTATTCACAACATTTCAATAATGTAACATACAATTTTTGAAAGTAATGGTTAAGATTAGGGCTAAACAATTAATCATATTTCTAATCAACTACAATTATTAAAATATTTGCGTCGTTTTAATTTAAATTTTAGTATAGCATTATAATACAATGCATATTTATATGCATATTATATTATATATGTATGGCATGTAGTTATTTCAATCCATGGTATAAACATCATTCAATGAAAATTGTGATGATCATATTTAATTTTTGCAATTTCAAGGCAATAGTCAACCGTTTTTTGTCATAATCGTGCAGCCTTTACCGTACATAAATGTGCATTAAAACGTGTACACTTACAAATATTTAAGATGCAAGTTGAATATGTTTTATTACTTTTTAGGGTCATTAAACTATTCTTGAAATTGGTCTGAACATTTAACTTTTACTTTTTTACTTTCCTTCCAATTTTCCTTATTGTGAACACTCTTGCATGCCATTTACGCAAATATCTCTATAGCAGTGATGCTTAAAATATTAGCGTTTGTTGCATTTGTGCAAAAAAAAAAGGTTAAAGAAATAACAAGTGAAGACCTTATTTAATGTAACCCTGATTTATTGGTGTTTCAAAGTGGTACATGACTCAATGAATACAACAATTTTGACAGAAACACCAAATTTTAACAGCTCATCAGCCCATCATCCAAAATCAGGAAAAGGAAAGAGTAAAAGTTGGGTAATAACTGAGATTTGCCTCACAGTTACCCCTCTCTGAGGGCAGTACAATCTCAAATGAGTAGATTTTGTTGCACTATGAGTAAGCAGCAAAATGTCAGTTGGACAATTGATTTTGTGTGTTTAATACTTGCATGTCGTAACATAAAGCAACAAAAGCTATTCACCCTGAAGAAGTACTTGAGCTCTATGCTCTGTCTGTCTCATTAGCTCCTTTCTCTTTGTGCATCCCCTTAAGGACAATTTGTACTCTGGATGAGGAGCGATATCAAGAGGAAAAACAAATATCAAAGACAACAAAGAGAGTATGAAAAGCCATTCTGATATAACACTTTGACATGAGAGTCTCTTTGGGTCACGATGGATTTGGGGTTTAAACTCGTCAAAAAGTTATGAACTATTGAAATGTAGAGTGAAAAAGATAGGAGTTGCTCAGGTGGTAGATGGTATTTGGGAGCGGGAAACTGGGATGGATGTTTTTGGTTTACAAGCGGCGCTGGCTCTGCGTCACAGAGCGGGAAATTGAAACTTGGCTTCCGCCACCGCCGCCGATGGACCTCCCAGAGCCACCACCATACCCAAAGCCGCTGCCACTGCTGAAGCCACTGCCACCACCAAATCCAGATCCACCGCCGAATCCAGAACCACCTCCGAATCCAGATCCTCCACTGAATCCAGATCCACCACCGAATCCAGATCCACCACCGAATCCAAATCCGCCACCGCCACCGCCACCACCTGTGAACCAAGAAACAGACATTAGTTTTTCTGAATACCAATACAGTATTTACAGCAAATTATATGCTTTTTGTCTCATCGTAGGAAAAGATAATACACTCACTGCTGCTGCTTGACTCCTGGATATGGATGGTTGCAGATCCACCACCAGATGCAATCCTGAAAAAAAGAAAATACATGTCAATATAAAGACAAATTTAAGCAGAAAAAAAATTATTTCGAAAGAGCAAGGATACTGACCTGCTCTCCTCTCCTTCCAGAAGTTTCCTGTAGGTGGCGATCTCAATGTCCAAGGCCAGTTTGACATTCATGAGCTCCTGGTACTCACGCACCTGGCGTGCCATGTCCTGCTTTGCTCTTTGCAGGGCTTCTTCCAGTTCCTTAATGCGGAGCCTGGCATCCTTCACTGCCAGTTCTCCACGCTCCTCAGCCTCAGCGATCTGAGCTTCAAGGTTGGCACGCTAAACAGTTCAAAGAAGACATTTTGACTTCAGCTTTCAGCAACACTTTTGCATTTTTTCCATTCTCAGAGACTCCTTTAAATCATGTTATTTCCAACATAGCAAGCTAATTTTGATCACTAAAAGTACAAATCTTTAAAAAGTACATTACACTAAGGATTTGGTTGACAGCCAAAAGCAAAACAAAATTCTTACTTGTCCCTTGACAGCTTCAATTTCATTCTGAAGTCTGCTGATCATGCGATTGAGATCAGCAATCTCAGCCTTTGTGCTGCGAAGGTCATCTCCATATTTGCCGGCAGATGACTGCATCTCCTCGAACTGGAAGGTGAAAAGTCTTTGTGATTAGAATCTGTCATTTCATTGCTTTAAAATAGCATTGGTTTGATGCTTGAATTACTTTTCTTACCTTCTGTTTGTACCACGACTCAGCCTCAGCCCGGCTGCGGTTGGCGATGTCCTCATACTGTGCACGGACCTCAGCAACAATGGAATCCATGTCCAGGTTGCGACTGTTGTCCATTTCCACGATGACTGATGTGTCTTTGATCTGTCCCTGGAGATCACGCAGCTCCTAAAAGTCCAAGGTGAAGGTTTAAGATTCACCCAACACTGAAAACTAGCATTTTGGTGATAATTTGATTTTAATCAAACTCCCACCTCCTCAAAGATGGCCCTGAGGAAGTTGATTTCATCCTGAAGAGAATCAACCTTGGCCTCAAGCTCAACCTTGTTCATGTAGGCGGCATCAACATCCTATAAAGACATGTGCAGGGCTCAATATAGTATGTGGCCTTTATAGATTTACAATGAATAGAATTGTAAAATATAACTAGATAATCAAGACAGCAGCCAAGTGTTTAACCTTCTTGAGCAGGACAAATTCATTTTCCACTGATGCACGCTTGTTGATTTCATCCTCATATCTGCAAAGGGAAGTTTTCCACTTTAGCATGTTGCTTGTCAGATTATTCCATGCACACAGACGGCAATTTATAGACTATAAACCTACTCTTGTGCAGCTACTTACTTGTTCTTGAAGTCCTCTACCAAGTTCTGCATGTTCTTCAGCTCTCCTTCCAGCTTCATCTTCTCATTTCCAAGTCCATCAAGCTGTCTGCGCAGGTTGGAGATGTAGGCCTCGAACATGGCATCGATGTTGGAGCGGGTGGTGGTCTGGTCCTGCAGTAAACTCCATTTTGTCTCAAGAACTTTGTTCTGCTGTTCCAGGAAGCGCACCTGTGTTGGAGATAAACCAATAAAGGATTTTAATAAATGGCTTTATTAGGACATTAAAGGATCTTAGATATGCCATTACTCATGCCACAAGATAAGTCTTTTACAGTAATTATCAAACACGCCTCTTTCTGCATATCAGGACTTGCGGTGACACACCTTTGGCACCTTTAGAGGAATTTATTTGCATATGTGCCATGCCCGCACCATTTTTGTGGAGTAACTTTCCTCTTCATATGCACACTCCCTTTTGGAGATAATGAAATGCTAACCTCAAGTGACACCACAACATGTTCAGACTCTCTGGGATCCAATTTATGCTCCCAAAACAATGTTTCCCTCCTGGCATTAAGGCGAGGCTCCTAGGAGACCTGTGCCAAGCTGCAGGCCTTAACAAAGATGATATGGCACACCTTACCCTCAGGTGCTAACTGTTCCCACCCTCCTGCAGATTTATGCCATGCAATTAAATTTGGTGCAAAATCTCACAATGACTTTGAACTTGCAGGATTCACTTAAAATAAACAATGCATCTATGACATCAGAAGAGTTATGTGAGCTTCATGATTGCTGATCATATCTTTTGACAGAATCATACAAATGGGCGTAGCACCTAGGGAAGGGGGTAAAATTAACAAGGTTTGGTTACTAAATTAATTCCCCAAAGGTGTCAGAGAACCAAAACAGGAAACTTATTTTGTTTAGGAAGAATTACAATTATTTCTAGGAACTGAATATAGCTACCCCTATAAGATTTTATGCCCATTTTAGTAAGAGTTAAAGATGATTCTCACACATATCTACATTGCTGCCATAGGGATAGATGGCAAACTTGATCCATGCCCTTATTTGGATTGGCCTAGTCATTGGATCTCACCTGGCTTGGGTTTCCAAACTCACCCTCACTGTTTGAGAACAATTGCATACAAGGAAAAAAAAACGTAAGCCTGTGCTAAGATATAGACTTTTACTGTTTGACTAAAATGTAGTTATAATTTTGCAAAATATGGCATATGCAATGCCAGCCTGTCTCCTCTGTCAATACAGAATGTGACACTAAGAGGATTTCCGGGTGCAAGTGACTGACTGTGAAATATCTAATGAGAAGAGCCCAGCTCATATTAAGGCACTTGAAATGTGTGCATGAAATGAAAAGTCAAAAGGTTGGAGGTGCAAAAATAGATTGCTTTGTTGTACAACTGTATGCTTGCAAGAAGAAGACTAACCTTGTCAATGAAGGAAGCAAAGCGGTTGTTGAGGTTCTTGATCTGGTCTTTCTCTTGGGTGCGGACAACTTGGATGTTGGGGTCGATTTCTAGGTTCAGTGGGGCTAGGAGGCTCTGGTTGAATGTGACAGCTGTGATGGGTACTACACCACCAGGAAAGCCTCCACCAAATCCTCCACCGAATCCTGCACCACCACCGAATCCTGCACCACCGCCAAATCCTGCACCACCGCCAAATCCTCCACCGCTGCCGAAACCACCTCCGAAACCACTTCCTCCTCCGAGACCACTTCCGTAACCTCCACCCATGCCACCGCCACCACCGCCAATGCTGTAGCTGTAGCTTGATCCAGATGATCCTCCAAAGCCGCCACCGCCACCGCCACCGCCGCCACCGCCGGAGCGACGTACTGACACGGAGCTCATTCTACTGCCCATGGGTACTCCGCTGGCAGACATGCTGGAGTAGCCTTTCCTGATACCTCCACCCATGCCGCTCATGCTTCCACCGCTGACGGTGTAACTAGTGGTTTTGACCGAAGACATGGCTGCTGTCGTCTATGAAGGGATGAGGTTTAGAGAGAGAAAGAGCAGGATGAGACAGAGAGATCAGGAGCAGGAGAGCTCACTAAGAGGAGAGTTAAATCCCTCTGAGTGCCTTCTTCAAGGAGTGCAGCAGCTTTTATACCTCTTGTGCTACGGGAGGGGCTCACCTGACACTCCCCTTTCAGCCTCAGGCTCCTGTCATGTCTTTGCCCCTGTCCAAGTGATACATACACCCATCTTGCTTGGCTGGTATGGGAGCACTTTCAGAAGAAGGCCTGACCACACCCTGATTTTTATGCACACTCTCTCACGTAAAGTGGAGAAATTAGGAGAGGAACAGGGAATAGAAAAACAAGGTCAAACTACCAGAATAGCAAGTTCTACAAAATTTTTATATTTTACTAGTGCTCCAATCCAATGCACCTTAATAAAATAACCAGATGGCATTCTTTAAACTTAACGCATGGCAAACTATACAACTCCATGCATTTTTCATGATTCTGGGAGGTTCAGTGCTCACCGTTTGCTTTAAGTTTCATGCAGGAGTATTAAATAGGGGAATATTTGATGAAGGGCTTAAATGTTGAAGCTTACCGCTCGTCCTGGAAGCCATTGTGACCCACAGGCTCCTCTTTCCAGTCAAACAATCAAGCTGCTGTTCTCTCACCTCAATGGCTCTGTCACGGACACTACTTCACCACCTTGTTCTGTGGTTCCCAGAGGGCTGACGCAGTTGCATGCAAAGTAGATTTTTATGTTACCTCATATATTAAAACGCATAGCACAAACTTTGTTGGGAATGTTAAGAGCTTTGTTTGCTTTAGAATACTAGATTTATAGTTTGGATAGTAACTAATAGGTGAGTATCAGAACTCAGAACAGAGCGTGGTGGCTGCAGCAGGGTGGTTATTTTTGTAGCTGTCCTTAGGTGGCATTATTTAGCAACGCGTGCTGCTTTTGTTAGCATGCCAGTATCACCCCTATCATGTTTAAACAGACAGTGTGGATCTGCAGACTTGTGAAGTGTACAGGTCTAAAAGATTCAATTAGAAAACTTGGTAGTATTCATCAAATAAAGTATAGCGCACAGCAGGAATAGAATCAGTCTGTTAGGTTTATTAACATGAGAATGCTAGCACATTAACAGGGACCTCTATAAACATAGCAACTTGTCACTAAGAGAAAAGTTGGAATATTTGTCAGTAAAAATTCAGGTGTCACTTCATTAAGCAACATTGTTGGTTAATGAAGTGTGGTATTTGGCCCCCAGTGCATTTTTCTTAAAATTCTATTGTCAATCTATTGATCTGAACAGTGATAATGTCAACCCTTTGGAGGGGGTTTTGGTGAAGTTTCACCCCAGCATTTTCTTTGAATGTGTACAATGCGATCTGTCAGGTGATACAAGTTATACAATGTGGGAGATTGGATTGTGAGATTAAAGATGACTTGAAGTGAAATGGCCAAAATATCTAAGTTGAGCCAATTGGAGTTATCCATGAAAATTGTAAGTACAGTATATAGTAATGCCAATTACCTTTTACTGAAATATAAAAGTAAGGTCTAGAGTTAAGTGAAAAACAAGTGCACTTTCATAATATACTCTATTTTCACACACTAATTTTGTATTTTATTTCAGTTGAATTTAAAAAAGGAAATGCATTTAGTTACCACTTGTAGTACACTTGAACCATCTTTCATAGTATACTTAAGTGTCCTACAAGTAGTGACATGAATACATTTTTTAAATATAGAGAAAGACTATTAAAAGTGCATTTTAGTTTATATTTATGGTGTCCCAAAATAACACAGCTTAGAACACTTACATGGCCTTTAGTTTATCTTAAGAAGTACTAAACAATCCTTTTCTGTAATTCATGTACAAAATTAGAGCACTTTAAGTGCATTATGGAAGTGTACATTTTTCTTCATCTGATAAGTGAAAACAGTAAAGCTCCTTTTTTTGTATTGCATTTTTGAATTATTCAATATCTCTCTCTATATATAGTTAATGGTTTAAGGTTTAACTATGGAAGCCCGTTTCCACCACTGAATAAAAAATATGAAAAGTTTGTTGCGACTTTTTATCTCACAATTCTGACTTTTTTTTCTCTCAGAATTGTGAGATATAAAGTCGCATTTGTGAGTTATAAAGTCCCACTATGTATTTTGGTTTTTGCACCATGTTTTTACAATAACAAACCTTAGTCCTTCCAACAAATAGCCAAGAAAATGGTTCATCAAACTATGTTTCAGTTGCATCATACCCTACTGAAAAGTGTTCCAGCTTGCATTTTATCCACATCATTGGTTTCCCAGTTGCAACAAAGGACTCATTGTTGGTGATAATGGTTGAAACCTGGTGTTAATCTGCATTGCCTGCTGCAGAAAAGTGAAGGGGTGAACAAAATCAAAAGAGTTTCTATCGATTGAATTGACAGTTGACATTTTAGGTTGGCAGGAAGCTTATTTGGCGGCATCTACCTTAGTAAGACCTAAGTGAAGTCGACCCAACCTTAGTAGCCACAACTGTTTTTGTCCAATGTCTTTATACCTGCAATAGGCACTAAATGAGTAGCTTTTCATGGCTTGTGCCTTTTGTTTTTACCCAAAATCAGACTGATATAATACTATACAGTCCAGCAAACAAAAAAAACCATAGAAATGGTACAATATGCACATGATTTGATTCAGGCTTTGTGTGGCATCACCACACAGTGCAACAAAGAAAAGTGAATCGTTGGTTGGTTAGTCATCCTGCATTCGGATTGTCTGGACATGAAAGCTGTAATTTAGGCGTGTAATTTATCATTAGGAGGGGCCCAACATTGCCAATAACGCAATGTTTGAAATAGGTCCAAATCCTGATTTATTTATTTGCATATCTACTGGAGTGACTTTTTATTGTCTTGTACACTAGGTTGTTACTTTCACTGTTAAACGTGTTTCATATTTTAAATGATAATGCGCCTGTTATTTATTACAAAGCTTCCATATGTTGAGTTTTGACTGTTTTGCTCTAAATTTATCTCTGTTCTCACCGTTTTTGCTGAAAAGAGAAAGTTATGGCAACAAACTTGCAAAATCTTAACAGCTTTACAGTCTCTACATAATAATATTTCAAGTATGTACACAACGAAGAAGCATTTCGTATTTTGTGCATCTTAGCTTAGATCAAAAGAATCAGTGTAATTGGGCTTTGCTCTATTATAATATCTCATATATTTTCAGAGTCTTTTATAGTGTATGATGGGATTAAAAGGCATAACAGCTCTTGAGCTGAAATCTGAGAGTTGCGTGCTTGCTCAGACATAGTCATATTCGTCGTGCTGAAACACGGGATATCTTGCTTTTATGAAAGCCCACCAATCATTAGTGAGTAACATGGGACCCACCTTTTCAAACCACACCCCTTTTTCTTGTCCACACCCAAGCCTTTGAGATTAATTTCCATATATGGTTATAACCATTCACAAGAACATGGCCTTGTGAACTAATAACTGTCTTTGTGAAATAAAATAACATTTACAACTGGGAGGAGTGAAGTTTGTGTGTTTGGCTCCTGCATTAAACCGATTCTGCAGACCGGCCTAAATTCAATAATGGGCGTAAACGATGAGAAGAAAATGTCCTGTTTTTAAAAACTGCATCAACATACACTTTGTTCATTGAGTACAACTCTATGTGTGCTAATATCAATCTTGTACAAAATTAATGTGCACCCATCATTTGTTTTGTGTAATGCTTACATTCATGTTCGCTAAAGTGCATTTTAAAAGAATGCAGAATGAAAGTAGACAAGTAGGAAGAAGAAGAGCTCCTTCAGTACACGCTTATTCAAGTTCCACTGAGAGAAGCAGTAAAATGAGCTGCAAGAGAGAAAAAAAAAAAAATCTGCCAAAAAACAAAACTTTGTGCAAGATTGTGCAAAATTGAATATTCTATTAAAGGATGGGTTATGAATTAGCATTAATAAAAGCATGTTTTTGCATTAATATAACTTTACTGTAGTCAATTGTACTATTGGGACACTGTTTATCTGGTAAAAAAGGCAAAAATAATCACAATGATTAATAAAATACATATTTATATTGGTTTTATACGGAGTCCCTTAAGAGACATGGTGGAGGAAAAAATTTAGGGTGGGTGGAAAAAATGTTTTCCAAATCTTTTGCAAACCTATTGCATTCCCCTGAAAAACTGTGTTCTCTCACAAACTTTTGCGTTCTCTCACAAAGTTATTTGCATTATCTCACAAAACATTGCATTCTCTTTCAAAGATGTTTGCGTTCTCCAGCAAAAGTATTTGCGTCCTCTCGCAAAGTCTCAAGTTCTCGAGACACGTGTGTTTTTGACTCACGTCTATAAAAGTTTTGCAAGAGAACGCAAAGTAAAAACTATTTTTTACTCCTACCCCAATTTTTTTCCACTCACTCAGAATTTTCCCACCACCATGTCACTTAAGGGGCTTCGTGATTTTAAGACAGACTGAATGTACAATTTTTTTACATTTTCATTTATGTCACAGTTGAGAGTGGCCCTGCGTCCCAGTGTGCATATAATCCAGCTTATCTGCCCTAAATGATTTAGAAATGGATTTAGGATGGATAGTGTGCACATCAGGATGCAGCCTATGTGTGCAGTCTATAAATGCGTCTCGGCAGGATGCAGCCTTCTGTTTGAGAAAAAACCTATATGTGTTGGAGCAGGGTTGGAACAAAACTTTGCAGAACTTTGACACCCTTGGTCTAAAATGTAACTAATAATAAATTAAACTAAATCAACCATTTTAAATGGTGCTAGTAATCCCAGCATCATAATGTATAATATGAAAAATTCTTATTCAATTTTAGATTGGTTAAAAATTATATTTAACAGTGTTATTAAATACCTTGCATACTTTGTGATACTGATATATTGTGCAACTAAAGGGATTACAAATAGTAACTTGTAGTTTTGTTGAAATACATGAGTATCTTAATATTGAGAATGACTGTTTGAAATGTTCACCTACCTGACTGTTTTAATTGTTTCTGGCTTTGCCTTCAAGCTTATAATACTGAAAGTCTGCAGAAACATTCAACAATACTTGTCAGCACAGGCTGAGGAATGCTTCAGATGTCTCCAAAAACCTTTGCAAAACACAAGGTTCATTATAACACCATTTCTTTTTTACATTTAAAATGTTAAATGTGCAACATTTTTTTATGTTTTCCTATAACATAACCAAAGTAAGTGTGCCTCTGCGTTAGCATAAGTTTGAATGGGTAGGTGTGGCTATGTACTCATCTCTGCGTATAGCTCGTTCAGAAAGAGTTTTCCCATAGGAGTGCCTGTAATTATTCGGATGATAACTGAAACGTCCTGTTCTATCATAGAGTCTCCAGGCTGAGTCAAAGGGCTGGGCCAACAAGCTCTGAAAAAAAGGTGTGATCGAGGCCCCTTTTCTTTCATAAACCCGACTTAACCTGGACCAGCCAGGTGTGGCTACAATAAATGCGAGTGCATGTGGGAATTTATGTATATGAAGTAAATGTTTGCCAAAGTAAAGATTGCTTGGGTTTCACTATTTCTCTGTGCTGTGAAGTGATATTCATGACTTTTGCATTTAAAAAGCCTACAAATGCGCATGCAGCAAGCTCCAATTCATACCCTTTCATGCCTATAAGACATTTAAGTTATCTGTGTTTAAGTAGAAATACAATATACTGTGCATTTCATTTTTTTCACTTTGTATACGGTTTCATTCTATTTGTGAACTCCAGTTTCAAGTTGCTTTTAATTACTGCCTTTGAACAGATCTTGCTCATTGTTGTAATTGCTATGCATTTAGCATAAACTTTTTGCTTCAGAAAGATTATATTTTGGGTGTGCAGTGGATGCTTGGTTTATTGTACTGACAGATCTGCAACTATATTGAAAATTCACAGCTTGGAAAGCTGTCAGGAGTTATTTGATGAAGGATCCAAATCTATCTCTCACTTCACTCAACCAGACTCCTATGTTATCTATGGTGTGATATAAACTCCTGTTCATGGTCTTAGGAACAGCAGCTCTGAACACACCAATTCAGGTGGGATTTGAACCCACAACATTTGCGTGTGCCAATCTGTTTTCTTACAGCCTGAGCTACAGCAGTGTCTTTATCTGAACGAAAACCAACAGGACTTGGAAGTTATTCTTTGGTAGTTCTAAGTTTGTTGAAGTCTAAATGCACATGGTAAAAGGAACAAGGTCCAGTGTGGGGCTTCTCAGTGGATAAAATGGATCATCTTGTGTCTTTGGAAAATTTGGCCTGAAACTGAAAACAGAATTCTTTTCATATATATGTATCATTCTACTCTAGGCTAAATCTAGGCTAGAAAAGTATTTTTTGCAGATTACTTATGTTTTAGTGTTGTTTTGTTTATAAAAATATTTTGTGTTATCATTAAGTAAAACAAAAACTAATAAAAACTTAAATTAAGATGAAACTAAATCTAAATGATTAAACAAATATTATAGTAAATATAGTATTAACATTAATATAAAATAAAATGATAATATAAATATTATAATAAAAACATACTATACAACTGAATAATATAGATATTAGACAATAAATTAGAAATGTTGTTTTGACAACTAGTTGAAGCACTAATTGGAAAATGAAAATAATTGTTAGCTAAGAATAAAAAGGTGAAAGAAATAAACTGAATTAATAATGTTCAAATTTAAATATTAATTAAAATAAAAACTTTAACATAAATAATGTTGGTTGTAACAATTATTTTGTGAATGTAATTTTACAGTAAAATGCTGTTACTTGCATAGTTTTTAGAAAAGAGCAAATCAATGTATAATTTAATCAAAAACTGTAAACTGATATTCCCAGAATTCCTTCTATTACACTCCACATTTGAAAGTATTTTGCTTAAATAATCATGTTTTTTTTTATGTTATGTAAATGTGTGCTTAATGTTACATTTTCTGTTGTTTAATTAATATTTCTTGTATTATGCAAGTGTTGTGTGTGTAACCCCGATGGTGTTTCATGTTTGCATTAATGTTTAAGGTACAAAACAGATTTTCATATGGTTTATAAACAAATTGTCTTGTTTGTAAATTAAAGGTTTACATTTTTATTGTCTGTAAATGACTTTACATTTTTTATTCTGTATTTTTTGCCAAATGATTCTGGCAACCACAGCTCCTAAAATGTTTTTGTAAAAACTACAGATTTTTTTTTTACAGTGTATGGCTGGCCTTCCTAACTATTTATTCAACTAAAAAAAGGACCACTGCAACACACATGTAGCATGGCATCAAAGATAACTTATGATATCTAGCATTAATTAACACAAATCATAACTTGATGCCTTTGATAATTACCATAAACATTGTTTTTTGAGCGAGTACCCAACAATGCCTTTTACCTCTTGAGACCAGATCGAACTGGCATGAGCCAGCTTGCAGTGAAAAATGTAAAACTAACAAGGGAGGCCCCTTTTCACTTTTCTGAATCATGCATTTGGCCAGAGCACCGTACGACTCCCAAAACATCCACAGTGAGAGTTTCAATCAGTTCACGGTTGAGACTTGCCCTCATCGAGTCATAAATGAATTGTTTGCTTTATGATCTATTTTGACTGTAAATCTGTTGTTGCTTCTAACCTTTGGCGTATGAAGTGTCACTGACATCATCACTGCATAAAATTGTCCATGCATAAAATTGCAGTTAAAATTAAAAGGCAATATTTAGTCTAGTTAGCAAATACACTATTTATTAAATTAAGGAGTTGGCTAGTTTTATGAATGATTTATTAACTAACGGAACAGTAATTTTTTACAGTATTTATTAATCTCTTCAATTAATATTTATTAATTAATTGATCTTGAAAGTTGCTAAGATAGGATCCAGTACCCCCACAACCTTTACATTTGAGCTATTGTTTTAATTAATGTTGACATTAACTTTATTGTAAAGTTTTACAGGTTAGTTTAGATTCACAGTAACACAGTGTCATAAAACCGCTGTCTTTTGCACTTTTGCCTGTGAAACGCTTTCTACCCTGCAGCACATTTGCACTCATAGTACTACAATGACTTAATTCGGATGACATGTTGGACACACCTCTACCACTAGGGCGTTTGAGTACATTTGCTATCGGTGCGCTGTGTGAACATGTTGGCTTTTTATTGTAAGTCTAAGAGAATCTGGAATATTTAATTCACAGAAAGAGCTTTAGTCTGTAAAACTATGTTGTTGATGTAGCTAATGCTACAAAAGACCGTCTTGTGAGATCTTGTCATGTCTCGACAGATCATTCTTGATGAGTCTCTGCTTCACTATGTCTGCTATTATAGACTAAATAAATATTCTTTATTATTTTTCATCCGTTGGATCTTTCCCTTGCAAAAAAGAAAGTGGTTCTTTAGATATCATTTCAATAGCATCACTACAAAACCGAGTGTTTTTCAGCTGTTCACTGGCCCTGCTAAAGGATATGTGTTGTGGAAAGTGCTGTACAGATTAAAAATAGCCACTTAAATTGAAACAAAAGCAGAGAATGTTTTGAATGTTTTGTTTGTTTTGAAGCACCATTGCTACTCATTAGGTGTGGTCAGGACGATCTGTGACATTGTTCTAATTCTTTATATCGATTGCCTTTGGTGTAAAACTGAGAATGGACATCTGAGACCCTGGAAACCCTTGGGTCATATTGACCCTGAGGTGTGGTGGCCTGTATCTGTTTTGTGCTGGTTTCAGGATTCAGAAAGCATTCAAACCCGTAACTCCTGAAGATCTTGACATGCACTTTTTCTGTTGCAAGGCAGATCTCCAAAAGGCATGTACAAACTCATCAAAGTACAACATACAGCAAAACGCCACAGAAATGAAGCTAACATCTTGTATATGTATGTGTTTTTGTGCATTCTACATGAATCACATCAAAAATCACATGTAAAATCTTAGTTCGATACAAAAAACAAACAAACAAACAACAAAAGAGGTGTGGAATAGTTTTTGAATTTCATCTTCTGATTATGAGCTTGGGGTGCATGACTGAACCTGTGCAACAGCTGGATTGTTATATAAATGCTGTACTTCTCCCACAGGCTTCTGTGATGAAGTGACATGAGCACTGATGCTGACCTAGCAGCAGTTTCACAGCTTAACTTCTCAGTATATGAGGGTGCAAGTGTGAAAGCAAAAAGTAGTTTACATGCACATTTTCACACATTTGCATATAATCATCTACCAGCATTTGACTTCTGATCAAACATACAAATGTTTACAAAAATACCTTTCTGGTTCATGTCATTTTTTCACCTTCATGTCATGTCACTACCTGGTCACATAAACCTAACTGGGTGCACTTTTTAGCGAGACATGAAATATGTACCAATAAGTACATATCACTGCAGTTTGCAAAAGAAATGAACACTAAAGGCAGTAAAACTCTGACACCTTTTATTCCTTCTCACACAGATTTACCGAGTTGTGATTAATAAAGTGTAATTTTTGCACAATTACTTGAAGAATATCATGTGACTTCAAAACTATATTCATATGCTGGGAGATTTGAGAACTGATGCTTTTGAACGTTATCACCACACACATCCAGCTTCATATCTATGTGTTTTTATAGATGGTAGGTTTGTTCAGTAGCTCACGAAGTACAGAGATGTACCTGAGAGGTGAGGAGTTCTGGTTTGAATCCTGTGTTCAACAAAACAGTAGTTCAAATCTGCACAAAAGGAAGTTGAAATGACATTGTTGTATTAACAAATGCATTTTTAAATAAGTTTTGCATTTGCTAATGCTATCAGGTAGGTTTAGGACATATTTTCAACATGATAGAGCATTAACTTTTAGTAACAGTCAGCAATATGTACCTATATCAACATAATAAAAATGAGCAGTTTTATAAAGCAGTGATTATATTTTATTGCATTTATTGTATGGTATGTGTGTTTATGTATTAATCTCTCTTAATGTTAAAAACAATTTCCATATAATTTATATTTTGTTTGATCTAAGACATCAGCAGCTGAAAAGAAAACTGCTCTATAAAATTGTAACTGTTCAAACTTGTAATTTCACACAACTGTACCAGTTTAATGTATAACCTTCAATAATATTTTTACGTCTTTACAGTTTGCATATAGAAATACTTTTGAGATGCTGATAATATGTTCATACTGTTTTAGTGTATATGTAAATATACATGTAAAAGCTTTATAGGAACACCTATAAATACAGAACTAGTAAGATCAGGCAAGAGAAGGTCTGAGCTCAGAAAATGTATTATCTGAAATCATTTAAAGCATTTTTAACACAATCACTAACGAAAAGCTTGCAGCACTGAGAATCAAATGAGAGCCACATTCCTATTCTCAAGGCAGGTGTGCGTCCAGGTGACACAAAGTACTGTATACTTGGCTGCATCCAACTTGCTCAGGTTGTGAAATCATCTAAAACGAGTCTTCAAATAAAATTTATTGCCTAATTTATGCTTTTGGTTTATATTCTAATCCCCTCAGTAACGGTCACAGTGCACAACTGGTCATGCAAAGCTAAGCAAAATCATTTCTGCTGAAACTCTTTGGATGTTTGAACCATGAAGACATCGTGAAGACAAGATAAATGATTTTTGCTGGAGCAAACAGGCCATCTGTGTCTACTGTTTGTTCTCAAACCTATCTGTGAAATCTGTAGATGGTGTGCAGAAAAAGTGTTGTTTTCAGTGCTGGAGGAGGGGGTCCAGAGAATTTTGAAATAAGGCAGATGCTTGTTTGGTAATATTATTTTACTGAATGTAATACATAAAGGTTCTGGAAATTAATGTGCATTGATTCATTTGATGGGTGCTAAAGTAATTTAAAAGGGTAGGTCGTAGTTAGTGAATAGAAGTGGCTGTATTTGGGATTGAAAAAGGTGTGTGAGCATTTGTCCCGCACCAAAAAGGATTTTAAAGGCACCAGTCTAATGTGTTTATATAACAATGAACGGTTTATCATCTTAGTAAAAGTAAACACAACATGCTTTAAACAGAAAGAGGTGTTAAAAGGCTAATGTTTAAGAAATTGGGTTGTGTATAGGGTTATTAATATATAAAGCCATATTACATTTTTAATGAGAACGATTTACGGGTGGTTTTATTTTTCTGTAATTGGTGTTTTTCTCTAATGAGAATTTTTTAGGCAAGCTGTGAACAGTTTAAATATATGAGATTACATTTCTGCAGATATTATTATGACCTTTTTATGTGTATATGTTTATTATGTGTATATGTATATATAAATGCACGTATATGCATGTTTTATATATATATATATATATATATATATATATATGCACATTTAATTATATGCACATAATACATGAAAAACGTATTTTCTAAATATTTACATATATATATATATATATATAAACATACACTGTGGACACAAATAAAACTTTTATTTTGGATGCAGTTTATTGTGATTAATCGTTTGACAGCATTAAAGGCAACACAACACTAAAATTACATTTTTATTTAAATAAAATTCTTTATTGATTTATGTATATTTATTTTATCAATTTTATTCAGTTTATCAATTTTATTTATTTCTTTTTGTAGTATCTGGGCTGTTTTGACATGATCACGGAGTCATCTGGCCTGTGTGTGCACATGGTGAGGATGTGAAAATGGTGAAAGGTGTGAACAGAGACTTTTTACAGACTGAAGGAATACAGAAGCATCACACCCAGCCCTATTAGTAAGCAGTGCAAAACAACAAATCTTAATACTATAGAGTAGTGAAGCATCGCATTAGTAATGCCGAGGTCCTGATTCAGTTATCCCACCAGTGTTACTGACACTATGAAACTGTAAGGCCCGGAGGACATAAGCCTGTGTGACATAACCTGCCTGACGAGAAGCAGGTCTGCTTGATCTCGCTCTCACACTTTTCTACAGCTTTGCATGACATCTATATGCATGCCCTACTTTTGCATTGCTTTTAAATGTAAATGCACCTAATGCTTTGAGTTGGGTGTTTCTATTTAGCAAAATAAACTAGGAATTTCACATTGAAACAGTCCCACTCTGCTGTCATATTACTGTAATTCATCAATGCAAGGTAATGTTTCGAAGCCCAGCCTGTCAAATTAATACTTGTATTACAAGATTGATTGTTTTCCTAAAGAAGTGCATTATAGGTTCACACATTTGGATATAGTAGGGCATTGAAGCAAAGAGTTAAAATCGAGCCATTCATTCCTTTAATCCTTTAAAACGGTATTCCTGTAGTCACAACGTTCCCCTCCCATTCTTCGCTCTCCACCTAATAATTCATGTCCTGCCACATCCCAAGCCTCTGGCTCTCTGCTCCTGTGCCAGAGAGCACTATTGCCCAAGATATGTTAGCGATGCATCTGTAGCTGACTTTTATCTAAAATCAATGCTTAATTTGAATGAATCCCTCAGTTGTGGAATATAACTAATAATAATTACTTGACTGCATTCTGCAGATGCTGTCAAACGAAGACAGTACATTTTCATCAGTATGTTCTAATGATTATGTGCTCAAATTAAATTCTGCTCTGAGTGGTTCCTGCTATTAATTGTAAGACTATTACTATCGCTCGTGACTTTTTTTTAAATTCCTTTAAAATTATTATTACACTTCAGCATGTAACTCATCCTACAACCTTTGTGCATAATAATAAGACCTTACATTATGCTTGTTATCAAGGAGATGTGTGCATTTAGTTGTTATTTTAATTTAAAAGTGACAAATTTACCAAATTAGTACCATTAGTACTCGCTTCCAATTATTTTACCCATATAAATACATATAAAAGTCCATGATTCTGCATTATATTGCTAACTTGTTATTTCATTATCATAATCATAAAACAAACTATTTGCTGCCCTTGTTATTCTTAATTATTTACCTATAGCGAGTGAATGATTGGGAAAATTGCTTACTATGGTGTTTCAAAAAAAGGTGGAACGTGTGCAGCAATACATGCATATAATAATCCACTGCATTTCATAAAGAAATACCTGCATGTATGCAACATGCAAACTTTTCTTTAAAGGGGTCATATGCTGTTGCTATAAGAAGAATATTATTTTGTGTATTAAATGTAATGCAATGTGTTAATGCAGTTTAAGGTGCAAAAAACACATTGTTTTCCACATACTGTACATTTTTGTTTCTCCTCTAAGCCCCACCTGCTGAAACGGGTCGATTTGTACAAAGCTCATCATTCTAAAAGCGAGGTGTGCTCTTATTGCCAGGCTGTCCAGTGCACTGTGATTGGCTGAATACCTCTAGCATGCAGCGGAAATGTTACAGCCCTTACCATAATGTGATGCTGCGTCCTGGTGCTAAGACACCAAAACAATAGAACATGTTACAAATGAGGCATTTGTTGCATCCACTGGAGACATAATTACTGATTATCATGACTTAGTACTGACTTTTTACTTGTTGCGTTGCATCGTGCCTCATAAATATAACACCATGCCTGCATTTGTCATCGGACAACAAACATAAAGCACAAATGTTACCCTTCACTGCTCAAAACTTGTGTTTGAATAGTAAGTAGCGGGTTTATTTCATAAGAAAACGTAACTTACTTAACGTTTGTAAGTCAGAAGCACCAGACTGTCCTTTTAGAGGTAGAATTGCTCCACTTAAGTCTCTGTGCACAGCCAGCATAGGTTACTCTCCAGGTTTTAGGAGTCTGTCCTCCGTAAAATGTGCACAACAGACTTGTACCAGACTGTTCTGGAACAGTATTGTGAATACAGCTTAATCTCTGATTTCTTTTTATGTCCCCTTTGGAAACACAAAGAAAGTAGTTTCACTTTCACACTGAAACAGAGTGTCTCCAGAACATGGCGCATGTAGCAACACTACAGTGAGAATAATAGCTCTGCCTTCTTTCTTTGCGTAAACATTTGGGGGGTGCTTGGAAATAAACCCACTATGTGATGTAGAAAAGTGGGGGCATGTTTAAATGGCCCGTTTTGAGGCATGGACAAGTCATCTCTTTTGGTTTTGAAACTTTGCAATTTCACTTTAATTTTGTAGATAAGGACATGCATTGCCTTTAGAGTAAAATTAGTCAACCTAATAAATATGAGTGTGTATATATATATATATATATATATATATATAGTCTCCATGTGTATTTCCCATTTCTCATCTAAATTATTTGTTTTTTTTAAACACTACGACAAAAATTAAATCCTAGGAGGTCTAAGGGGTCACCAATAGATGATGGAAAGCTAATAAAAAATATGAACTTAATCCAGGTGCGGCCTTATTACCTCGATATAAGGTGAACAAATTAAATATGTGTGACAATATATTTTGCACAAGTATTATATAAAAACAACCATAATATCAGTATATAGCTTGCAAACTTCAGTGTTTCAACGGCTGCAGCAGATGCATTATGTACAGACAATCTATGACATGATCTGTGCAAATACAGCAGGCTTGGGTTTTGATTCAACTCCATTGCCACTAACACTTGTTATTTTGATGCTGGTGTCAGCAATGCAGCAACAACAGAGCTGTCAAGGTTTTGGCAGTACTTTGGCAGTAAATATTTAGGCATAAAAAGGTGTGTAGTTTCAATATCTTGAAACCCTGAGGATTTATGGCACAGACTCTAAAGGTCTGAAGTTTCTTACTGATTACCTTGTGTGTTTGTCCCCCTGCAGCTAGACAGGCACAGGCACATGTTGTTGAAGGAATTTTCTCGTCCTGTAATAAAAGACCCCCGAGTGCTGTACAGTCAGGGCTCTGTCACGTAAGAAGCATAGGATAATGTGTAATATATGTGTGCACATGTATGTGGAGGGTTTTGCTGAAGCCTGTTTTACACTGCAGGGTATCTGCTCCTTCCTCTGCTTAATAAAAATGTTTTTTTTTTCTTCTCTCTTACATACACTGACTCTACTGTGCTTGATCACAACTATCAAACCTGCAAATCTGACCCTAGAGCCATTTGTGCTTACATAACATAAATGGTATATCATCAACATGTCCTAAATGAATGCATGTATTCAGAATGCTCACATTAAAATGAGATTCATCAAAATACAATGTTAGTAATATAGCCTACATAGATCCATTGTTTACTTTTAATATTTGAATGTATTTTTTTATTTAATAAAGAGCTTTTTCATTAATATAAAAATTATTTTTATATTAAATATTTTTACATTTTTTACAAATAGTATCAATGTAGAAACTAAATTACATTAAAATGTACCTGGACCTCCAACACTACAGCCAATTTATCATTACCATTTAAATGTTTGTTTTTTTTAATGGATTTTTTAACAAGTATTTTTATATGAAATATATTTAATTATTTTAAATAAATTTATGTAAGTTATGCATTTAATTAAATTAAAATTTGGCTGCTGTCACATGTTTTATGAGTGAACTGCCTTGAGAGGACCTGACCAAGGGCCATATTTAAAAATAATGATGACTGGTGATATTTCATATGCTAATGACATTAATTAGGGGCCATTTACAAGGCAGTTAACTGAAACAATTCAATTTCCTGCATGTTTGCAATCATTTGCGGTTCATAGATTTCACATCTGAAAGACCCATGTTTTCTATTTCTGTTTGAACGTATAAATTTTCGAGAGATGAGCTTAGGATCAAATTTAGGATGGTTTCTGTGCAGCATTCTATAAATGAGGCCCCCAATCAGTAGTAGAGACTCCTGATAAACTCTGCAAAAAGAGGTCAAAATAATAGTGACCTTTGAGTGAAACTCAATCAGCAGAACTCACTGAGTTCAGGAATGAGACTGTAGCTTGTACAAGCAGTGCCAAAGGCTAAACGTCAATCATTTGCAACCACCAGTTTCATTCCTACAGGGTGACGCCAATAGCATTATGATCGAGTCTGCCGATTCAAATCCACCAGCAGTTATGGGAACCTGAATAGTTTAAAGTTTGCGTTTGAAATAAATACAAAATATTAAGACTCAATACATTTAGTATTAACGTTTTTTTTAAAGACATAAGCACTGAGAGCAATAGACAATTTTATACTGTTATCATCCCATCCATTTTCCAATTCACTCAATGTGCTACTCTAGGCAAATGAGCCACCAGATCTCACCCATTAGGAAAATAGACACAACTTTGATGTGTTTCAAATCATGAGATCAGTGAAACAGCCAATTTGAGCTTGAACTGCTGATTGGGAGAAAAAAAACAAACGTGATATGTATGTCTTAATTTATTAATTTAATTAAGAGATTCTGGCATTCTGCCATTGCAAATATTGCATTGCCCTCCCCCAGAGCATATGTTTCTCCCCCAGGCTCGCACGCACCACATTTGGGAACCACAGGGAAGCATTATGAAGTGGTTTTGAAAGCCGTTAAAATTAATTACACATATTACCTGAACACAAATGTTTTTTTTTTCTTTTCATTCTTTTTTTAAAAACGTTATAGTAACTGTGCTAGAGTGAACTCTCACACTAGAGCTAAGACTGAATCAATACATAACATTAAGTTAAAAACATGTGTTTATTTTGGAGCAAAAGTAGGCCTGAATGCAAGTTTACTTTATGAATTTAATGCCGATTTTGAGACTTATCGACCACACAGAATTCTCATTGGACAAGAGTAAAAACTTGACAGACAAGCAATTGTGGTCAGTATTTTTTAATATGAGGGTTATTCAGTGAAGGGTCAGCAGGCAATTCTAAAAGATTTTCACAATGAACAACATGATCATACTGATTTTGTTGTTGTTGTTATAGCGCCCCCTAGGGCAAAAAAAAAAAAAAAATTGGTATAAGAATGTTGGTTTCCAGATGTAATGATTATAATCAAGTTTAAGCTTAGTGTTCACCAAATAGATTTTTTTAGAGAATTCAGTTCTGAAAATTATAAAATGATTATCATGTTTTTGAGTATCTTAGCTATAAATGCTTTTTTAATTGTTCACGTGAAACAAATTAATTCAAGAACAAAGAGACTTAGCCTGCAGAAAACGTGCAATATCAGAAATTATTCTGAAAGCGTGTGATAACTGGGATCTATAGAAGTGTTTTTGCTAATACAAATGCTATGCTTGTACCTTCAAGGTACATATTAGTACATTTTAAGATGGTACTGCCCCAGTTTTGTACGTATTTTCTGAGAGAGTAGATTTCTTGAATTATAAGCTGAACAGAAATATAGACCAAAATTATTTTATTAAAGTGCCACCTAGTGTCAGATGCATGTCAGTGCACATGAAAGAAAGCACCTATCTAGACTAGAAGCCATTTATGTCAGTCAAGTCACTCAAATCTGAATCTGTCCTTATATAGTATTATAGCTATAACATACTAACGGAAAGTAGGGCAAAGACTTTATTTAACAGATCTGTATTCAGGGCTGGATTATGACTGTATGATTAAAATCTCTTGTTCTGGGTGGGGATTAGCTATAAATATGTTTAATAATTTAATTATTGTTCTTTAAAATAAAAATGATAACTAAAATAATGGTTATTTTAAGAACTGATCAATGAGATTCTCTGGGAGACCAAAATGTTTTTTTTCCCATGGCATCGCTGCAAAAACCTCCATTTTCAACCATTGTTTTAAAAAAGTGTACATTGTCCATTCATTCATTCTCCAAAATTATTAGCAATCCTCTGTAAGTTTGAGGATGAAATTTATTGTAATTTACCATACCAACCAGTTTATGTGAGGAACATATTGAAATTAAAATTACAAGTTGAATAGGCACAATACAGTATGTAAGATTTTTTTAATAAAATAACCAAAAAGCACTTTTACAGTGTTACGTATTTCATGCAGTTGTGTACTTTATCTCAAAAGTTCCCTTGGATTTGTAAATTCAAAGAAATTCCAGATTTTAAATAATGACCAGTCCCTGGTCATTGTCGCCTATTAATGACGCAATATCCGTGCTATCCTCAGTTTCCTCCTATGAATACTATTGCAACACAAGTGGAAAAATACAGAAGTGATAGTTTTTTATTTGGCAAGTGCATTTTAGGTATTATGAATCATGATTACACTTTGCAAAATCACCCCAAAATGTAAACATACACCAACTGAAGCTAGAAAGTTTTTAGAACATATAACGAAACAAAAGAATAAATATCAACGTGGCATTTCTGAAATGGAGGGAACTTCGCGAAAACCTTCAGAGACTCTGGTGTTGTGTGTGTTATCATATTAGTAAAAGGTTAATATTGCATAAAATTGAATGTTCTTTGCTGATACAATGACATAAAATACTGTTATTAAATGTACATGTAAGTTAATAAAAAAATGAATACATTACCTCATCCGTGAGCATGATTTGTGCAGAGCCGTTGAGAATCAGAGTTGTGACGCTCTTTGATCTCGCCGCCGCTCGGCCACATGGTTCATGGTGCTCTCAATAGTTCCAAACAACTCTGCGCTGTCAATATGTTTGAATGGGATTCCAGCAGTTTCAATATATTTGCAGCAATTTCTAGTGATTTTTAACACATTTTGTGCGTTGATTGTGTATTGATTACTATGCTAACTACATTCTACAATCATATTTTATTCCTTATTTGTTCAACAACCCCCAAAGGATTCGTTCAATGATTTATTTTTCCAAGTGACGTTTTGCAAAAACTAGTTTCGGGAGGAGCGTGTACGAAATCAACCGTGCCTGGCACCACATTATCTAATCAATCTCCTCATCTCACCAGCCCAATCAGATCCATCCTTCCCACTGTAAATAAACCCATTTCCTTCCCCTCCGCATCTCACCTTTTGTGCACCCCTCCTCCGCCCCTTCTCTCACTGTTATTGCGCCTTCCTTCACGGGGGGGCACGTCTCAATCGTGACAGATTGACCAGCCGACAAGGATCCAGCAATGATGCATGCCAGTGGGAGCTTTACACGGTGGTCCGGTTCCTAAAAACGAAACCGTCTCCTGCGGCTCGACAGAACGGCGCGATGTCGGGGGCGGACCGCGTCGGATGGCCAAACGGAAACCATAGAACTGGCATGCATCATTGCTGGATCCTTGTCGGCTGGTCAATCTGTCACGATTGAGACACGGGAAGGCGTTCGGATCCATGTGCAACAATGTTTATTAAAGAACACACAGAGTAATCACAGCATCGAAACGGGAAGTTCGTGGCAAAGGGTCAGGCAATGAGGCGAACAGAGTCCAGAGGGGCAAGACAACAGCAAGAGTGTGAGAGCAGGCTTAGGTCCAGATCCAGGGAGGCAGAGAAACACAGGAAAACACTGAAAACACAGGTGGGTAGACAACGGGGATAACAGACGTACATCCACACATTGACCAGCAACTAATACTAGGACATCCAGGATATTTATACATGTGCAGACAATTAGGAATGGGAGGAGAACATACAAGTAACCAAGACAACATATGAGGTGGGTG
>JAUCMU010000048.1:5357611-5370556 GCA_032275025.1 Enteromius treurensis | reverse complement strand
TTATACATTACCATCACTCTATTCTCCTATTTGATAATGTTCAGTGCTTTGCTACAATCTGTATTGTTAAAAGCGCTGTATGAATAAAAGTGATTTATTGATCTGTCTATTTTAAACATATGCCTTAGTCCTTTGACTTATTTTATAAGCAAAGATCATATAACATACAATAAATAAATACAATAATAATAATCAATCAAATAAATAACAGTAATCATTTCAAAGTAATGTTGGCTAGTTGAATAGTAGTGTAATAGCCTGCATTAACCCACAGACCTATGGGCTGTACTAACTGCACTTTTGTACAATAAGTGCTATTCATATTTTTATCCACCAGATGTCCACATTTAAAACGGAATCTTCAGTGCTTCCCAAAACATTGTTTCACCTGAGTTCCTCGCTTCATTTGTTGGGGACAGAGTTCCTTATTTTAATTTGTTTCCTCTTTGATGATAGTGAACTCAACTGCAATGTATTATATAAGGATAGCTGTACAAGGATGACTGAATGAGTGAGCCATATAAGACACAGCAATAAAAGTCGACAGTGACAGTCAAAACCTTCACCAGAGTCAACTCCTACAGGCTAATCAGAGTGGATAAATCCCCATCACTTGTTCCTATATTGTGATACCAAGAGGATGTTAGATTAAAAGAGAGACAAGAGAAGTGGTCCATGATTTCTTTTTTAAAATCTAACAGCTTTATTCATGTTTACTTTATCCATTTTGATCAGATGCATTTCTTTCCAAAACGTAGGCGTTTCTGCCCTTTCCTGGAAATGTACTGTAATAGCAAGTCACCATTTGAGTCAGACAGCACAAAGTCAAAATCAAGCATGAGTAAGAGGCAAATAATGTTCTAACTGAAAAATGGGTTGCACGCAGACACCAAAGTCCAAGGTTTTTCCCACATTTGTTGCCAGTTGAACCACTATGATTTAAATTACTTAACACAAGTAGGCTAACTAACATGCCTCATCACTCAGAAATACAATGTAAAATACTTAAGAGCTATTTTAAGAATTTCTCCACAGAAAACGACACATACCTTTTTACTTATTCAGAATAGTATTGACTGCTTGTTAAACTTATTTTAGAAATACTTTGTCTCAATTGTGAACCATGCAAATTTTAAAAAAAATTGAAAGAACTTAGCTTTCTGACATGTTTTGCAAAAAGGGTAAGTTAACACACACACACAAAAAAACATGAAAGCAAATTTTAGGTAAACACTTTATTTTGGTAGCAAAAACAGCACCTCAGAAAACAGGAAACACAATGGGCAACGTCTCTCCAGAGTATAATGAAATGACTGTCTCTACTAAATAGGCAAACCACATTGATCTACCACTAGCATGCTAGTAATTTAGCGCAAACATATCCCTTCATTGTTAATGTGAAAATCTGTTTCATAGCATGTTTAGCACTTCAGCTAAATGGCTAGCTCATGTTAGTGGCACATCGAGGATTGTCCAGCCTACACGTGGCCATGTTGTGCAAGATAAGATCTGAAGACAGTATTGTGCAGGGGCCTGAGGGCGTGAGTTTTTAGTGATGTGGATTAAGGCACGACAAAAGCAGTGAGAGCATTTGGTCCCTCTGGAAATATTTGGTCAGCGTGAATGGTTTATTGCTTTTACAACCTGGTTTATGACTGCATTCCTGACTAGTGCCTTGGCCAGTCATAACGGTTGAGAGGGAAGATCAGGAATGCGTATGAGGCGTGAGGTTTAGAGGACAGAATTGGGGAAGGGGACTCGCTCAATCTTGGACGACCTCAGAGGACTCGGACACAACTCTGCCATCCTTGGTCTCAATCATCTTGATCACAACGCTCTTCTTGGTCTGAGATACGGTCTCACCGTAGCCGCTGCCAGAGCTGTAGCCGGCTCCAGAGCTGTAGCCGGCACTAGAGCCGTAGCTGCCACCGTATCCACCACCGTAGCCGCTGGAATAACTAGAGTAGTTGTTGTAGCCGCTGCTTGCACTTTCCAGGGGATAACCACCATAGCTCGCTATTGGGGCAGAAACATTAAGAAGTCAGGTGGATCTCCTGCATTGCATGTAGTTATAAGAATTGTCAATGTAAAGGTTCTTGCTCACTGAGTCGGCCAACTTTCAACAATTGAAATTTTCAATTGTTTTCAATTTTCAAGTCGGCCAAATGTTTCACAGGTAGATGTAAGGTCGTATTTCTGTTTTAACATGCAAAAATGTTTGCAGTGACGTCAAACTTACTGCTTTGTTTTGAGATATTGATGGTCTTGATTCCACTTGCCAGTCTGTTGAAAAAAACAAAAACAAGAAATAATGAGACTCCTATGCAGAATGAAATGAATGTGAACTTCATCTAAGAAATAGAGTACTTGGTCTCACAGCAAGCATGCGTTTCATTGACTCACCTGTCCTCTTCTCCCTCCAGGAGCTTCCTGTATGTGGCGATCTCAATGTCCAGGGCAAGTTTGACGTTCATCAGGTCTTGATATTCTCTAATCTGGCGGGCCATGTCCTGCTTGGCTCTCTGCAGGGCATCTTCCAGGTCTTTGATGCGGGCTTTGGCGTCTCTCACAGCCAACTCACCACGTTCCTCTGCCTCTGCAATCTGGTTCTCCAGATTGGCACGCTATTGAATGAGAAATATTTGTGGTTAGTTTCACTCCTAATGCCTGTTACTGTGCTAACACGCTTGTACATTCTACATAGTTGCATACCTGTCCTTTCACGGAATCAATCTCAGACTGCAGTCTCTGAATCATGCGGTTAAGGTCAGCGATCTCTGTCTTTGTTGATCTAAGGTCATCACCGTATTTGTTTGCAGATGTCTGCATCTCCTCGTACTGCAAAACAGAGCATATGATGCGTAAGATGTAGTATCTCACTCAATGCAATGAACAAATAGATTAGTATTTGCAGCTGACACTCAGTAGTTTACACACCTTGGACTTGTACCACATCTCAGCCTCTGCGCGGCTTCGGTTAGCTATATCTTCATACTGAGCGCGGACCTCAGCAACGATGGCGTCCATATCCAGATTCCTGCTGTTGTCCATCTCCACAACGACTGATGTGTCCTTGATCTGAGACTGCAGCTCACGGATCTCCTACAAGTTCACAACGACAGAGCACAACATTAACGAAATGCAGTTTATCAAATGTAAATAAACTGTATGTTTGGTGGGACTCTCTAGCTGTAATTTACCTCCTCAAAGATCTGCCTGAGGAAGTTGATCTCGTCAGTGAGGCTTTCCAGTTTGGCCTCCAGCTCAACTTTATTCATGTAGGCCTCATCGACATCCTACAGAAAGCAAACATAATTCAGTCATCATTTAATATTCAAGTAAGCGTTTATGACTGGTCGTGGGTGATAAAAGACAATCTGCAAACCTTCTTAATGAGCACAAATTCGTTCTCACACTCTGTGCGTTTGTTAATCTCATCCTCATACCTGAAGAGAATTGAAGAAAATGGCATTGGTTAAACTCATTGTTTATAAATGGGTTTTGTACACTAGGGGGCAGCAGTGCTCTAACTTCGTCAGTAAGAAACACTTGAATCAAGAATCAATTCGGTGTCTCCCAAGGGTTTTAGCATTAATTGGGCCATCAGATTTGTCTAGAGTTCCATGAAAGGTGCTGTGTAGATGTTTGTGTGATAGCTGTAATTTATCTGACTCATGCTGACGCCCATTTAATTGAGGCACAGACAATGTTTTTTTTTTCCATGGGATATTATGTATATCACTGAAATGCATAAAATATGATTCAAATCTCAAAAACGTTGGACAATGGGCAAGTCTAGCAGGGAGTGACTACAGCAACCATGCCGTTTCTGTATTAGTTACATAAGGCTACAAATTGACTCCCATAAGACATGTTTGAATTTATAGAGCCTCATGTATTCTGGGAACACCTAAGTGTACCACAAAAGCCTCCTCTGACAATACTTGTGCACTGTCCATCCCCCAGACCAAATTAAAATAAGGCTTTTTTGGAACCCATTGTACGTACTTGTTTTTGAAGTCTTCTACAAGGCCTTGCATATTGTGCAGGTCAGCTTCCAGCTTCATTTTGTCATTTCCAAGGCTGTCGAGCTGTCTGCGCAGGTTGGCGATGTAGGCCTCGAACATGGCGTCGATGTTGGAGCGCGTGGCTGTCTGGTTCTGAAGGAGGCTCCATTTTGTCTCCAGCATCTTGTTTTGCTGCTCCAGGAAACGTACCTACATTGGCAAGATGAAAATAGAGGTTTTGTCTCAATCAAAGCACAAATGAAAACCATACTTGGCAGTAAATGCAGCTTCAGAGAGCAACGCCCCCAGACCGATGCTGCGAAGTCATTTTGGAATCATGGTTTTGCGCCAGCTCACAGAAGTGAGACCATATGCCAACATATTGCTTGTGGTTCATGATCTTCAAAAAGGAAGGCACAGTTTTCCTTAAATAACGAGACATGCACATGCTTTCAGTTTGTAACGCTTTTTCCCTTTGGAAATGGTGACGCATATTCCAGTAGGACATCAGGAAGAATGAATAAAGCTGTGGAATTTGCTTTTTGTAGATGGGGCTATCTATGTAGTTAATATTCAATGGACGGCAGGAATGTTGGAGTCTCTTAAAAGTGTGTGTAAATGGTGGGTGGCAAGCAAATAATTCAGTGATAAGACTTGAAAAACAGCTCAAGATGAACACCGCACACACAATTAGATTACAGTAAAGGTGTCACATCACTAATCAGCTTTCTTATTCAAAACAGTGTGTTTTAATCAAACAATGCAATGCAAAGCGGACTGTTATAGTTAAGAGGAAGGGCACAAAGGCCGAAAAGTGCAGCAGAATATTTCCTCTTGTTGAACACTGTTACGTAACCTATCCAGTGCTATCCAGAACATGACCCTGGTTCTTCAAATTAAATATTAACTATCTAGGTATGTGACTGTCTTTTCTTCTAAAATGGATCCTTTTGTTTGGAAATGTAATAGTTTGTAATAATTTAACAATGGTGATATGCAGATAACAGGTTTCATGTCCTAATTTGGGTGTGGACTCTCTACAAGGGCTTCAGATAAGCCTCAGGGCATCCCATTCAAATGAAAAGCCCTCACACTCTGACCATGTACACACCCTTTTCTTCACTCTCCAAAAGTCTAGTTTCTTTCTCTTTGATGCAACTTATCCAATCCCACAAATATTTTCTGTACCTCTTCTAGAGATGTTTAAAGCAATAACATGCAGTCTTGGGGCATTTCTGGGTTATTACGACCTTTAGTTTGACTACTGCAAAGAAAGAAACTTTAAACCCACCTTATCAATGAAGGAAGCGAAACGGTTGTTGAGGGTTTTGATTTGCTCTTTCTCCTGGGTGCGGACAACTTGGATATTGGGGTCGATCTCCAGGTTCAGAGGTGCCAGGAGGCTCTTGTTGACGGTGACCGCTTGGATGGGTGCTATGGCACCGCCACCCATGCCCATGCCCATGCCAAGACCGTAGGCTGAAGAGCTGCTGATGAAGCCACTACCTCCCATTCCAGCTCCCATGCCACGGTTGGCACCTCCATAGGAGCTGCGCACACTGTAGCTCTGCCGGCTTACACTGGGGCCAGCATAGGACTGACTGCTGAAGCTGCGTGGGACAGATCTAGAAGAAGAGGACTTCACAGTGTAGCTGGTAGTCTTGCCGAACGACATCCTGCTGGTGTATTTTCTGTCTTGTGCTGGTAAAGAATGACCTGGAGCAGGGGGAGCGAGCAGATATGAGCTTTGTCTGCTGTGCTGGAGAAACTCGAGCAGATAGAGAACAGCAGACTCTGCTTCTTACTATATGTGCTGCTGAGTGGGAGGAGCCAAAATGAAGCTCTGATTGGCCGGTGCTTATGTGCAGAAGGTGGGTGTGGTGGAAATTCAACACCCGTATCCCTACATTCCTAGCCTGTCCTGTACATGGATGTTTTAATATAATATAATTCAACAAGACTAGAAACAAATATATATTTTTTTAAATGTTCCCGATTGAAACAATAAAATGGCTTAATAACAGCTTCCCTTTGTATTTGGATGATTCTGGTTAATAGCCTATGTATTATTTGTTGTGTCAAAGAATGAATAAAAGCCAAAATACAGAGTGTGATATAATATTATGTCAATAATAATAAACACTGCACTCTAATGCTGCAACGGCATCTGTGTCACACTGAAATAGCATGCAACTATGTATTTGCTTATACAAATAAGACATCTGGAAGGCGTCAAATTTCATTTTAAAACTTTTGACAGCTGACATGTTTTATCTCTGAGCACTGGAAGCTGCACAAAGTGATGTGATGTCCAGCTGTGCTTTAGCAAATTATCTCCAGTGATATAACATTTAAATCTATAGGCTACAAACATTGTGTAATCTATACATTTGAGCTAAACATGGTGGAAATTAAGTATGTTACATATTGTAATACTTTGCAAATCATAACTTGATAGACAGGACTATGAGCAAACCTAGTTGAAACTGTCTTGCATCATGGAGGCCACCTGGAGTTTCTCAGGTTTCGTCAAGTTTTAAAATCTACCCCTAAGGTCCCAAAGCCCTCTGGAATCCTAAAGTTATCTGGGTTTATAGTTGTGTTTTAAAACATGCCTTAAAGGCGATGAAGGCTCTGTATTAAGCTTCTTTTAGCCCTTGCATGTTCAAGATGCTTCTAGATGACCACACCAATGCACTGGAATTATGGTTAATTTGCTCAAACAAAACTGTATCTGCCTTGACCTGTTCCTCCAGCACAGTCCTTTCCATTGACCGCTGTTTTCACCAGGTGTTTCTAAGGTTGGGTCATCAGGCGTGGTATGCACTTTTACACTTAAAAGGCTTATTTGAAGTCAGTAATGGTATTTTAGTCAGATAACAACTTCAAGCACCTTAAGAGTTTCCACAGAAATGGGATGACCTGCTGTAGTGCACATGTCAAATGCTTTCCCTATGAGTGTCCGTGGTCTTTCATTATTGGATGATACAAGAGCATTTGGAAAAGTTGCTGATTTAATCATCAGTATCTTGAGGTCCCCTCTGCTTTCATCTTCTTCACTGGTTTTCAGTCATGGATTCATAAAACCTTAAGGCGCTGGCCTTTCCTAAGATTACAGAATCCCGGCTATTGTTTTTGAGAGGAACCAGGGAAAACCTGATCAGGCTCACTTTTTCCATGCAGATTTAATACAGCTTTATTTTCACGCATGCCCTGATATTCACTTTGGACTTCACAACATCCAAACAATTAAACAAAGAGAACATTTATTTATTACTATATAGCAGCCTGAAAATAACAATCCAGTCATGAAATGTGACTTGATAAAGGAAACAAAATTAGATACACACTGCTAAACAACAACACAAACAAAGTAAAATTTCCCATAAATGTTATAAAAATTATTAATATGATAATAATTGTTGAATAATAATAATTATAATAAAATTAATAATCAGTGGTTTAAGTAAAATACAATTTCTCTATAAAGTCCCATTAGGTAAATAAATAAATGTTAAAGTAAATAATAAAAACCTATTTAAAAAAATGTAATATTATAATAATTTGTAAGTGTTTTAAGTAAAATAAAATTATTAAAGGTTCTCTGAAATTCTCTGAAGTCTTGTTGAATGAAATTGTTGCATGAAATGCATGTTAAATTAATTTATAAATATATGAAAAAAACTAAAAACTATTTGTAAATGGTTTAATAAAATATAACGAATATATATTTTCTGAAGCCTTATATAGTAAACTACATTATTTCTTCTCAAGCAAATGTATTATGTTTTATCTGATATCTTTTCATAAACACAACAAAATACCAAGAACATGATTGTTTTATAATGTGGGAGCAATTCAATTTTCAAGTTGTTTCTAGCCATTTGTACCAGCTTTTGAAAGCAGCCTATGAGGTTTCTTAAGGACAGCCCTGCAGGAAGCATTCATGCCAATGAAACTACGATTTTTTTTTGTAAACCAATGTGCCTGTGACTCACACTCTCTACTAAGAGAGTGAAAATGCATCTTAGAATTACAACAATGTCTCTCTGTCTTATCCCATGGCTTGAGGCTTTCCACT
This sequence comes from Enteromius treurensis, assembly GCA_032275025.1. Classification (NCBI taxonomy): domain Eukaryota; kingdom Metazoa; phylum Chordata; class Actinopteri; order Cypriniformes; family Cyprinidae; genus Enteromius; species Enteromius treurensis. Next base: position 5,362,468 of record JAUCMU010000048.1, on the reverse strand, counting down.
GAACGAAGAACACAAAGTGGACCATAACTAGTAGTTACTAGAGGAATGCTATCTAACATTCTCTAGAATGTAAAAACAGGTGTGTCTGTTGTGTTTTGTACTGTCCCTCGACATTTTGCTGTCAGTCCCTGCATCTTATCTCACAATCAACATGAAAACAAAACCAAGAGTTATGAATCTGCAAGTCTCTGCCCAGAACATTGCTTAACGATGAGATTCCTTTTTTTTTTTACGCAGGACTGACAGTGTCACTTTTTGTGACAGCCAAACAGAAAACCAGCATTTAATGTTACATAGTGAACATGCCAACCCTTCCCCTAGAGGTCATGTACTGTATACATGCATATATGCCTATATATATACCTATAGGTAAATCATAATAAGGGGTTCTTGCTTGTTTTCACACCGTCTTATTACAAGGGAGTGATTTATAAATTGAGCTGTAATTTCATAATGCACATTCTTTCTGCAGAAACAGAGTCAGTTATGAATCATGTTGAATGAGGATTTCATCATAGATTTGCGACCTTATATTCCTGCTGTACTTGACTCTGCATACACTTGACTTGTCTTACTGAACCACTCCAATTTGAGCTTTGATTGTATCTGATCACATCAAGTGACTGATACTGTTGAGAATCAGCTGAGCCTTTTGAAGAAGGCCTTTTGACAGTCACTTCAAACCCCAGCAGAGAACAGTGTGAACTTTGTATTGTGAGAAACAATGATATTTGATGGTTTCATGGTTCAGATTTCGATGTTGCTTAATGCTTTTAGTTTCTGAATAGTTTCATCCGCTCAACACATACTGTGTTCGATTATCTTTGTGAAATCTGAGACACCCCACTACACCCAAAACACATACGCACATGTGACTTTGCTCATGGATCACTCCTTCAAGGTGCATCGCACTAGATTTCCTGCTTAACTGCTAATCCTGTGTCGAATGCAGGCGACAGGATGTGATGTCACACTCGATGACTTCTGTGTAAGTAATTAGAATGTAGGAAACAGGATATGATGTCACATTCTACACATCGTTTAAAAAAAAAAAATGAAGCAGGACAGCTTAATATGATAATGATAATAAGAAATCTTTCTTGAGCAGCAAATCAACACATTAGAATGATTTCTGAAGAATCGGGTGACATTGAAGACTGGAGTAATATTGCTGAAAATTCAGCTTTTTTATTACAAATTAAATTTCAGAAATTCTGGAATGTTTTTTTATATAAATAAAATGAAAACTAAAATAATTTAAAATCAAATGGACCAATATTTTATTCACAGCAGAACATACATTGGATAACATAAATGTTTTAACAGAGAAATTGTACAATTTTATGCACAAAATGAGCTAATTTCAAAGTTGATGCCTCTATTTGACCTTGGTGGAGCATCTCCTTTTCTTTTCAAAACGGTTTGAAGACGTCTGGGCATCGAGGTTATTCGTTTCTGGAGTTTTGGTGTTGGAATTTGGTCCCATTCCTGTCTGATGAGCTGTTGAAGGGTTTGTCGTTGTCCTTGGCGTATTTTTCATCAAATGCCAACTGTTCTTTATAGGAGAAAGATCTGGATGGAGGGCAAGCCAATTCAGCACCCGGACTCTTCTACTACAAAACCATGCTGTTGTAATAGCTGCAGTATGTGGTGTTGCTTTGTCCTTTACTGAAATACATGTCGTCTGGAGGGCAGCATATTTTGCACTAAAACATTTATATATGTTTTAGCATTAGTTTTAGCATTTAGCAATAGTGTCTTCCAAAACATACAAGCTGCTCATACCGTATGTACCCCCATAACATCAGAGATGCTGGCTTTTGGACTGAACTGTGATAGCACACTCTTAAGTCCGGAAGACCCTGGGTTTTCAACTAAAATGCCCAATTTGGACTCATCTGACCATAGAACACTTGTACTTTGAAACAGTCCATTTTAAAAGAGCCTTGGCCCACATGTTCACATATGCTTTCCTTTTTGCATGAAAGAGCATTAGTTGGCTTCTGCAGATGGGACAGAGGATTGTGTTTATCGACAGTGATTTCTGGAAATATTCCTTGGCCTATTTTGTAACTCATGGGGACCCAAAGGCCCATGTTTACTTCTGAGAGACTGTGGCATTCTAAGACACCTCTTTTATAGCTGATCATGTTGCAGACCTGATGACTTAATTAGCTGCTAGATTTTCTTCCAGCTGAATCCTTTCGAATTTGGGTATAACTATAACATAGAAAATAGTATGTATGCATTGATAATATCGAATATATGCAATCTAGGTGAGCATAAGAGACTTCTTTTGTTATAAGTTTTCATTTTTTTGTGTTCATAACATTTTATTAAAAAATGTGATTTTTACTGGAAAAACCTATGGCATATGGTGCACATATTATTGCTTGGTTTGTAGTCTTAAAGACTATCACTTTGGCAAGTCATTGCAAGTCATTTTTGCAAATTTGACAAAGCTTTATCTGTTGTTTGCCCTTTGTATAACATTACCTTGATGACAAATCAGCAGATAACATTTCAAATATACCACAGAAAACTAAATATGTAAAGCCTCGTTCACAACAAGCACGATAACGAAAAAGATAACTATAAAGATAACAATATTAGCGGCCACACTGGCGAACGACATTGTCTGTTTATTCTCAGCGCACACGCATCTGCTGCTCGTGAGAACAGGACAGATTCTCACTGATGTTTCTATCGTTCATCAGCTGGAATAAAATCTTTCTGAAAATGATTCCAATGATATTGGTTCTCTGTTCCTTTTTCGTTATACTTGTGAGGACGCTGCTATTCTGATTTTTAGAACTATATCTTTATCGTTGTCATGCTTGGTGTGAATGGGGCTTAAGTGTTTCAGGTATTTATTTTATCAAAAAAATTTTTTAGGATCTACAAAATCAATGAAAAATTGCAAAACACAAATGACATTACTCTGGCCCTTGTCCAGCGAGTCATTCATGCATATGAATGAAAGTAAATGAACACAAATTCTAATGTGGCCACATATTCACATAAATCCCAAATGTCTCAGGATGACTAGGCATTGTAAAAATGCCAACAACTTGGATCTGGGATATTTACGGACAACCTCCGATCTCAATGAGTCTAAACAATTCCAGCACAAAACATCTGCAGCGTTTGCTCAAAATCTGATAGTAGGACTGAGAAAGATTCTTCCGAGGGGAAATCAGAGGAAAAACTCTGCATCTGCTCAGTACTTCCCCAGTGGTCGCCTGACCAGAAGCCACACCCCTAGTTGTCATGGCAGCAGGGTTACCACAGAACACAAACTACTACTGACACACATTCACGTTTCCTGGCCTCTGCTACAGTGAGTGGATGTTAAAGTTTGATATGTTACCATGGAGGCTTTTGATGCGCCTCCGTGATTACTAGTAAGTTTAACGTAAAGCAAAATATGCAAACAAACAGTTTGCGCAAGTTTATTATGAGAATAAGCCTGCATTACACAAACATACAAGAAAAGTCTTGTCATATAAATGTTTATGAAAGATAAAAGAATCATCACGAAATAACAAATCTGGAAAAGGAGGGTCACTATTTTGCTGTATTTCTAGAACAGTTTGTGAAACAACACATGCATATTTTCATAGTTCATAGTAATTTCATAGGAAAAAAACATTTCATTTTATCGCCGAGGGCAAAGTTACTTCAAACACTTCAAACTCATAAATCTCTCACCTTGAATCTACTCTGGTATGTCAGATATGGTAGGAAGTTGTGAATGTAACACACAAGCTGCTAAAATAGTATGGAATGTAAAAGTACACTGTAAAGTGAGCATACAAAAGAAGAAATTAATGATCTGAAATGCTTCATTTGTGACATTTCGAGGTCACATATTCCTCTCTTTAAGAAACTGTATTTATTGGCTATTTTAACTTTTTAGCTAGTGTACTGAGAGGCTAACTTTACTTATGTAAGTTTATTATGTGTAGTCTGTATCTTGGCAAGCTACACTGAAATTTTTTTACAACTGATTGATATATGTTTATATAAGGCCTTTTGTATATAGTGTTTGGTTGTTGGGTGGAGATTTCTCACTCCTGACAATAGCAGACAAAATATCCTTCCGAAATGATCTATTTTGACGCTTGGTCAAGATCCTTTTTAAAGCTTTTTGAAGATCAAGGTACCCCTTTTTAGTCACTTTCGAAGGATCCTTCATTGCTTTTTACTTGTGTGGCTTAATGTAATGGTTTGCATGCATATTTATGTTTATTATATATTTTTTTACTTTTATTTGAGCACCCACCTCTGAACAATATAAAACACACACAGGCAAATGCAGTCACAGGTATTTATTGCACAAACTAATCATTAACAAGCAGTTTAACACACAAGTCGTGTCACATTCCAAGTCTTCTGAAGCCCTACGAAGTCTTTATGTGAAGAAGATAGTAAAACACAAGGTTTTAATCACTAAAAATGCTCCTGCTCCATTAACATGCTCACGTTTTATCCAGAAAACATACTTCAGTCCCGTAGCACGACGCAATCGATCACGTGACACACAAGAGCCAATGGCATTTCACAACCAGCATTGACGTAAGGATTCTTATAGCTGCATTTTTGATTGTTTTGCCTCAAAAGACTTGGAATATTAATATTTTCAAATAAATGGTGATGGTGATGATGGTGGTTGTATCTGCTTGCTATATCTTGTGTTTTATTGACAGATGGTAGGTTTAGGGGCAGAGGTTGGGTTACGTACAGTACTCATACATGTGCAGGGCTGGACTGGGAGTAGAAATCGGCCCTGGCATTTTATGGTCCAGCCGGCCCACCACCATATAGGCCTACCTACAGCTCTGGAAAAAAATAAGA
>JAUCMU010000048.1:5328624-5357511 GCA_032275025.1 Enteromius treurensis | reverse complement strand
ATTTCCCTTAAATAAAAGACTTTTCAATTAATAAAAATAATTAGGCAACTGTGTACATATAGACTACTATCATTTTTAATTCTGCCAGTAATCTTCACACTATAAGACAGCAAAAACCTCCACATAGAATGAAAACACTGACACATTACTGGCGTCTTTAATATTGAAAGTTAGGAAGGCTATTTGAGTATAATACAAACTCACAAAATAAAAATCGGTGTTGTATATGGGATGTTATTTTACAACATCCCATATACAACATCGTTGGATTAAAAAAAAAAAGTCAGGTCATATTTAAACTAAATTCATTCGCGAATCCTTATGCACACATTTGACTTTTTCGCTGTTTTAAAAAGCGATCACCTATTCTACCGTTGCGGTAATAAATAAATTGGCCTAATAAACTTTTAAAAAAAGATTAAATTACTGTATGACTGACAGCTACATGTGTGAATAATATAATTTTAAATAAAACTGTTTTGACTGTTTACATTGAAAAATCACTCCCCTACATATATGCAATAATATATCCTAATATATCTTTTAATTATGATGATAAGTAAAAAACTATTGCGTTTGGGTCTTGACCTATAGCATCAAAAAGTGACGAGTTGGAGTGTAAAAATGTGTTCCCAATGAATATGGTGGCGAATGCCGACTCTCTCTGGTTAGGACCTGGATATTTTTGGATTGCATGGGAAATCCATGGAAGAATTTCAGCCGTTTCTACAACTCAGGGCTATTTCTGCAGCCCAGGCCCAGTTTGTGTGGGTGTGTCTAGAAAGAAAGAAGGGGAAAAAGCAGAGCTGGAAGAGAGGAAAATCTTTGTGGTCCCATTGTTCAAATAAGTGCCTTTCTTACTTATAAGCAACTAAAGTTAATGAAAAAAAAAACATGGAAGCTTGTTTCCACCAAGGGATAGAAAACAAAAGATAATTGCAATTTATTTTCTCACTATTCTGAGAAAAAAAAAATCTCAGAATTCAGACATAGAAAATCATGATTCAGAGAAGAAAGAAGAAAATAGAGAAAGCAAGAAAAGTTGGAACAATCGATTTTTATTTTTAACCAAGCATTTTTTTATTTGTTGATATTTTCAGTATCAACATTGAAATACTATTTTCACAAAAAAATGTTTTTTAAGTTTTTTTATTACAAAATGTGATTTTTACTGGAAAATAAATATGCCATATAATGCATACATTATTGCTTGGTTTGTAGTTTTCATTCATACTGTTGTGTTAAAGCCTATCACAAGTATTTTTTTGCTAATTTAACAAAGCATCATGTGTTTGGGTTTAGGTTCTGTGATTATATTTCTAGTTCACGAGAAACAAAGCGGTTGTGGAAACAAGCTTCCAAAGCAATAGCGCAGAATTCTCATTCATACTGTCATAAAAGTGCATTTTATTCCAATTTTCCATAAAACTGGAATAAAATAGAAAATAATAATAAAAATAATAATAATAATAATAATAATCAGGTCATGTGACAAAAACAGATCATACTTTGTTTGAAATGTTTTTTATTCCATAATGTGTTGTTTAAAATGCTTCTTTTAGAAAATAGCAAGCGGTATAAACAGTATGCTAGTATTGCACCCCTAGTCAGATCTTCTCTTATCTCATAGTTGGGCTGTTTCTCCTGTTATTATGATCTTTGTCTTGTTCTTCACTCATCTCTGTACATCTCTCTGTCTCCTCCCTTTTCACACAATTCACTCACACCTTCGGTAAATGAATCACCTGCTACTACCAGACAGGAATCTCTGGCAAACATCTATTATTCATTATACAGTAGTATTCACTGTACTCTACTGTATATCTGTGCCTATCTTGGGTTTTCACTTCGCTGTTGTTGACAATGCATTATGCTGGGTTATTTTGTTGGGCTTTCCCTGACCATGTTGATTCAAATTGGTAAGCACACACCAAACTGGCCACTAGTCAAACCTGTTTTGTTGCAAAACAGAGGGCGAGAGAAAAGCATGGTGTGTGTCCACCTCTTTCTGCTGCACCCTCCTGATAATCAAACTGATTAGACAAGCCACAAGTCACCCCACACCTTCAATACAGGTTTCTTAACACATCAGTGCTAAAACAATTTAGTGACACAGGTCATAACCTGCCGAACCTGAATTCTGAACCTAGAGGCTCTTTAAGCAATCTTAGAAAGTGAGTATTAGACTAAAAGGTCATTCATTTTATCAAATAACGGGGCTGGAACAGAAGGAATGTGGGTGGAAGTGTTTTAGCACTGTAACATCATATGACATCATGATCCACAGTGATTTGAGCCATACTTTAAAGATGACCAAAACGCTCATCTCACCATTAAATGTTTCTATCTAAGTCAAATTGAAGGATTTTCACTAAAGAAATAACCTAAATCTCAGGCATGTTGAAAAGTCTTTAAACATTAAAAAAAAAAAAAAATTGATTACTTTGGCAGAGGCGCTTAATAATTGTGAGGAATTTATTGATTTATTGATATTTATTATATGATACGCAAAGGATTTATTGAAAATAAATCAATAAATCATTCACAGTTTAACAGATCCCATTCTCCCTGCATGTAGTAGCTACAAAAAAGAATGTATAATATTACATTCTCATATAATTTCTAATATTATATCACCTCGCATATATCTCAAGACTTTACCATATAGACACGTGCTACCTGGAAGTGAATTTTGTCCTGAGAATTCTCAGATTTTCTCCTAAATCAGACTGGAAGATAAAAAACTGGAACATATCCCTCAGTTCTGTCAGGGCCTGAATTTAGTTTTCAGAGTGATATTGACTCTTTTTTCAAAATCAGACCAAAAGATGAAAACAAAACAACTAACAACAAATTCTGTCAGGGCCTCAATTGTGTCACGATCATTCTCTGTCATGATAATTTCCCCAAAAATAGACCAGAAGATGCAAACTTCACCAAAGATTCAACAGATTAAGATGAGGCAACCAAAGCAAACAAGAGCATTCCATCCGGGCCTGAATTTTGTCTTGACATCTTCATGTAGAGTTGAATCCATTGGTGATTTGTATATTTTAGTTAATGTTAAATAACATACTTTTTGAGCTAAAACAGCTCTAACAGCAGACTGATTTATTCCTGCTGTCATGGAGACCAAGAGACGCCTGTGGAACTTTATGGCCATGCAATTCAGAGGTAAAAAAAACTTGGAGAAAGCTATAAAATGGCTGGCAAAGTTTTTAACTTTCCTAAGAGCACTGTGACGTTCAATGTAACAAAATGGAAAATAGCACAGCTCAGTCCAGGCCATCTTACTAAATAAGCAACTGTACGAGAAGGGCTCAAACGTAGGAGAAACTATTACAAGACCAGAAACTGAGTATGAGAGAAACTGTCCAGATGTGAACAATCTCTTCAGCTGTCTAAGATTTAGCCTCTTTGTGAGAGCAGCTAGTGGGTCCAACATGAAGTCACACCAGGGTACAATTATAAATGCATTTAATTTATTAGTATATTAAAGTGAGTATTGTTTAACAGAAACAAAATGACTTAATACTTTCTAAATACTGTAACCTCAGTGTGTTATCCAGACACACAGATATCCGCTTCTTTGTGAAAGAAACAACTGTTTTGGTAATATAATTTATCCCAAACTATGACTGTTACAAAAGGAACATATTAAGTCATTTTATGTGTTCCAGTCTTTGTGAATATACACTTTGAAGCCCTGCTATTGTCTGGTACAAAATCAAAATATCCAGCAGCACAGGTTTCCTGTTTTCACTCTAGCCAAACTGGTTTCAAGGTGAATGCACACATGAACTCTAGTGACACTAGTACCGCTTTCGTTTCATGAATCATTATTCTAATAAGGGTAACTCAAAGTAATTCTCAAATTATGCACAATACAAAAGAGCACATGTGTCTCTGTGCATTATGCTCTTATCTGAAAAATGCAAAGACAAATTTAATTGGCTTTTAATGTGCTGTAAATTGGACTGATCAGGTACAATTGTTTTTAATTGCTGTAATGAATCTAATAATACTTTAGTGGATGACTGCTTCTGCATGTTTTGAACATTTATGGCTTAGATTTATTACAAATCTGCTTAGTCCAATTTCTGCATGCATATATGATTCATGTAAAAAACAAACACATTTATAATATTTGTTAATATGTTGCTGGGATGAGCAAGGGCATGCAGCCTGTAAAAGTGTTGTTGGAAACCTTTATCACTTTGCACAACCAAACGTGAGCGAGCGTGGTTTTGCCAGGTTTTACTTACACATTCACTCTGTAATATGATCTAGTTATAGTGGGCGGAGAGTGTTTGTCGGTGTATGTGTGTGCCAGGCGGCTCTGAAAGCACACATCCGTATCAGTGTGAGGTCTGTATACACAACTCACAAGACAAAAGTCATGTGTATCTGTATGAGCGTGCAACTGCGTGTTGGGACAGTTTTAATGCGCTAGTGATGAGTGAGTTGCAGCATAGCAGTCTGTCTGATTGGACGTCGACTCAAAAGCAGTTTGGCCCCTAAAAAACCATTAGTGAAACATCTTAAGAATTTAAAGCTCACCTTTAAAGAGTAATACAAACACTTGCTGTTTCCTCTCATTGTCTGTGTGGCTCCAGCATTGTCTTACATGATTAACGGCTGCAACATTTCCTGAGGCTATGTATAGCCATTTAGTATAACTGTGCACAAAAAACACACTTGGGGTCATTTCTCACACAGTCTAATACATCACTAATGTAGCAATCGTCAGATAGCAAACACCTCTCAGAGCTATAGCTGGAGGAGTTTATGACAGTGCTGTTGTAGATTAGTAGCTTGTGGTTGGGAGTGAGTCAGTCAGTACAGAAGCGCACACGCATGTGGTTTCCACACAGCCATCACATTTGTATCTGCTGATCTTGCTTCAATTAAATGTTCTCTTCGGGAATGCAATCCTCATAGTGAATTCAGAACATAGTTGCTTTCTCCTTTATGAACAGGAGGGATTGAGGTCAAGAGGTTAGTCAGCAAAATTAGTTAAGGATTGTTTAGTATAAGTATTGTTTAGTGAATGGTCCTGGAAAGAACACATCCTGCAATGTTCGTGATATGGAGGTAAATAAAACCTCAAAACGCTTTTTTTTTTACAGGAGAAGTGTTGCATCCCATTTAAATGAACCAGTAAACTGCGAAGCACTGACAATAACAATGTGTAAAAAAAAAAAAACACAACAACAACAGCAAAAACACTCCGCAACATACAGAAAAAAAACCAATCTGATTGTCTTAGCAACTTCATAGCAACATGAAAAATGTTTTAGAATATACCTTAGCAACTGCATAGCAATATGGCAAATGGTTTGGAACACCGTAGCAACTACACAGCAACATAAAACAACATCTCTGAATACATTAGCAACAGCATAGCAACACACAGAAAAACACTCTGAATATCTTGCCAACTGCTTAGCAACATGACAAACGTCCCAGAGCACCATAGCAACTGCATACTGTAGCAACACACAGAAAAAAGCATTCTGAATATCTTATCAACTGCATAGTAACATGGAGAACTACTCAGAACACCATAGCAGCTGCGTAGCAACATGACAAACTTTTTAGAGCACCATAACAACTACATGTTGTAGCAACACACATAAAAAAGCATTCTGAATATCTTAGCAACTGCATAGCAACATGAAGAACAACTGAGAACACCATAGCAACTAAATAGAATAGTAAAAAACATACAGAAAAACACTCTAAATATCTTATCAACTGCATAGCAACATACAGAAAAAAAACCTCTAAAAATCATAGCAACTGCTTAGCAACATGAAACACTACTAAGAACACCATAGCAACTGCATAGCAACAGGAAAAAACTACTTAGAACACCATAGTAGCTGCATAGCAACATACAGGAAACACCCTGAATACTGTATCTTAGCACCTGCATAGCAACATACGGAAAAAAAACACTCTAAAAATCATAGCAACTGCATAGCAACATGAAAAAACTACTTAGAACACCATAGTAGCTGAATAGCAACATACAGGAAACACCCTGAAAACTGTATCTTAGCAACTGCATAGCAACATGACAAACTACTCATAGGACCATAGCAACTGCATAGCAACATGACAAACTACTGTATTACTGTATTGTAACAAAGAAACAACTACCTAATAACACAAAATACAAACAAACTAATTTAAACAAACAACTGCATAGCAAAGGTAAAATACACTAAACACCTTAGCAACTGCATAGTAACAGAAATCTACTCTGAACATATAGTAAATTGAAATATATCTCAGAATACCTTAGCAACTGCATAGCAATGCGCAGAAAAATACTCCTAACCACCTAGCAACTGCTTAGCAACATGAAAACTACTTTGAACACTTAGCAACTGCATAACAACATGCAGAAAACACTCTGAATAACTTAGCAGTGTACCACTATTTTGAAGGCCTAATTTGCTCAGTTTATAACAGCATAACAAAACACAATGTTCAGAAAAACCCTCTGAATATCTCAGTTTATACAGAACACCTAACGTGCTTGGTTAGCAACACCTAGCAACTGCATAGCAACATGCAGAAAGAACACTCTGAACGCCAGTGGCATAGCAATGCCCTAGTAACCACAGACAGAACTCTACAGGGGTAAGCAGCACTCACTTTTTCTTCATCAAAAGTACAACTCCAGTTTAAAACTTGGTAGGAGCTTCTCCTTTAAATGTGAACCGAAGTAGCATCAAAATCAACCAAACTATTTAGTGGTCTGTGTGAGTCACCGGCTCTGATTATAGTGAACAAAAACAAGCCTTTTGTCTCGGACTCAGAAGGAAATTACAGATTTGAAGACGGCATGTGCATGATTGGTAACCAGCAGATGTTAGACTGAGTTCCCCTTTTTTTGGTGTTTCCTTAATTTTGGTAACCATGGTGTCCATTTCACGGTTCCTTTGGCACGAGTCATTTATCTGTCTGTCGTATCATGAGGGGAATTGAGTAGGGTGTGGGCTCGTTATGAAAGTTGCACGTTCTTTTGGCCTCAGACTCTTACACAAGTGGAAAGATTGGTCCAGAGCCAACTTTACGAAAAAGCCTGGGATGGTCCATAGGAAAACTCTGCCCCTTTTCCTGTGTTTTCTTGTTTTAATATTTTCCTTCTGTTTTGGACGTTGCCAACGACTTGTTTTTTTCATCCCCCCCTCTGCAGTAGAGCTGTCCGGTAACAGCGAAGGTCTTTGTGAGCAGGTCTGCGCATGATTGGTCAGTTGGGGAAGCGTGTGAAACGGCAGCAGGTATGATGGCAGAGGATTGGAATGCTCTGGACAGGGCAAAAAAGTGGAGGAGTGGAGAAAACAGGGAGGGTTTGGGTGGGAAGCAACTGGGTAAATCTAGAAGAAAATGTAAGGATTGATAGGAATCGTGGGTGCTGGAAAATATACGGCACACCTCGAAATAAGTTCAAACAACTTTTCTATTCTGGGGTTTGTTTGTTTTTTTGAGAAAGAGAGAAGCTTTCGGCTTTGATTTCACCATAGGAACTGAGGTCTGAAAATGAATATGCTTGATATGTGGTTTTGCCAGTTCTGCTTCAGGACTTACATTTTACACCAGGCATCCAATGGGGACCATATTTAAAGAGACAGTTCGCCCGAAAAATAAAATTCTTTCCTTTACTCCCTTTCATGTTGTTACAAACCCGTCTCTTTCTTCTGTCAAAGAAGAATGTTTATTTAGAAGAATGCTGGTAACTAAACAGGGTAACATTTTAATGTAGGGGCCAATTCTCTCTGTTAACTAGTTGCTTATTAGCATACATTTCAGAGCATGTCACGCAATGTCCTTGTTGGCATCTGCTTCATTTGACTAGCTTTTACTGAGTGACCTATTGAGTTTGTGCCAAATACCAGTTGGCCACAAGGCCTTTGACGTCAAAAACAAAAGATATGTTAAACATCTTCTCCACCCTTCAAGAGCATATTTTTGTTATTCAAACTCTGCATGGTTAAATACTTATCTGCAGTACATTTTTTTGCATTGAGCATTGTTTTCTTGATCAGAACAAATCTACGATCCAATTTTGGGTTGTGGCCCATCAGTGTAAACCACTGTGCTTGATTATACAGTAATGTCATCTGTGTTTGGAAAATAGAGGAGATGGAAGCCCTCAACTTATATACATTCTAACATATGGAAATGGTTAAAATAAGTGTGCTTTGGATGGTAAGTATTAGTCATAGTCAAGGGGTGTTGAGTAGTTAATCACTGGGTTGCCAAATCCAGATTGTATGTTCCACCTTTTTTTTTTTTTTAATTGCATAACAAGCCTTTTCTTTTCTGATTTGTCACCTAAAATATTTCCAACCCCTTGATGGAAGAACATTATAAAAATATTCTGCCACCGAGTAACCAGTCATTATGTCCAACATATAATCCATTAATCCCATTTAAACAATATGGTGTATTTGACAGTAATACAAGACATTGTGATAAATTATTTCTATTTCAAATAAATGCTTTTCTTTTGACCCGCCTATATTTATTAAAAAAAGTGTGATGATTTCCACAAAAATATAAAAAAAAAATGTTTTTTAATGCTGATAATAACAATCAGCATATTAGAATGATTTCTAAACGCTCATGCGACACAAAATTTAGCTTTGCTATCACAGGAATAAATTATATTTTCAAATATGTTTAAATACAACACAATTGTTTTAAATTGTAATAATATTTTACAATATTGCTGGTTTTATTGTACTTTGTATCCAATAAATGCATTCTTTGTGATTATAAACAACTTCTTTCAAAACCATCAAAGTAACATAAGTATATTCATGCAAATGTTAATTTTTCTATATATAATAATAAAAAATAAAAAAAACCTACAGGCTACAAATACAATGTTTATACTACCCTCACTCTAAATGTCTTGCAAATTGTTTACCCTTATTCATCTGTCATTATTAATGGCCCTGCATTATTAATAAAGATGAATGTGCTTGGATCCGTGCTGTTGCACCACACCTTTTACTGACACCTGCAAACTTCATCCAGTGATAACAGCTCAATTCAAGCCTCATTTCTATTCATGCCATGCCAAAACCACAATTCAGACAGCTGCACCTCTGCTCTAATGACGACCGGACAGACATTGGTAATGAAACACTATTCCTGGCCCGGGTCTCTAATGCTCATAGTATTTACTCTAGTTTTACTCCCGTGGGATCCACCCAAGCAGAGCACACATGATGGAGCGTTTGATTATGTCGCGTGACTTAGGAACCATTTGCGAATTAGCTTGGTTTTGTTCACGCGAGGCATCTGTGAGTCAGAGAAGATATTATCGGGCCAAAGAGGGGTAGTGACGCAGGTAGAGGGGGAGATTTTACTAAATATGTTGGCCTCCTTGAATTCCCTGCAGGACCCTGGGGGAGAAATGGGATGGAGAGAGATTGGGTTACACAAGACAGAGTGAAAATGTGCAACAATGTGTGAAAGACCTCGAGTGCATGAGAGCAAAAATCCGATAAACGGGAAGAGACGTTTCAATCGCAATTTGTTTGTTTGTTTTAAGGCCAAAAAGGCAGAGAAAAGGAGGGAGAGAAAGAGGAATGCACATGGAAGTGGGTTGAGGCTGCAGGACTCTGTTATTTCCTCCGCTGTGAGTGTGCATTGTTCCGATAACAGCTGTCTGGAGCGTTCGGGACAGCATGGAGGATTGCCTTTCCTGCTGTCCCCTCCCTTACTTTCCCCGGTTGTTTTGGAAACCACACATGGCTTGTTAGGTATGCAGGGGGCATGTGATATGGGAGGCTTGATTTCACTCATCTTCGGCTGTACTGATGTCACAACAATGAGGCATCACCATCACGAAAATTATCTCTGATGTTGTGGACAAAAGAAGGGCAGAGGTGAAGGAGAAGTGAAGAGTATGAAAAAAGCACAATTACCTGTAGCTCACCTGCAAACTGTACTTCTGCCCTCTACTGTACTAAATGGGAAGTGTGATTAATTGCCACCAGAGGGCAATCACATGATTATTAACAGTAATAACGCACGTGTACGTGAATGCACAAGCATTTTACCTTAATAAAGGTTTGCAGCCAATCAAAACGTACTCAAAATACTCAAGATATGGTTGGAGTATTGGTTCGTTTTCTAATGCATGCTGATTAGAGGTCTACCAATATTGGATTTTGCTGAAATAATTTGTTTACAACAAGGCAAGAAGTAGATTATTGCTGATATTAGTAAAATCCATATATTGACTTGTGTTTAATAATGTTGATGTCTTTTCCCTCCATCAAGAAGCTACAAACGTTTACTTTTACAAGGGAGATAAAATATGCACACTTCCATCTACAGCATATTACAATAAAAACCCTGTAAACTGTAATTCATTTCAAGTAGATCATTAACAACTGGTTGGCACACATGCGCAGTAATCATTGATGACAATCTGCTCTGAAACCGAAGCCTGTAGACACACATTTCAACCTAATTCAAGTATTACCTTTTTATTTGTTTTAATAGGCTGTATTGTGCACTTTTCTTGAAAATAGGCTCATTCTCCACCTCCCTCAGAGTAAACAAGTTGAGTTTTACTGTTTTTGCATCAATTCAGTCGATCTCCAGGTCTGGCGGTAGCACTTTTAGCTATAGCTTAGCATAGATCATTGAATCTGATTAGACCAGAAGCATCTCGTTTAAAAATTACCAAAGAGTTTCAGTATTTTGGCTATATAAGATGGACTCTTCTGCAGTTACATTGTGTACTAAGCCCGACGGAAAATGAAAAGTTGCGCACGGAGTGTGTCTTGCAAGCTGGGGACAGACGCTGTGTGATTTCATTGCACCTGCTTTGGCCATGGTACGACAGCAAAGTTTGTTGAGGGATTTAAACACGGTAAAACTCAACTTTTTAACTTTTTAAAAAGCACATAGCATCTTAAACGTTACTTTTGACACTTTTCAGAAAAATGGCAACCCCCAAAACTGCACAAAAAAACATTTTAATGCAACAAAAATGATTAATTCCCAAGATAAATGTATTATGGTAACTTCCACCCGACTAACACAAGGGGACTGTACACAATGAAATTAAGTAAATTAAGAGATAAAAAGCAGTAAAAAGAATTTGAGTAGTTGTTAATTGTAGTTACAGCAGTTTCTGTTGATCTAGAGTACTGAAAATGAAATGTTTATCGAACAATACAGGGTTAAAAGTCTACAAAATACTACTGGGTAATCAATGACGGGAAGATATTAGTCATACAGTGGAGTGAATGAGGATCACAGTCCAAACTAGAGTGAAATATGAAGCCACTTATGACCCTGTTTTGTTTTAGCCACCAGTCATCACCTGTTCATAACGTCTGCAGACCAATCAAGTACTGAGCAAGCAGGGTTGTTTTAGAGGTCACTGTGAAAAATGTGAAGCAGTGACTCATTTTGTTTGCAAATGAAGCAGTTCAGCTAAAATGGTTTCTCATTGCGAGCACTACAGTTGACCATTCCCAGAACGCTCTTGTGATCTCTGGGTCGCTGACTGACTGAGCATTGCCAAAAACGTACTCGATTTTGTTTTACTTGGATGAAGCGTGACAAGGATCCTTTGGCTCTTGTCATAAAATGTTCATTCACTGGTTTATTTCTGTTCCTTGGAATGGGGAGAGACAGTTATTAAACTGTCGTTTAGAGACATAAAACAAGAACGAGGGCTCTCAAGCACAAACTGTGCACTGTCACAGAGAACAGCTTAAATAAATTACAGTCAGTAATGAACTTCATTGTTTAGAGAAAATAAACGTTTTTGTTTACATAATTCATGTGTGTAGTGTGTATATATATTATGTATATATATAAATGCAAACACATGCATGTATATATTAAAAAAATGTTTATTATAAAATATAATAATATAAATTTATATATATGTACATATTTTCAAAACATTCACATACATATGTAATCCAACTATATAATTATAATTATGTTTTTTTAATACAATTCTAACTTACATGCACTGTTAAAATAAGCATTATATAATTCATGCAATAATCATTTTTATTTGAATTTTTATCAAATGATAATTGTTTGAATAATTCCCCAAAGAACCTTTTCTTGAATAATTCTAAAAGAGCATTCTAAATTATCCCACAGATACTTTTCTGCTAAATATATATATATATATATATATATATATATATATACATATATTGTGTGTGATGGAATAGTTCCACTGATGTAAAAAAAGTTCTTCATGGAACCATAAATAAGGCTTATTTTTAGGAGTATAATGTCATGGCTGCCAACTTTACCGTAAATTTTCCTAAAACATATTTTGCTTAGCCATAGTTTATTTGGATGTGTGATTGTTTGGAGCTGTGTTGGGAAGAACATTAGAGACTGGGCACTCTAGGAGCTTTAATTGAATACTCCTGTTTTATATTTTCTCTCAGACCACTGCCAAAGTCATGTAAGAAGAACCATATGTTCCAACATCCCTCTGTCAACAGAAAAATGAAATACTCAAACAAACACACACAGCAGGGCTGACCAAATGTGAACAAGATAGGGAAATAGACTCAGACGGGGTGTACAGGCAGGACCGCGGTTTAAAGCCTGTTAATTTTAGCAAAGCTTGGATAAGAGTCCCTACCAATAAGTTTCCACTGTTATCTATTCTCTCATATTAGCTTGCACACATTCAGGCACATTCCAGGGGCGAATAAAGTGGTATAAAGACAGCGGGAGGGATTTGAGAGAATAAGTGGGAGGCTTTGGGTTCTCTATCCTAACACAATCCAGCCCTGTTGCTTGTCAGGAACTGCCTCTCCCAGGTCAAAGGTCACCGCCGCTGAGAAAGTAAGTCTGGAAGTCTTGGTTGCGTCTTTGATCACCACTGATGCAGATTAAACATCCAACTCCTCAAACAACCTGACAAAACATTGATAACAAAACCTGAACAAACATGTTGGAAATAACAACGGCTGCATTTACACAAAACATTCTCATGTTTTAATTTTATTGACACCAAAGTGGACAATCAAGCTTGAAAAACCTGTGACTCAGCAGGGACCGATGCTCACATTTGGAGCTTTGAGGCTTTTCGCCGTTTTCTGTTAGCTCATCTATACAGCTTAATCAGTAGTAGAACAGTAGAGATTTCAGTTAACCTTGCAATTTCACCCAAACTTAGCGATCACGGCTCACACGTCAGGTTGTTGACTCACACGGCATAGCGGCCTTTGTGGTGTCATGAGGTCAAATTCCTGAGGATCTTCTCTGTGAAACCACTTGGATGAATGGCAAAACATGTAGTGAACGGAAAATACGCCAATGTGCCAAACAAGTGCTAAAGAGACAGAGGTATACTTTTCAGAAGTGTCTTCAAGCCATGTATTGTATTACAATATTAAGACCAAAAAGTGTTCATTCACTTTGAGACGAATCCATCCTCATATACAAATACAGATTCAAAGTGTTTTAATATTTGTACATTTTAGTGCTGTCAAACGATTAATCGCGATTATTCGCATCCAGAATCAAAGTTTTCTTTACATATGTGTTTATTTAGTATGTGTATATATTAAAACACACACATATTATTTAGTATTTACATGTAAATCCATCATCATTTATTTTCTTAAATTTGATATTATATATAAATATATTTAATATATAAACATAACATATTTTTCTAAAAAAATATACATGCATGTTTTTTTTTATTTATATACAGTATATACATAATGAATATACACAATTATATTGTGTAAAGAAAAACTTTGATTTTGGATTCGATTAATTATATTTACTTTACTGTTTTCTTATTTGTTGTAGATTCCATTCATTAACATATAGTTTAATTACATGTATATTGAACATAAAAATGAATCCGCTTCTGAGTAAGAAAAAAAGGACTTTGAGAGCAAACCATATAACACAGTGACACTTTCTCTTCCAATAAATGCTAAAAAGTGCAACAAACTGTAATCATGCTAACAAAATAAGTATTTATGTATTTCCTTTCACTAAATAACAAACATAGTAAATTATTTGACATGCAGTAGGCTCGATAAAGCTTTAAAGGGATTGTTCACCCATAAATAAAATTATTTCATTAAATACTCATCATCGTATTGTTCCAAACCCATAAAACCGTTCATGTTCAAAACACAAGTTAAGATATCTTTGACCCTGCAAAGACAGCAGTGCAACAACCATGTTCAAAGCCCGGAAAGTTAGTAAGGGCATCTTTAAAATGGCCCATGTATATATATGGTTTTAAGTTGGTTATCTTTTGCCAGTTGGAAATACCACAAAAGATAGAAATACCCGAGATAAAACCATGTTTTGTTGGTGACAATACTAGTGGCCTAAGACTTTTGCACAGTACTGTATACAGAGGGGCAAAAAGTATTTACAGTAGTCAGCCACCAGTTGTGCAAGTTCTCCCATGTAAAAAGATGAGAGATGCCTGTAATTTTAGGTAAAACTCAACTATGAGAGACAAAATAAAATAAAAACAAATCCAGAAAATCACATTGTAGGATTTTTAATGAATTAATTGGTAAATTCCTTGGCAAAATAAGCATTTGGTCATGTACAAACAAGCAAGATTTCTGGCTCTTACAGACTTGTAACATCTTCTTTAAGAGGCTCCTCTGTCCTCCGCTGGTTACCTGTATTAATGGCATCTGTTTGAACTCATTATCAGTATAAAAGACACCTGTCCACAACCTCAAACAGTCACGCTCCAAACTCCACAATAGCCAAGACCAAAGAGCTGTCAAAGGACACCAGAAACTAAATTGACCTGGACCAGGCTGGGAAGAATGAATCTGAAAAAGGGAAGCAGCTTGGTGTGAAGAAATCAACCGTGGGAGCAATTAATAGAAAATGGAAGACATACCTCTGACAAGACTACTGATAACCTCCCTCGATCTGGGACTCCACGCAAGATCCCACCTCATGGGGTCAAAGTGATCACAAGAACTGTGAGCAACAATCCCAGAACCACACGGGGGGACCTAGTGAAGGATCTGCAGAGAGCATAAAACCTCATAAATAAAATATTTTTCACATTTTTGGGTGTTCTTTGAGCCTACATTCAGTACAAGTAAAATACTCAAGTTCTTTCAAAATCTTTTTTACTCAAGTCTTATTGGAATTGGTGGCTTGTAACTTGTAATGGAGTCATTTTTACTGTAAGGAATTCATACTTTCACTCAAGTATGGTTTTCAGGTACTCTTTACACCTCTGGGACTTTCAGCATGACAATGATCCCAAACACACCGCCCGGGCAACAGAAGACTGGCTTCATAAGAAGCATTTCAAGGTCCTGGAGTGGCCCAGCCAGTCTCCAGATCTCAACCTCATAGAAAATCTTTGGTGGGAGTTAAAAAGTCTGTGTTGCCCAGCGACAGCCCCAAAACATTACTGTTCTAGAGTAGATCTGGATGGAGGAATGGGCCAAAATACCAGCAACAGTGTGTGAAAACCCTGTGAAGACTTTCATACATAAAATCACCTACTTTAAAATGCTATAAATACTCATTTTATCTCATAAGCTTTCCTTGTAAGCATTATTATGCGCAGAACTGGCATTGATAGATTTTTGTATCTGATCAAAAATAAAAAAAAATAAATGGTGATAGCCCCTCCTTATCACTGACCCAAGATCCTTCAAGACAGAGTCTGGATTGTCTTTTGCTGATGTGGAACTTCCTGTAGAGCAGGACAATAACATTAACAGGAACCCAATTTCAGAGGTTACCCCCTATCTTCCTGCATTTATGGAAAAGTCAACAAGCGCACACAGGGGCTGATTGAAACCTTGGCCTTCTGGCTTGAATAATAAGACTGAGAGTGAATGAAGAAATACAATACAACTACTACAGCCTGGAGTCTAAGACTACATCCTCAGCCAAACACTCTTCAATCAAAAGTGCTCTGCTGTGATTCATGTGCGATTTTCAGCTCATTCAAGACATACGCTGCTGATCCATGGTTTTCACACTGTCTGTCCACTTTCATACTGCTGTGCCACTCTCCACAAACATATGAGGTATTTCTCTGACCAGAGAAAGAGCCATGAGCAATGGAGGCAAAGAAGAGAGGTCGTGGGGTGTGCCAGATCAAAGCCAAGACCTCCATAATGTCTCCATGTTGCATCTATATTTGTTTTTGAGAGAGCATTCAAGGCTGGGCATTGTTTTTATGTTTCTCACAAGGACACAGTTTAAAAGCGTTATTGTGAGACAATTACTTATGTATTAAAATAGCTTGGAGCAAATAGTTCTCCATTAGTAACTGCATAACCTAGCACAAACTAATAAAAATGTTAATGTTTGTTCATAAAAAAACACAGCTTCTTTGTTTGTTCACGTTAGTTTACTAGACATTGACTGATATTACCAGATATACAGAAACTTTGGATTTTGTATATGTATTACTATATGCTAAAATTAACAAATTATTAAAAATTATTTATTAGTAGTAGTTTTGACCTAATATTAACAAATAAATCCTTATTCTATAGTGTTACCATTTTCATTAAAAATAAATATCTGATAAAAAAAAAACATAAAAAATGTTGCCTTAGTAACTATCTGAAATAAAATATGTTTAAACTGGAATACTAAAATTGTTAAAACTAAAACTAAAATAAAAATACTAACCAGAAATATTAAAAAAACTCATGAAATTGATAAAAGCACATGCATTTTTAATTTATTTATTTAAATGATTTATTATTGGATTTCCCTCCAATATTAAATATAAATAAAAATTAATTAATAATAATAATATATAATATAATAATCTGTGTAAATATGTAATAATAAACCTAACCTTAAATTGCCCTACAGTGCTACAGGACAGATTAATCTCAAATCATGCAAGTTTAATATATTTATATATTTCAACATGAACAAAACAAAACAAACAATCAAGAACATTCACTAATAACAAGTGAAGGACAAAAGCCATACCAGGCAATTATTATATTGTACACTCTTCATTTACTTGTAAACATAGTAACTTCACTGCTTAAAACCCATTAGAACGTATTTGCAACCATACTGCAATACCCTGGCAACCAACCAGAACAATGTAGCATTGTGGCGGGCGTTAAAATCTTGTGTGCTACATAACATGTAGCAGGAACATTTCAGAGGGGGCGAAATCAGTACAATGTGTGTCTGTCGTCACTGTCTGGAACCAAACGATGAATCACTCCAGCAAAATAAAAAAAAAGGAGTCTCCCATGCCCTGCTGCTGTAAAACATCATTATGCAGTGGTCTCTCCAGGAATGTTGGCTAATAAGTCTGTGGGGTCTCAGCCAAAATGAATGCAACACTGAATCATCTGACAGGATATTTATGACCTTATAAAAAGGGAAGAACCCAGACATGGCGAAGATGCCACTGTTCGTCTAAATGTCACAGCCGTGCACGAAAAGTCCTTCCTAGTGTGCTTCTAATTCCGCATTCAACACAAAAGCAGAAATATTCTCTCATAAGTCAACATGTCTTTCCATGCCTCCACACACACATATAGTCTTCCCGTCTTTCCTAATTAAAGAGTTACTGAGTGTGAGTGAGCTGCTGTGGTCCTTACACAGTGGTTCTTTTCATTCACTGAGTGTTTGGCTCCTCCCTTCATCTGTTCGGTCTATTGTAAAAGCTCGGTCTCAGTACGCTGGACATTGTAAATGAGCCGGCGCCTCTGCGCTTCTGTTCCAGAAGACGTGCAGATGTAGGGCCGGCACCGTTGTGAAATGTGGTGCGTAAAATTCACAGGACCTTGCCAATAGTTGCTAGGGTGGCGTGGTACAAAAAAAAAACTGTATGAAGGGGAAAGTTGTTTCCTGCTGCCTTGAGAATGTTTTCTTGGAGCTTGTTTTACGTAAGAGGGGGAATTCTTCTCACTAATTGCTGTGTGATTTTCCATGCCTGAATTTGCACTTTGAACAAATTGCTGTATTAAACTTCTGTATGTAAACTGCTACATGCAGACATTTGCTAAGTCAGTGGATGTATGATTTCCAGTTGATGGGTGATAAAAGTTGTGAAAAAAAAAAAAAAAACCTACAGGCTTATACTGAAGAAGAAATCTGATGCATATCTATGGATGGGATATCATAAACACTTTGAAATGGGATCTTTGGACTTTAGCCATTAAACAACAATCTAGAACACCCTAGCAACTGAATATAAATGAACGCTGAGAGAAAATGCAGAGCAACAGCTGTAGAAAAGCCACAAAAACAGCTTCACTGTTGACGCTATAAACGATAACCATAAAGAAAAATACTAAGGCACAATACTGTTCTATTTATTGTAAGTGCAGCCTGCAGTTTTATTGTCTGTCAATTTAAATGCTTGAGGTCTTTAAAATGAAGAAAGCTGTCTACGACTTTGACGAAGAACGCTTATCAGGATCAACGAAATGCTGGATTCTCAAAAGTAGGGCTGGGTGATATATATCGAACGATATATTATGCACATCTCGTCAGTAATGCCGGTTCTTTGATTAGCGGTAAATCTCCGTCAGCTGTTTTTAAATGCAGCGCCAGCTTATGAACAGAGCCGTAGATCACTGAGAAGCAACGCGTTGGGTTTCCCGAGTGATTCAATGGCGCAGCTTCTCAATGATCTACGGCTCTGTGTATAAGCTGGCGTTTCTTTTGAAAACAGCTGCTGGAGATTTACCGCTAATCAAAGAATCGGCTTTACTGACGAGATGCGCATTATATATTGTTCGATATATTTCACCCAGCCCTACTCAAAAGCGGCATAGAATCTTTCAAATCCGTCCTAGAGTTTTACACACTGGTCTGTTATTTTTTTGACATTTCCATGTGACGCGGAATGAAACGAATTGTGATTGGTTGTTTGACATGTCAGTCAAATGGTCTCATGGGCGGGCCTTGGCCAATGAAAGCTACAGTACCATGGAATCCTACATGAGACTAGATTCTGATTGACTGTTAATATTTTAAATATTCTTAATCTCAAGAGAAAGAAAAACTGTTCTGAAACTGATTCCAACAATATCGTTTCTCTGTGCTGTTACTGTTATAGCTGTGCTGTGGACATTGTCATAAAATTGATTGATTATTAAAATATTACAGGTTTTTGTTATAGTAAGTACAGGTTTTGCAATCCACTTTGCCTTTTCCATTGTTTGTTTGTAATCTTTTTAAAAACAAGTTCAATGTCTATGCGCACGAACCCCTAAGGTGTGGTCATATTTACCAATTTTCGGAGAATTTTCGCAGAAAAATCCAGTCATTTTAGTAGGAATCCACGCAACCTGTAAAGATTTCCTCATGCAGATTTCACAGTAAGTTCAGGTTTGATCAACAGAAAGATGCTTGCATTAAAAACATGAGCTACTATACTGCCAAAAGACAACAGAGCTTTTTTGTTTATGAAATTTCCCTGAAATTTCTCCAATGTGGCTGCACCTTAAGGGTTTGTATACACACATACACGGGACATACATATTTATTGCCCATACAAACAGATACATACACATCAGTACATTTGTATGTTTACAAATGAGTATGTGCATGCATTTTTGCACGTTATCTAACATGTTCACAGTGCAAAAGGATTTAATGAGACACAGGATGTTTGAGCCACACACAAAGCATTTCCCTTCACTCTCCTCCTCCCAAATCTGATCCTACTGCGAAACGGAACAAAGAGTTGGAGGAAAATACTGTGCAGCAATCAATGCATCTTAGTCACACTATCTGACATCCAGTAAGTCCACAAACATTTACTCCACTTTTCCCAACACCTCCCCTTCTTTTGATCTGTCAGCATTTCCCAACTCCAACTGACTGCTGTCTGTTCTGCTCTGCTGTTTCAGATCTGAGGAATGTGTCAGACACCTGCCATGTGTTTTATCAGGTGGTGTCACATCTGGAACATTCCGTGCATCTTGTGTTTTTTTTTTTGTCCACGCCTGAATGTGAATAAAATAAAACCAGATCAGGTGTCCAGCTCTAGTGACGCCAAACCATGTCATATTCTGTGGCATTTGTAGTTTGACACAAGGAGAGATTTCACGCTTCAGGTTGCAAGATTGTTGCACAACAGAAACTAAACATAATGGTACAAACTACTATTAGAATCACAGAGGAAAATTGATAAAAAATACAAATAAAAAATAAAAATGTCGAATAATTAAATATTTACAAATAAAAATTAAGAACATGCCACACCTACCGGATTCAGCCTGACTCACTGTGTGACACTTCATGACTATGTCAATGATACAGGCAAACAGTTTTTGTGAGTGTGCTGATAAGGTACTGAAAAAAACTATTTGGTTAGCACCACACCCTCTGTGTGCCCTGTGCAAATCATCTGCCTAGACAGGAAAAACTTATCTGATTTCATGGTAAAATGATCCCGTTTTTTTATACAACCAGCCTGGATGATGGTACATCTTGCTCATAAATGGTTATGACTGTGGCTGGAATTTTTTTATGCCCTGCTGGCATCAGAAATGCATGAAACCCGGCGCCGAGCCCAGTGTATTTCACATGCAGCTGTTTTGAGGACCGAACTACAGTATCTTTTGACCATCGTATGACTTATGACCCTCCACCATGATGTCATCAAACCAAAGGTCACCGTAATCACTTTCACATCATTTTGGAGCTGGAAAAAACTCACAATTTTATAAACAACTATTTATGCAACTATTTTTCATTCTAAACTTTCTAGACCAAAATGACCGATTCATTAGTTCAAACCCAGGTTCATTCAAAATACATGACACTCAGTCTAACCAACCCACTGAATCAACTGAATAAAACCATTATTTTCCCTCTTTTTCTTAATGGTAGTGTAAAACTAATTGGTTTTGTGATTCTGGATGAGTTTTCAAGGGATTGGGAGAAGCAGCAGTTACTGTCTATCCTTTGTGTTGTGATTAAAATGACTAGATAAACAAGTTCTTTCATTCAAACAATCTCCTGGCAAAATCATTCAGTTGATGATAACTCAACAGACCATAAACTGACAGCATCAAGTCAACCAATCAACCAATAAATAACTAATTTGCCTGCTCAGTGTTTTAAAGGTGCTTTCTTGAACTATACCTAGTATGACATATAGTGTGACACATCATGAAATGAAATCAATAACATCAGTTACAATTGAGTTTGCTTTGTCAAGTTATGTAAATAATTAGCAATCTCTGTATTTACTCACGGGTGCTATGTCAATGAATGTACATACACACAATTACATGAGCACATTTCAAAATGCCCATATACGGCATTCATGCTTTCACCTGATGGAAATGACTGTTTTATCAGTGCTCAGGTGACCCCTCCTCCTCCTCCTCCCCGCCCATATCAGATTATGCAATGTGATCAGCATTTAAACTTTATTTCCTTATGATTCCCATGACAATCGTAATGTATAAACAGATCACTTATCCTTCATGTTGCGGGCAATATTTTCATTCTAATAATTATGAAGTTTTTCAATACATTTTATAACATGGTACAGAAAGTGCATGCATGTTTGCTTTTGGAAGTGTTCTTTTTTTTGTTGGTAGGATGCACCTTAAATCCAAGATGAGTTATAATGGGACCACCCGCTTGTTTTGTCATACCCCCATCATAACTTAAAGGCAATAATCTCACAATCATCCAAAAGGGTGGAGTGAGGGGGATCTGGCAACTCATAGCGCTGATAACATCGTGTTTAGGAAAAATGATTAAATGCTTTTTGAATGATCACACACACCCGGAATAGGAAAGAGAGCAACAATCCCATATGAAGAAATCTATTTAATGGTTTTAGGTTATTAAATACATTATTATTTGTTTATTATTTATCATTCTTTCCTATCAAAAAGCTTGCTACGGATGCAAAAACACTGAAAACTGAACCTGAGCCAATATTTTTTTTTTTTTTATGACAGACAATAGATTGACAGAATGCAAGGTCGTATAATTTTTTTAACATGCGAAAATTACAGACAAAAAATTTAGATTCAATGTGCAAACACCTTAAGGCTCCATTTGTTCATATTTGTCAACTATATTTGTTAAAATGAACTAATAATGAAATATGCTTCTGCAATTGTTATTCTTAGATCGTGGTCATTTTTATGAATTTGTTGCATATTTTATTGTTATTTATTGGACCAGAGCAGTTGTATTTTAGATCTTATTGTATCTTATTTTAAAATGCTACCTAAATATTTTAAAAGGTCACAATATTATGAATAAAATGATTAATAATTTCATTAAAGTACCATACAAGAAGACTCTAAATATAAGTATTCAAATAAAAATACATTTGAAAAATAAATTAGTTCTGCTTGATTCATTATTGAGTTTATAGTTTAAAAACTGACACAGCAAAAACAATAATTGTCTGCATAAATAAACAGACAATAGCAAACCGAGAGCCTGGGACTATGAAATGGGCTCAACAACATTGATCTGCATTCTTTCACATCAAATTCCTCCTGTGCCCTTCCAGCCTCAAACAAACACATTCCAACACAATGGATAAGGGAGAATGGCCACAGAACACATACACAGCCAAACGCTCTCACAATCCAGCTTTGCTCTTTTTTACACTGACCTGTGGCAGTTTTAGGACTGTTTGAGGCAGTTTATGAGATCCTGAAGTTTTCACAGAACAAATTCATTGGAAATGCGTTTATAAAAAAAACAAAAAACAAAAGGCGAGTTTGTTCTCTGTCTGGAAAAACACATAAAAGCCTTTCGGACATATTTTTGAGCAGTTTAAATCCTGTGTGTTTCCAAAGTTAGCAGTTTCGTTCTGTCTAAATAAACTAAACCACAACCTACAAACCCAAAGTAAATCTTTCGGGAATGTGGTGGGCACGTATCAGCTTTCTCTCCTGAAACTCATCTTTGTGAAGCTTATTTCAAACAGGTATGGGTCTAATCCAATGTGTAAATGCTTTTAAAACTACAGGGGGGTCTAGATAGGTTTCAGTGATTAGCTCATTTCTTTGTCCGTACATGTATGTGTACTCAGGAGCCAGACTAATTGTTCCTTTGTTCACACATCCTTTTGCAGGCGTGGCAGTCAGGAAAATCCTTTTGGTGATCGGATGTCACAACGAGAAAAGCGTGATATAGGCTAATCCTATCTTCTATCTTTTGCCATTTTTTCAGTGCATTGGTTAAGTGAAAAAAGATGAGAAAGGTAAGAAAGATAGGTAGCTGCAACGTGAAACGCTTTTTTCGTTTACGATAAAAAAAAAAAAAAAGTCGACAAATTGCTAAATGTAATGATTTCTCAATACCGGTGTCTAACAAGTTTGGATTCTCTGGAAGAGTTACTCAATAGCACATGGAAATTTCTTACTATATTATATATATATATATATACACACACACATATATATATATATATATATATATATATATATATAATTTAATAGAAAAATTACATTTACTTCTTAACAGAAGTTGTGTGACTAAGTTGTAACACTTAAAACCTTACTGTAATGTTAACAAATAAATTGTTCTTTTTAACTTAGCAGATCTTTATGTTTATTACATTTTAAAATAATAATAAGGCTGCATGTTCTTTTGATAAAAAAAAAAAATCCAGATCTCAAGCACATTTTTGTCTAATTTCAAAGAGGAAAAATGGGGCCACTTAAAATAACAAACTTCTTAAAGGAATCCAGTCACAGAACCACACTCTAGACAGGGAGGAGTGTGATTGGCTGAAGGGAGGGGCATTGGGGGTGGGAACAGTTTGTTCATAAAGCCTGAGAGTGTCCCTCATGCACTGTGCACTCTTCTGGCTGTGTTACTGAGCTCTACCTCTCTCCAGGCCTTCAATCACTCATCTGTTCATTCACTTCAGCGACTATGAGTTTGAGAACAAGCTACAGTGTGCGCTCCTCCACCTCCCAGGTGCCGGTGTCCCAGATGTCCCAGATGTCCATCAAGCGTACCACCAACGTGCCGACTTACCGGGCTGCGAGCATCTACGCCGGCGCTGGAGGTCATGGAACCCGAATCTCTAGTGCCTCCTACTCAGGTGTGCGCAGTGGAGTTGGACTTCCCTCAATGTCCAGCTCCATCCAAGTGAGTGGCACCGGAGCCACAGGGGAGATCATGGGCAATGAGAAGATGGCCATGCAGAACTTGAATGACCGTCTGGCCTCCTACCTGGAGAAAGTGAGGACTCTGGAGCAGGCCAACAGCAAGCTGGAGCTGAAGATCCGCGAGGCCCTGGAGAACAGAGGCCCTGATGTGCACGACTACAGCCGCTTCCAGCCCATCGTCGATGATCTGCGCAAAAAGGTGAGTTTGAATGAGCTTGAATGGGAGAAGAAAATTTATGGCATCTATAAAGAACTTAACGTGACAGTCTAATTGTCCTGTTTTGTGTTTATTAACAGTCTAGTGGACATTTATTGGGTTTCAGGACAGAAACTAACAAAACAGAAAGATTTCTTTGTCATTTAAAGCATAAAGGGCTGAATGAGAGTTTACTGATGGCCAGCGCTGATAGGCAGAGAACCAAAAAATAAGCCATGGGTGAAACTAAAACAGGGTGAAGGCATGGGGGAGGGTCATAACATTTGCTTACAGACGGTATTCAGATGATTAAGCATTTCCATCCTGTCTTTATTCTTGTCCTGTTACACATTCAGATGGTTGCTTATTCCCCGTGTATGGAAACTCTGGGATCTGCAAAGTTTTAGCGTCTGTCTGTATCATGGAAAGTCTAGAGGGTTCAGACAGTGCAAAATATGACCAGCTGTAAGACTTTGACAGAAATATTCCTACATTAGCTTCATTTATAGCTTGTATTGTCCTATTCTACATTTTCTGGAAAAGAAGTTCATAAAGTAGATAAAATACTGATTAGAATCCGTTTCACACCAACTGTATCTCCAAGCTGTACTTTAAAGCTAATATGTCACTGATAGCCAGACATTGTTATCAGAATGATTGATTTTTCATTCATCAATGCTGTGCAGTAAAGTGACAGGTAATTTTTAATGAAAGAATTAAAGTCCCATTCATCAGGCTTTCTTACAGTCACAAAAGTAAAAGGGATTAGCCATGAGATTAGCCTGATGAAAATAAATTTTCTGTCTAAAATATGTAATATATATAAATATATATATATATTTTTTTACAATTTCTTATTTTTTTTTTTTAATAAAGTACGACTATTGTTAGTATTCTACAGGCTACAACACCCAACACCCATTAGCATATGGAAAATTGTTTAGTCAACTGGTGTTAAACTATTATGTCTCCACCCTTTTCCATGATTCCAGGATATGCTTGCAAACATGGAAAGCATTTACAAAACAAAGCACATTAGGATAAAAAACAGGAAATCCAGCTCAACCCCTGTTCTTCCCGCCATACAGCTTAATTTACAACTATCAGGCAGACACCAGCTGCTTTTCCAACATGTCTGTTGGTTAATGATTATCTTACAGAAATGAACTTTGTCCTCCAGTAGGTCTTATCTAAGCAAACTAAATTATAGAAGATGGTGCAGCAGCTTGGTAGACAGTGACCATGTGATATATACACATAATACATCACACTAAATCATTTGTAAAACAGTTAGGTGAGGTTTTATGTGTCACAATTGCACATTATATTGTTCAGTGGTGGTTTACTGACTGTTTTCAGCAAGTGATTACTGTTTTTTGTTTGTAGATCTTTGATGCCACCACAAATAATGCACGACTAGTGCTCCAGATTGATAATGCCCGCCTGGCAGCTGATGACTTCAGAGTCAAGTAAGTAGCAAATTTGTGAACTACAACAAATATTTTGACCTTATTGGAACTTTCCTGGTTTCCTAAAAGAGCGACCCATTGACCTCTGTTGTGCTTGCAGGTATGAATCTGAGCTGTCCATCCGCCAAGGTGTGGAGGCTGACATTGCCGGCCTGAGAAAGGTCATTGATGACACCAACCTGAACCGCATGAATCTTGAAAGCGAGATTGAGACCCTCAAGGAAGAGCTCATCTTCCTTAAGAAGAACCATGACAATGTGAGTGCACATCTGGCACATTTGGTCATAAGCACATCTGGAAACATTTGTCCACCTCACAATCCATTATGGGTGTTGCTTTAAAACTCATTTTATGGTCTCTCCACCCAACAGGAGGTAATGGAGTTTCGTAACCAGATCTCCCAGTCAGGAGTGCAGGTGGATGTTGATGCTCCTAAAGGACAAGATCTGGCCCAGATCATGGAGGAGATTAGAGCTAAGTATGAGAAGACGGCCCTGAAGAACCAGGAGGAGCTGAAGGCCTGGCACGAATCTCAGGTATATTCCAAAAGACAATCATTTTCTTGAAATCGAGTCTTGTCAATATCATCTTTTTGGGGCTAATGCAAAATTTCATGCTCTCTCCAGATCTCAGAGATTCAGGTACAATTCACACAGAACACAGAGGCCCTCCAGGGTGCACGTACAGAAGTCAATGATCTTCGCAGACAAATTCAGACACTGGAGATCGAGTTGGAGTCACAAAAGAACTTGGTGAGTTTGTTTACTTGGAGACATTGCCCTTTTCCATCGGGCCTTTTTTAATAAGCGCTATTTTTTCAATACATCCTTATCCTGTCTCAGTGAAGTTTACTTAAACTTTTGGTTCTTTTTGTTTCATTTTTTAGAAAGGATCACTGGAGGCCACTCTGCGGGACACAGAAATGCGCTACAACATGGAGATCGAGAGTGTCAATACCGTCCTCCTGCAACTTGAGTCTGAGCTCACACAATTGCGCAGCAACATCCAGCAACAGACGCAGGAGTACGAGGCTCTGCTGAACATCAAGATGAAGCTGGAGGCAGAAATTGCCACCTACAGGAGACTTCTGGATGGCGGAGACTTCAAGTAAGTTTTTTTTTTTAAGCATATCAAGATTTTTCACAGCATTTCATCATTTGTGTAGACATGTAAAAAACTTTGTGGCTAGGTTTGCTAGAGCATTTGTTTTTATATGGTGGGTAACAGGTTTTTTTCCCCATGCAGGCTCCAGGATGCTCTTGAAGAGCAAAAGAAGGTGAAAGTGATGACGGTCACACAAACGCTGGTGGATGGAAAGGTGGTGTCTTCAAGCACAGAAACCAAGGAGAGGAAACTTTGAACATCATGTTTCAGATCAACTTACCACAACACGTCAGAAAAAACCTCATGGGTCAATGCTTAAATGATCTAAAGACATGCTGGACCTTACACATTAGATATTTCTTCAATCCAAATTGCCTTATTGTAAGTGTCTCGGAGCATATATGCAATGGGATTTTAACTAGCACATTTCAACACTAACTTAAACATTCTAATGACCACAACCAAAAAACCTAAAAGTCAAAGAACACTATTGAAGCTTTATTAAATATTTTTGTAATCACATTGATTCTTTATGATCATCAATTGTCCCATTTTGTTTTTATGTTCTGTTGTTGTGATCATGTCTTGTCCTCTTAAAATAAAATACATTTTCATCAAAACTTTGCATTGCCTTTCCTTTATTAAAATTATTTGACAACTTCATCTGTCTGATCAAAAGTACAGTACTGTAGTTTTGGGCATCAAGTGCTTACATTCGTGGCACCAATTTTTAGGGGGGAAAACAGTCCTGAGGTGAAAGTACTTAAGATGCATAAATAAACCTGATTACATATATATATATATATATATATAACAGTATATACGGTGTGTGTGTGTGTGTGTTAATAAAACATGTAGGTAATTGGTGGTTATGTGAACATTAGATAAAGAAATACTACAGAACTAAATGTTGCTCAGGTCTTCACATAAAAAACAAGAAAGGAAGACAAGCACAATTTATAACTGACTAATAATTAATATATGTTGTGATAAGACATTTTGCTGTGGAAGTCTGCATCTTTGATATTTATTTCAGACACTGAGATTAGTTTTAGTCATTCATAGATATTGTGAGAATAGGAAAAAAAAGCTTCACTTTGGTAATGTGTTCTTGCAGACAGCATTCAAAGAGCTTACAATGTTGTATGAGCATAACAATATTACACAGGTTGTCCATGTTAAGACTTTTAAAATTTTAGTTTATCTATCCAAATACTCGAAAAGATATAATGCTTAAAACGTATCATCAGAGTTCATGTGTGTAGGGTATAGTTCACCCAAAACCGAAAATAATATACTATCATTTACAGTGCACTCTCAGAAATAAAGGTATAATATCTGTCACTGGCACAGTACCTTTTTAAAAGGTACACTTCTTTACCTATTAGGATTAAATATGTAAAATTTAAGGTACCAAAATGGACAATTTAGGTAGTTTAGGTACAAACATATACCTTTTGAAAGTGACAGCTTTTGTACCTTTTTTCTGAGAATGCACTTGTCCCAATTGTGTGAATTTCAGATTTCTGCAAAGACACAAGAAGATACTTAAACAATGTTTCAGATGTGTTTGTCCACACAATTAATTTCCAAAAAAAGTGCCAAAAATAGCAGAGTTCATTCCAAAATTTCCTATAGCTCACAAATATGAGGGATCCCAAAATATAATCCTGTGGAACCTCAGACTTTCATTGTCTGCAGACAAGATAAACTAACAAACACTTTGCATTTCTTTAAATATTTTTTTTTTAAATATTGAAAATATATGAAAATATTCATAAACATTTTATTACCCAGTTAATACTATCATAATACTAAGCAGTGGTTAGTATTAGTTTGAACAGCAGCTACGCTAATTTTGTTTCTATTTGTTCTGTTTCTACCATTGGATTGTTATCCCGTGGTAACTAGGAATTAACAAGCTCCAGCCTGGATCCAGAACACTTAAGAAGAGATGATGCCAACCCCACAG
>JAUCMU010000048.1:5316514-5328352 GCA_032275025.1 Enteromius treurensis | reverse complement strand
TTTTAATGTGCCCCTCTGGTAAAACACTGGCCCCTTCTTGGCCCCCCTAGTAAAATTTGTCTAGAACCGCCACTGCCCATCCATATGTAAAAAACTACACGCAATTGTGCACGCTGGACAATATGCACTTGTTGCAGACATATACATTTAAAATATTTAATTTCCAGGAAAATGAACCGAACATATTGGCAATTTATTCTGAATCAAGTTTTTGTCCTGTGACTAAACACCACCCTGACCCCCTTAATGCAACATGCCACTTACTAGCAACATTAAGAAACAATAATTCCCATTAATGTAATGTGTCTATAGGTATGAAAATGAGCTACAGTTAAGACAGTACGTTGAAGCAGACATAAATGCATTGAGAAAAATGATGGATGACATCAATGTGGCACAACTGCATCTAGAAAATAATGTTGAAGGATTGAAAGCGGAGCTTATCGGGTTAAAGAAACAACATCAATTGGTAAATGCATTTAATTATACTACACATCAACAAAAAATTATATTAAATTATAATAAATCAGAGTTCAGTAGTTCACAAACAGAAGAGTACCCAATATATAACCCTGTGGAACCTCAAACATAACAATTTTTAGGAAGTGTCAGAAATATTTAGTCAAATCAACCGGTCAGGAGTCCAGGTGGATGTTGATGCTCCCAAAGGACAGGACTTGGCAAAGAAACATGAGAGCCAATTATGAAAAGATTGTCCTAAAGAACCAGGAGGAACTGAAAACTTGGCATGAATCAAAAGTGAGGCATAATTTCTCTTTGCAAATTTGACAAATGATTTATGTTTAAAATACAACAGAGAATTAAATGTTTTTATTTTATTACACAGATCACTGTTGTACAGGTCCAAGTGACCGAGAATGCCGAAGCACTGAAAGAAGCCAAAACACAAGTCAGTGTGAGCCATAGGCAGACGCAGCTTTTGGAAACAGAGCTGCAGTCTCTGATTGGAAATGTAAGGGATTCTGCCTGGACACCTTGATGCAGCCACTTTTGAACATTTCTCATAAGCATTCATTTATTTATTTTTGACTTTTCTTACAGAGAGCATCTACGGAAGAAGCCCTTAATGAAACAAAGTTGCGAAATGGGATGCAGGTGGAGCAATACAATGCCATAATTATGCTGAGAGAATCTGAACTTAAACAGCTGCGTGCCGACATTCAAGAATCAGACACTGGAGTATCAGGCTCTGTTCAACATCAAGATGGAGCTTGAAGCTGAGATAGCCACCTACAGGAGACTTCTGGATGGAGAAGAACAAAAGTGAGCTCTATACTTTTTGTATCATACATTTTGAACATGCCTGTTTGTTCCTTAGAAAATGGATCTTAATGTTAATAAAATATTTTACAGATTAGAGAAAGAACCCATCAAAACAGCAAAAAAATCCATCACGACAACTGTCACAGAGACACTAGTGGATGGGAAAATCGTGTCCTCCAGCTCGAGTACTATCAAAAAGTGATACAAACAAACATGAGATCGTTACTGCTTCTGAAAGACACAAAAAAACACAATAAATATTTTAAATAAATGAAATAAAATCGTTAAGTGTTTTCTTTGAATCTGCTGACTCTGACTTTGTTATTTTAGCAATGTCAAAGTTTCATTTTCACGTTATGACAAACTGGACCCTTAAGCATTTTAAGCATGTCATCAAAGTAAAACGAAACAGTAAGTGGTGTCTGATTTCACAAAAAAACATTCCAAGAGTCATTTATAATGAAAGAGAGAGAGGGGGGAAAATTCTTATTGTGGACTTTAAACTAACAACTTACAATGAACCTACCAATAATAAATATACTGTATAAATTAAACTCCCTTGTCATGACAGGTCTACTTTTTGTGGTTGATTGCACAAATCTGACAAGTTTTTTTTTCTAGTAAACGAGTGATTACCCTTATCTTTTAGGAGTGAACACTTGACAAGCAATCATTCCTGGAAATTGAAATCGGTCAAACTAAACAATATTAATTCTTGGAACCTATCAGCATTTTGCCCCAAGGCATGATGGGTCAGATTTCTTGGGGAGAGATTTAGAAGAAACAGAAAACAACTGTGATGTGTTTAGCATTTAGGCCTAAAGGCTCATCCATTGGAATCCAATCTCAAAGATTATCTATTCATTTTTTTTAAAGTTTTTTTTAGTTAGCAGGGTGGTATTACAGATACAGTATGTGTGGTACTGTAAGTTAAATACCAACTTTTTTGGAGATGTTAGTATAAGTTTTATACAGATATACGTAGGCAAACCCCATAAACTGATTTGAGAATGAAAAGACCAAGTGGCAGTGAACAGGGACTAAGTATAGAATGTTCCACTGTGGGCCTGTAAAAGCGGGATTTGCGGCTAACTGTGAAGCGCTGTTTCCACTCCAATCCTCCTTCGTCACGGCTGGAGAAGCCTATTCAGAGGAAAACGTGGTTGATTTGCAGATGACGATGTCAACGCAGACATTTGTGGATGGAAAAATTGAGCTGGACTGCAAAAGGATCCACACAGGCAAAAATGACCTAGATGAAGTTTCTGTGGCGTTATGAAGTTTAAAAGAGTTCCTTCAAATTTGCATCAGTAAAGTACTCAAAAGCTGTCCAAGCCTTTAAATCAAAAAGTAGAGTTCTAAAAATATTCAGCTTAATTCACAAGCACAGAGTTTGAAGTAATTCTTTGTACTTCAATGCACTGATGTCCTTCTTTTCAATGCCTTATTAAACAGATGAAAGAAAAAGACTTAGCTAGGGTCACATGCTATGACAAGAATCCCACTTTGTCCAGCCCACACAAAGTCATTTAAATTCTGTCCAGACAGTTACACAAAACGCTTTTGTTGCTCCTTTATTTCAGCAAAACAACAATTGAAAAAACAGTATATAATCAAAGCCGTTATAGTTACTAGACATATACTTGAGTGTGTTAAAATCTTGGTACTGTCTCATGATTTAGCATTTTTCTTTTTCCCTTTTGCAGTAGTCATTTTAATTGGACATCCTCCGTTTTCCCAGTATTCTGAGAAGATCCTGCATTCCTTCTGAACAGTGACTCACTACAGCACATCAATATTTGTTTTTTTATGCTTCCCAGGGTGCTTGGAATGCACGTAAATGCCCTTGTATGGGTATTTTCTACGTCCTTTACGCCCAGTGGTCACTGCATAAATTAGCTATTAGAAACTTGAACTACAAATTAACTGGGTAGTCTACATTTTTAAAGAAACTGGTGCTCAGCCAGGCAAAACGGGGTGCTTCTTTGTTGTCATGTCATTACTTTCTGATTCCTTCTTGCTAATTTAATTCAAACTTGCTAATTCATTCATTTGGTTGCTTAGGGATTTTGAAGGTTTGCAAGCTGTTTCAAACTATCTCAAGTTAAAAGTACCCACAGTTGTGTCTCTATGTTATTTAGTCACTAAAAATATCTCGGGTGCTTCATTCAGTATAATTAAATGGGATATTTTTTTCTCTCAGTTTCTTACCCTTAGCAAGCATCACTAATTAAAGATTTGATTTCACAAGACGAGTTATGAGATATAAGCCTGTGCCTTAAAGTTTCGACAATCTCCCATATTTGACATTTCCTCATACGTACTTGTACCTAGAAGAAGCTCCTGTCAAAAGAAGGAAAAAACACCAGGATAGGGAAAGAGTTCATAGCAGAAACAATGAAGAGAGAGTGGGTGATATGATCCTTTGAATCTCACATAACTCCCATTCCTCATGTCTGCTCTCCTCGGACAGGAGATTACCTCCAGATATCCCTCACAGGTGCGGCTTTCATAAAACCTGAGCCACTCTCCCCCTTCATGAACATATGCTTGTTTTGTGGATTTGGGTGGGCTTTTCCCCATTCTTTCTCTAAAGCAGACTTTGACGATATAGCAATGTTTAAACAAATCCTAAAGGTGCTATATTTAAAATCCTAAAGTACAGCTACCATACCCAATGGTATACTTTATCTGTTTTATTGTCAAAATGGTTTATAACTTCATTTGTTACTGTGTGAAAATTATAAACAGTTATTTAGAAATTTTCTCGACTATATTTGCAGTTTTGGGAGTTTGGTCTGAAAGATCTATTGCCTCCCAACAGTATTCTGTATTTTTGCTACATCAGTGTTTATGTAACTGACCAAGACCTTCAATCTTCCAGAAATTTCTCGGAGCTAGCTGAATGATAAGCATCAGGTCTGGGAAGCTCGAAATCTCTAAAAACTATTTAAGAAAAAAACAAACTGTTTCTGGAGGACCACAAGATGGCTGTCAGATTTTCCCATGTGCGTTTAAGATTCAGAGCAGGCTATAATGCGGCAAACAGTATGCAGCCAACCATCTTGGCAACCCCCATTTTTAATTTAGGGGAAAAACCCAACGGAATTTTTACCAGCATAACCATGGCAACCAAAAACAAATCAAAACCAGATGGTGGTGACATGGAAACAAAACTGGCCAACGTATATAGGGGAATACGAGTCAGCGTATGCTAGTTTAGAAAGACTGAGCTCATTCAGAGAGCTATATATAAAACATTAGTGGGAGGAGCCCTTTAGCCAAAATTACACTTCATTCGAATTACACTTCATTTTCTTGAGATTATTATACAGCATACAGTAACCACACTTGAGGGAGTTTACAACGTGCAGTAAATATAAAATCAAATCTCATAGTTGACAGCTGCAAAACAAAATCCCTGGGATAAACAGATGTCGCCTCTTGATTTGTAATCTTGGTTATAGCTAAATTATCAAAAGAACACCAATCTCATTTGGCTTACAAAGAAAATCAACTGAAATATAAAGAAATAAAATAAAAATGAAAAATGTAAATATCACAGATAATCAAAAAGAAGTGAAAAATATATATATTTTTTTAAGTATTTATTAATGCTATACTTGCACATACATGCACACAGACAACACGGGTTACTCCAAACTTTCCTGCCCCCTATTAAGAGCCTCCATGGTGGTTACTTCTGATAAATCAGTGTTGTAACTTTATAGTTTGTTTTACTGTTGCTTCTAACAATGGAAAAAAAGGGCTGAGATGGGTGTTTTTTACAGAAGACTTACTTTGAATGGATATGGGAAAGTTCCAGGTGCATCAATAAAAGGGCTTCACAAAAACAGGGTTAATGAGAGGTCACTGTAAAATCAGTGTCTCAAGTGACCAATTTGACCAGCTTCCTGTTGCCATCATACAGCTGTATCGCTTTAAAAACATTTAGAAGAGCGCTGTACACTCATTGGAAGAGAACTGAATGGACATCCACACATCTAAAATACCCCAATGTACCTACACGCCCTAAACGATATCTTTCTTAATGTTTTGTACAGCCCAGGAAATCTCAAAATAACTAGTGGTGCTTGCCAAGGCATGCAACACTGTTTATTATAGCTCATACTTAGGGGTTAGGCATTTAGACCAAGTCAAATTCACTTCATGGTTTTTTTCTTTTAATTTTGAGATGAAAAAATATAGTTTTACAACAAATCAAGATACGAAATATTCCACTTTCCATTCTTGTTTGTATAGCTCCCAATTCTACTTATTATGACCATTTAGAGAGTAAAGAGAGGAGGATATTTGTGCAGTTTTACAGAAGAATGTAGGACCATAAAGGCAACAATGAGGAAGGGTTGGGAAGACATGACAAACTATCATACATTAGTCAAATGTCAAATCTGCTCATTTCTGTTTATGCCGTCTTCTTGATCTTGTGACTAACATCCTTTTATGTAATAAGATGCACATCTTTAAATCTTACAGTAAGTTTAAAAAAAAAAAACATTATTGCAGTAAGATGCGGATGAGAAAACTATTTTTTTAGCTGCCCATATTGATGGCGTGGTCACAGAGTTGAACTACTGACTCTGTTTACCTTACGTCATGCAAATCAATCACCCATCAAAATAAAAGCCGCAGTTTGAATGGCTAGAGAAATTTACCTGGTGAACTTTAACTCCCCTTTTATTACATAACTAAGCATGCAAGATTAGGTCAGATTAGTAGTTGATCATGTTTCAATGACCGATCCTTAACCTTGCTGTGCTGTGCGTCATTTGCTGTTCCTAGTCAAAAATGTTCAAATCTAAATTTTGGATTAAATCTTTTTGTCAACTAATTTTCAAAACAGGTAGCATACATAATGTTCATGAGCTTAGATCAAAAAAGGGGTATGATCAAATGAGTTCCAAGAAGAAATGCAAACTTTGTCCTAATTGAAAGAAAACAAGTTATGATTAAAGATTTGAGGCCAGTTTTGCTGAACAGGGCAACTAAGCGTGAGAGTGCAATTCCAAAACAGTGCCAATGAGAGGGGAAATTTCTGTGGGTGATTTGCTAACAATGCACAAATTACAAACAAATGCTACATCTCATTTACATATCGCCCAACACAACATGCCAAATGCAGCGCAATTCAGTTACAAAAAAAAAAAAAGAATAAAGAAATAAAGAAACCACAGTATGCTGAAAAGAACCGGAGGCAAAAAATGAAGGTTTACTAGAAATTTAGGTAGACCTGGTATTGTGCGACTGCTAGTTGAGGGTTTCACGTCCTCTTACATTTCCTGAAGTGGATAAAGTGTTCGGACAATGTGTTCTGGCATTACAAATAAATGAATACATGTGGTCTTTATTAAAACCTGACAGTCCAATTTTAAAACCATATGACAGTTTGAGCTGGGCAAGCTGTTAGTTAAAACTGACCCTTAGTACAATACAATTATAGCAAGTAGTCCAGCTACAAACACTCTTAAAAATAATGGTTCTAAAAAAGTTTTTGCAGTGATGTCATTGGTTATCCAAAGAACCTTTCACTGAACAGTTCCTAAAGGAAACAACTTTGAAGAACATTTTAGAAATCTAAAGAAACGTTTTCGACTATAATCGCTTTAAAAAACGCAACTGCACATATTCCAATTCAAAAAACTTTTAGAGTCTCCAATACTAAAAAAATGCTATTTTCCCAAAACTACATAAAACCCCGTTGTCAGACCAACACAATTACTCCAAGGCCAGGTTTCACAAACAGGGATTAGCTTAAGCCAGGATTAGACATTAGTAAAATTAAGATATGCAAGCAACTTTTACAAAAATGCCTTATAAGAAAATATTACAGGTGTGCATCTTAACACAGGACAATGACACTGTTTTAAGATACAGTATGTCAGAGTGAGATATGTTCATCTGAGACAGCTAAAACATGCAATTTAGTCTGAGACTAGTTTAAGCCTTGTCTGTGAAACTGGGGGCAAATGTTGTAGTCAAACACAGTTGTCTGAAGAAACATTTGAAGTGGATCAAGAAAGTTTCTCAAAGTCAGACAACTTTGATCAAAAAGTTTTGTTGCACTTCAGATGTTGACTACTGTATACCACATTTCATACACAATGGTCCTTTACATAAAAGGAAATAAAACGTGCACAAGTGGATTTAATTCTAACACTACGGGCCGGTTTCCCGGATGGGGATTAGATTATGCCAGGACTAGACCTTTGCTGATTTAGGACATTTAAGAATTTTTAGAAACATGTCTTTCAAAAATGCATTATCTGTGAGCATTTTGTATTGCAATAATGCATTTTAAGATATCTCGGTGCAAGCTTTTTCCAGTTTAGACAGCTCTGAACATTTATTTTAATCTAGGACTAGTTTTAAACCCTGTTCGGGAAACTGCCCCTACATGTCTTTAACATTTCCACACACTAACATAACAATATTTACAAAATGTCCTATTATTTCCTATCCAGATTGTCCAAAGTTTCCAATTTTGTATTCCACAGATTAAAATAACAGCCTGGATTTGGAAAGACTTGAGCAAATAATGACAGATATACGATTACTGGGTTAATTATTCCAATAACATTTACATCTGGCCCCCTTCCAGTCTTAAATATTTTGTGACATCCTTAGTGTTAATGATAAGTAACTGTTGTTTGGAATTTCTTACATTTCTTCAAGTGTTTATGTCTCACAAGTGTCCATTACACCACAGTCACCTCCTTCACAAATACTTGACCCATGATAGTGGTGTTGAAACTGTGGAGTTGATAAACTGTCAGCACATCCTCATTTCCATTTCAGCCCATTATCAGTATCTATATCCATATATCAATCATTTTTGTTTACATATGTGTCTCTCTCTTTCTCATTGGCTGCCTATGATCCCCTATAGAAAAGTTAAATCTATATCTTCAGTTAAAAAAAGAGATTGTGTTAACTTTATAGACTTGACCAGGGTCATCAAGTTAAGCTAGAGTTGCATAATTGAAGAAAAAACACAGTTCCAGACTTCACGGTAAATAAAAATAAAAAAACTCTGGAAAGCTTTACAGCAGCCTCATGACACAAAATACAGGAGGATGTACCAAGCAGAAGCTGGAGGTTTTCTGCTTGGCCCAGATCTACAACTCCAGCCGTATGGAGGCGCTAACCAAACAGCACAAGGTTAATGGTCAAACAGTTATGATGATTCGATGCGAACAACTTCATAGTCTTCACTGGCCTCTGATCTCTTCTAGCACAGATGACCAAAAAAGGGATTTTGGTGCTACTGCAAATCCCTCTGCTCCGCCCACGGCACTCTGAGGCAAAATGAAATAACTTACTCCTTATGGGGCACAGGGGAAGAATGCTGCAAATACAGATTGGTATTATTACAAATACTGAGAAGAGTACAAATTCCCAAAGAGAGACCATCTAAGTCCTGAAGAAAAGACAGGAAAGTATCTCCCTGTTTGGCCTTGCATGAATGTGCACAGACTCCCTCAATCTTATCTGCACAGGCATTCTGGGATGTGCAGTACGATTGAAGGAATCATTTTTAAAGCAAAGATATTGGCAAGTCTCCTAGAGTTTTATCAACAACAGTTACATTAAGACAGTAGGGTAAATAATATATACTTTATATACAGTGCCAGGAGTATTCATTATTTTTTCATGTTTTGTTATGTTGCTGCCTTATGTTAAATTGCTTTAAATTACCCTTTTTTCTACAGTCCATACACTCTTTTTTTACACTTTGGGACTGTTAAAATTTAGCTCAGGAGCATTTGTATTGATTGTAGATGTTACTACACTTCAAGTAAAAAAGTTGGCCTGTGGCAAATTCAATTAAATCGGTATAATTTAGAAATATATATACTGTACACATAATTAATGCTGTTAATAAAAGTTTTACCAGCTGAAAATGCATGTCATAAATAATAAAAAACTGTGGAAGTAGATCTGGGGAAGAGTTCATTGAAGGCACTGTATATATATATATATATATATATATATATATATATATATATATATATTATTTTTTATATATATAAAAATATATTTATTAATTATATATTTTATATTTACTTCTATATTTATACATATACTATGTTAAAAATATAATGTAGAAATACACAAAATAATAAAAAATATGTTTAATACATTTTTGGTGGAATTTGGGGTCAGAACAATATTTAAAAAAAAAAAGTAAAAATGTAATATTTTAAACATATATTTGTATTAAAATATTTAATAATTTACTTAATAATGCATTCATATTTTAAAGTAATCAGAAACAATATAAACATCTTTTTTTTATATAATGTATGTAATGTCCATTTAAAATAAGTGCTGTGAAATCTGTGGAACTATTGATCATAAAATCCTGAAAATATATATGATGATTTTCACAAAATATAATGATAAAAACATTGATAACAATAAGAAATGTTTCTTGAGCAGAAAAGCAGCATATTAGAATGATTTTTGAAG
The DNA here is from genome assembly GCA_032275025.1 of Enteromius treurensis. Classification (NCBI taxonomy): domain Eukaryota; kingdom Metazoa; phylum Chordata; class Actinopteri; order Cypriniformes; family Cyprinidae; genus Enteromius; species Enteromius treurensis. The sequence goes on along the minus strand of JAUCMU010000048.1, from coordinate 5,318,578 downwards.
CATCATGTAACAATGGAGTAATGATGCTAAAAATTCTGCTTTGCATCACAGGATTATTTTGTTTATTTATTTTCTTTAATTAAATAAATAATATTTTACAGTATGTTTGTTTTACTGGTTTTTGTTTTTGTTTTTTTTTGGATATGAATAAATTGTACATATATCTTCTTTCAAAAACATATAAAATAACCTAAAACCTTTGAATGGTCAATATAAATATAGTACACAATCATATTTTTGTCTCTTTAAGAAGTGAACAGTCACTACCATTGTGCAAAAACACCAAACCCAGGTTGCTTAAAAAGACCCTATAATAAGCGTATTGCATGTTGTTTTGGGCAATGTGTTGCTAAATATTTACTTACTACTTACTGGATATAATGATCATGATGACACTCTTCTGTAAGTACAGTGCGTCTGCATTCAAGCGTCTAGCCGAATGACATAGCTGGGCTGGTATGTCTCAGGCGAATTACTATAAACCTTTAGAGATATTTATTACATTCATTCACACTGAGTTACATTCAGCTGGGAGGGCTTTTTTGGCAGGTGTCTGTTACCATCAAGGACATTTAATCTCAGTGCGATTGCGTGTAAGATTGCGTCAAACTTACATTTCAAAATCAGATGCAGAATGAAGAATCTCACATCCAGGCGGCTTTGCTTTCAGTTAATGTGTGTCTTATTTGAGGTCAGTGGGAATGTGCAAATGTGCAACTTTTTATGAGAGGGAGGCTTCTGTGAAAACGTTTACATATCAGTGCTTTGGTTACATAAACGTCCATCGAACCATCAGGAGCAATTTGACAAACATCTGAGTTTTGATGATATCAAGTCAGCAAATACATGTCTCATTAACCAAATAATGCATGACATCTCTCTTTAATCTGTTGCATAACAAGACTAAGGTAAGAGAACATTTTCCATGAAGAAATAATGTGGGCTGAAGATAATGAGAGGAAGAATTTATGTGAAAAATAAATCTTACAGCAAAAATCTGAAAGTGAAAACGGATAAAGAAAAGAAAAAATATTTCTCATTAAAAAGTTAAGATTGCCGTAACCTAAAAGCATTTTTCCTCTTTTAAGAAGCTACATATTCATGGTTTATCTCAGTTTTGTCATTTTGTTGGCTGTCTGTCAGAGTGTTAGGTTGAAGGTCGGGAAAGAAAAAACGGTGTGCCAATATCGGCAAAGTAGCAGTTCCCATAAAAGAATTGGAAAACAGGTCATGACATGTTATCTTAAACATCTGTTAATGTTAAACAAACCATCTCAGTGCACTGTCTTGGGTAATAAATCATTGCAAGTCTAGTGTTAAACTACACTTTACTTTTAGGGTGCTGTAGTTTAGAAATAGCCCTCCATGCAAGGTCAACTGAAAATAGAAACTACACTAAAAGTTTGTATTAATCGAATAAATGAAAGAGACCCCTTTCAAGATCAGACCCTTGTGCCCTTTAACCCTTGTGCTGTGCTGAAAAATGAATTCAGTCAATTTGGGACACTCAAAAACGTCTAGGTTATGACCCTAGACGTTACATATGGGAACTCGCCAGAGAGACCGATTGCCTTTGAGCTTTAAATAAAAAGGCAATGAATAATGACGTGCATTTGATTGCGCTCAGGTGCACCTCATCACTGCGTGAGTATAAACATCAGATTCTGATTATACTGAATCAGAATGGGCTTTATTGCCAGGTATGTTTACATATACGAGGAATTTGTTTTTGTGGCAAAGCTCTGCAGTGCAACAGAATGACGCAGACAAGACAAGACACAGGTAATAAAAAGAATAATATACAAATCTACAAAATAGTGTACAAATATACAAAGAAGTGTACAAGTAGCACAATAAATAATATAACATAACATTTAAGTAAGAGCAGGTGTGAAGAGTTGGTACATGTATGTGCAAAGATGACAATGTTATGTTGAGAAGAAACTGTTCCTGTGTCTGGTTGTTTTGTTGCTAAGGGCTCTGTAGCGTCGACCAGATGGCAACAGATGAAGAGGGAGTGTGCTGGATGTGAGGGGTCCAGAGTGATTTTCTTAGACCTTTTGC
>JAUCMU010000048.1:5296254-5306423 GCA_032275025.1 Enteromius treurensis | reverse complement strand
ACGCTCAGCGAGGGACAAACACTCAGCGCGACTCAATTAGAGATCTTCTGCACTGTCCCGGGACAAACACTCAGCGCGACTCAATTAGAGATGTTCTGCACTGTCCCGGGACAAACACTCAGCGAGTCTCAATTAGAGATCTTCTGCATTGTCCCGGGACAAACACTCAGCGCGACTCAATTAGAGATCTTCTGCACTGTCCCGGGACAAACACTCAGCGAGTCTCAATTAGAAATCTTCTTCACTGTCCCGGGACAAACGCTCAGCGAGGGACAAACACTCAGCGCGACTCAATTAGAGATCTTCTGCACTGTCCCGGGACAAACACTCAGCGCAACTCAATTAGAGATCTTCTGCACTGTCCCGGGACAAACACTCAGCGAGTCTCAATTAGAGATCTTCAGCACCGGGACAAACATTCATCTTAACTGTTTTGGAATGAACGCCCTGTGTTGATTTATTAGAGTGGTAAATTTACAAAATTGTCCAAATTTCAACTAACTTGAAAAAAAAAAATAATAATAATAATTTTAACAAAACATTAAACATTGTTTTAATTGTTCTTTTATTGTGATCTTTTTGCTTTATTGCTATTATTTGTTTATTTTATTTATATGTCTATCCTTCCTTATTGTTATTATTTACTTATTCATATATTTTTATTTTTGTTATTAAAAGTATTGATTTTCTATTTTTATTAAGTCTTCATTTTGTTATATTATGTAATCTATTTAAATATACTTTTCATCCTCATTATTATTATTATTAGTTATAGTAGTAGTATATTTCTCTATATAATTAATTAAAAATTATCATTTTTTTAAAAACCACTAATTTCTTATTTTAAGATTTCTTATGGTAGATATTGAGCAGAAGTTCTTTTATGCATTGTGTCATTTCATGACGTCAAGCACAAGGCTTGCATTGTCAAATGAAACCCTTAACTGTCAGCCATGTTACCATATTGATAGCATATATGAAAAAGAAATTAGCATGAGAAGGAACAATGCCATTTACTTTAAGACATTATTTTTTCTGATAAGAATAATTTAAAATGATGCAGAGCAATAAACTCTCATTTGCATTCATATGTGAATGTAAGGTGCTTTTTGGAAGCCCTATCTGGTGCTGAGAAATGCTAGCTCCAATAGAGAAAATTGTCCAGCTGCCCTAAGAGAAAATGGCACAGAACCACTTGCCAAACCTCTTTTAGGATTCATTTGTTATGCCTATATAGTAAAATCATCATTCATGAGGGAGTCTGACTCTTCCTTCCGCTTTAACAGGTCACTGCCACACTAAAGCCAGTGTGCCTGAGTCATTGCACATACATTGAGCTTTAAAATAACGTTGTCAGAGCTTGGGGGCTTTGTTTTGATTTTGTCGTAGCCCTACAGTAAACCCAGATTCAGTTGCTCAGAGCTGGAATGTCCTGACAGTGCAGTTTGTTAGAAAGAACTCAGAAGTGTGTAGTAGCTCACAACAATGCCTCCCTCCACGTGTTAACTGCAGCAGTCCACAACAGATGAGAGTCAATCTGGCCTGGAAGTAGATATTCTTGTTTTCCAAATGCAGCAGTTTGTCTATGCAAATTAAGCAGGACCGGTTAGCCTACATTTACTAAATTGTATTAAATGAAAATCAAGTACGCCAACTTGCCGGATCTTCTGCTTTGTCATCCGATTGCAATTGTAAACGCATGCATAAGCCACGGCAGTATTTCATATTTACGATCCATTTGTCGGTGATGCATTATAGTGGTGTTTGAGCTTAATGGTAAAGCACTGGAGACCTTTCATGCTGTTTTCAATCTGTACTTATTGTTTATTTTGTATTTATTTATTTTTACAGCTAAAAAGAATAAGAAAAAGGGTAAGACCCTTACACTGACTGATTTTTTAGCAGTGGACAGCGGGGGAAATGCTCCGCCGAGTTATGCGCCTGCAAAGCCCACAAGCTGGGCCGACGAGACCGATGACCTGGAAGGAGATGGTGAGATTCAGATATGGGATTAAACATCTACCACATTTGAACTGCAGATGCTGAATTTGATTTCATTTTAAAAGAGTGACTGAAACTCCCAGCATGCATGTCAGATCACCTTTAGCAGCAGCAGCAGCTCTTAAAGTAATAGCAGCAAAATAACCTAATAGCCCTGTTTCTCTGATGTCTGTTCATCAAAGAACATTAATAACTTTTGTAGCTTTAAGGATTAATCTGTATTTTATTTAGAATTTAGTGTTCGATAACTTTATTCAATTTCTGTATTTTTTTCTATTCGCTGAAGGACACAAGTAAACATGCCGTTTATTATAATGGGTTTATGTAAAGATTGTTTTGAGTTCAGTTAAATTAGAATTTATTTTTTTAGAGTCTAGAAAATGTTAAAATGGCTAGCTCTAGCTATTGTTGAATGGCTATAGTTAATGGTTGAATATCAGGGAAGAAAAACCTTAGTCGTATTGGTGTCAGTGATGCTCGTCTTCAGTCATAAAAAAGATGCCATTAATCAAATATACTATCTTTGTTGTTTCTACACTAATTTGAAGATTGAATGTGAACTTATTGCAATATAAAAGTACATTTTTAAATGTAAAGTTAGATGGGATTAATATTAGGCTAGTATATACTATATACAGTGGGTACGAAAGTATTCAGACCCCCTTACATTTTTCTCTCTTTGTTATATTGCAGACATTTTTTTTTTTTTTTTATAATTTACCTATGAACAGCCATTCGCCTTCATAAGCTCATCAGTCAACTAGAAAAAAAACTAGTGAGTAAATGGTGTTTCATATGCACATGCACATGCTTAAAAAATTATATATATATATATATATACGTATGTCATCGGGTAAAATAGGATGAAACATTTTCATTGAAGTGTAAAAAAGTTATTTAAGGCATGACTTTGTTGTTGTATTGTTTTATATAGGTTGAATTTAGTATTGATGCTAATTATGAAAAAAAAAAAACATAGGTAAAATAAGGAAGGAACAGTTCAAAAATAATTTTTATAATTTTTTCTGTGAATAACTAAATGGTTTGAACAATGTTTATGCTTCTGCACTTTTCCATTTGATAAAGACATCAAGTGACTACTGACTGTGAAGGTCAAATAAAGCACCATAAAAATTGGACCCTATGACTCATTACAATTGTTAGTAATCCCCTCAGCTGTAGCTTTCAAATGTCATTTCCATTACTATTCAGTCAGTACAAGAAGCAGCAGTGTTTCTGTGGCAAACCTGGCACTATGCATCTTGATATTTCATATTTAGTAGGATTGTTTGAATGAATTCCATTCTGTTCCTCAGATAAAACTGTCATATAGGTTTAAAAGACTTTTAATGCATGTAATGCCTGTGTCATTTGGTTTATTGTTATGGGGTTTTTTTGGAACTTGACATTCGTGGTCATTGTTACTTGTGTTGTAAGGGGAAAAGCAGCTTTTTTCACCCAAGAAAGAAAGTCATTTGGGTTTGTATTAAGAGTTTACATTTTGGGCTAGTCAGTCCCTAATCAAGCTTCTCTTCTTTTATAGTTACTACATCCTGGCACACAGAAGATGACATGTATCGTGCGCCGCCCATCGATCGGTCTATTCTGCCGACAGCTCCACGAGCCGCTCGAGAGCCCAACATCGACCGCTCCCGCCTGCCCCGCAGCCCCCCCTACACGGCCTTCCTGGGCAACCTCCCCTACGACGTCACTGAGGACTCCATCAAAAACTTCTTCCGTGGACTCAATGTGAGTTTTCCTTCTTCCTGTGAGCCTGCAGAAGGAACGGTCACATGCATTGTACTTCTGCAACGTGGATTCTGCCAAACAGCATCTGCCTTGGTTTTCAGACTTGTGCTGTTTTGCACGTCTCACAACACCTAGTGGTAAATAGTGCATGAAGAGTTTTTCGAGATGTTTTCAGAGCACAGCTGAGTTTCTTTGTGTTTCTTGATTAGTTATAACACTGAAACTCCATTTTTAGTTCTTCATGTTGGTGGTGATGTGTTTCACATGCAATGACAAGTTCAGCAGTACAAAATGCAACTGAAAATAGGTTCATTTAGTTTAATAATTTCATATGAGAACACTCTAGGATTAATTTTTTACTTTGGTTGGGTCGATAGACGATGGCATCATCCATCGCCGATAGACATCACGATGCTGAGCCGGCAAATATTATTATTATTATTATGTTGTCTTACACTACCATCGGAAATGTTTTTCTAATAAGTGAATACTTTTAAATAATAGTATAATTTAATAATAATGTATTCAGCTGGGATGCATTAAATTGGTTACAAGTTACAGTAAAACATTCACAATAGCATTAAAGGCTAAAAAAATCCTCTTTGCTATCACAGCAATTAGGGATGTTCATTTAATTTTTTTCTCGTAACTGACAATCAACCCTTGTTCACCGATTATTAACCGACAACATTATTTTAAATTAGAATTGAACTCAATTAGAAAGGATAAGCGCCTGTGACCCGTTAAAAATAGTAATATTTCTTTTCTGCAGATTCATTGTACACGCGCAAAAACAATAACAACAGAAGACGAAGATTTACATGATCATATCTATTTCATATCATACGCCTGCAGCACTTTTGCGACCAGAGAAAAAAAACTTATAAAGGATAAATAGGCCTATTTAGAAATATATAGCTATTTACCTAAATAATAATAAATCAAGAAAACAAAAGAAAGTTAGTTCTGTATGAATGTGCAACGGGAATCAAGCCTGTGTTCCTTACCAGTAACCATAGCAACAGTGACCCAATTAATAGAACACAAAACTGACGAGAGCCGCTCCGGCGGAAAACTGACGAGATCTAATACAACTTTCAGATGACACGCAGCTCATTTCTCCATCACTATAAGTTACCCAAAACACACATAAAAACACCCGGTAGAAGCGTGTTTGTGGAGCAGAGCGGCTTTCTTCAGCAGTGAAAGACGAGTCCTGTTCCGTTCAAACAGCGCGTGTGCTTCAAGAATGCGGTCCATTTCCAGACGAGTTCAGTTACAGAACGCGGTTGTCACTCCCTGTATTAGGACTCAACAACTGGATTCTGCTGCTGTGTGAATGTGGCCAATAAAACACAATTTTATATAGACTATGAGTAGGTAAAATACTGAAATAAATAAAATGAGCTTTTACACCGTTTAACTGATTGTATTAATCGGTCAAAATTCGTATTGGTCAGTTAACGGTTAACCGGTTAAAATGTGCATCCCTAGATTAAATGCAATTAATTTGATAAAACCAAATGTTTGATTGACAATATCTTATGTATAATTTAACTTTTCTTGCCTGTTAATTATGATCTTTTTTTTTCCCCACAGCCGCCAGAGAAGGAGGGAGGTCTGCCAAGGCATGTGGGTAATAAGACTGAGTGTGCCCTTCTTGGTCTGGTGTTGGACCTGAAGAGAGACTATCAGCCTATTAGAGATGAAGTTCCTGAGGAAAAATTTTATAAGGTTTACACGTTCAACTCCACCCGAAAGAGCATGAGTACCGTATTAAAGAACGCCAGTGGTCCCGGCTTCCGAATGTACAGCAAGGGTGCCTCCGAGATTGTCCTGCGCAAGTATGCCAGATGAATTCTAAAGCTCTTAAAGGGGTCATATCATAGGAAATATGATCTTTGTGCAATGGAGTTTGATACAGTGGGAAAACATAACTTGCTATCTGAAGTTCTGAACTTCTTGATTTTCTAATTTCACAAACCTGAGGCACACAACATCAAAAAAAAAAGATTAAAAGAGGTGAAGGGAATAAGACGGGGTGTCAAACTTAATTCCTGGAGGGCCACAGCCCTGCAGATTTTAGCTCCTACTCTAACCTGTTCCAGTTAAATCAAGTCCTTCAGGCTTATTTGAAAAACTGGAACTAAAGATAGAAGATAGAAAAAAATGATATGATCCCTTTTTTCCATTTTTCTCATTTGTTGCATATTCTTCCTTTAAAGCAAAATGTAGTAGTTCTAGTTTTGAGTGGTAATTGAACATTTATCTTTTCTGTCAGGTGTTCCCATATCCTTGATTCTTCAGGCCAGCCACGCGTCTTCAAGGCCAAAGATCAGGATGAGATGGTGCGGAAAGTGATCGAGCCAATGGCCTGTGAGGGGTTAAGGACCATTTGCGTGGCCATGAGGGACTTCACAACAGAGCCAGCCTGGGACAACGAGGCTGACATTCTGAATGACCTGACCTGCATCTGTGTCGTGGGAATTGAAGACCCTGTTCGTCCTGAGGTGAGCCAAATTGTCCAGTTTGCTCCTTGCTAATGGTATTGCGTTTGTCCATAGTGCCAAAATTACATGCTTCACATGGACAGAGATTTCTATACTTCAGGCCTCTGTTCATAATGAGACATGACAAGCATTAGTCGCGACTGGGGCAACACGCCACATTTCATGTAATGAAATTGTATTTACCGTGATTATCATGTGATGATGATGTCAAGCACTATGTGAAAGTGTTGACAGGAATAGCCTCATTGGTGGGGGGACAACTGACCTAAATCCACTAAAGGTGGTAAAATAAGTACAGAACTTGGGATTGTGCTGTTTGATTTTTTTTATATTTTGTATCAGTGCAGAATTGACGTCAGCTTCTCTCAAGTTAGGTGGCATATTTAATTTCATAATGAAACGCATGACTGATATTTAGGTTAAAATTATTCCTGCAGTCTTTTTTGAGTAGTACGATCCCTTTTATCCTTGTTCCCATTTGCAGTGTTATTGGAAATCATCCTTCATATGTCCACAACTCTAGCAGATTAGCTCAAACAAAAAATCAAATCAGAATCCTTTAAGATTCTATTGGGAATTTGAACAAAATCGCTGTTTTTTTTTTTATTTAATTTTTTATGGCGGATCACTGAGCCGGTCTGCGATTCACTGTACGAGCCATATATCATCAACTCTGTGCTGGATATTAAAATCCAGATTATAGTGTAAACACCATTAATAAGCACAGTAACAAAATCGGCAGTTTTAGACATTAACTTGTAAGCACAAGTTCTCTTTTCAATTATAAATATGGCTTTATTGGATAAACTTAAGACACATGAACTAAACTAACACATAAGCACGCATTCATACATTCGTAAGAGTTGCAGGAAGAGAGAAAGTGAGGAAAGACTGAGTTTAAGAGAATGAAAACGTGAAATTCCAATTTTACAGCAATAGGTGCTATTGCATCGACTTGAACAACCACCAATCAAAAGATTAACTCTCGCATTGAGTTCGTCAGTGAGGTTAAAATTTGTAACAATTTCACCAGTTTAGCCTGAATCTGGAGGTTTGTATTTGCGGTACCTTTGTGCCACGGGATTCTTTCTGTGGTCCTCATGGCAGAAAGGGGTTTCCCGAGCTTGCTGATTGGCTGGAAGTCAGTTGTCGTGGAAGTCTTGGGAGGCTGATGATTGGGCGTTGGCTGAAGGAGAAGCGAGTCGTGGTCCGTTTGAAGTGTGATGCGTTGCGGTTGAAGACTTGGAAACACGGCAGACAAAACTTAACTTACACGAACTCTCACGGACAGAAAAGAAAGAAAGTAATGAGACTAGATGGGTTTTCTTCTCATTGGGGCTAGGCAGCAGCTGGTGTGCACGCTGGAGCAAGTGGAACAGTTCTTATGCCGAGTTCAGACTGCACGATTTTAGCCCCGATTTTGGCCTCGCCGACAGGTTTTGAGAAATTGCAGACAAATGCCTGAAAACACATGCAAATCGGTGCTTGTTCACGCAAGTGACAATCACACAGTGTGGACTATCAAATACTCGGACCGAGAGAATCCGACACCCCTGAGATATTTGATATGTTAAATAACTGGACCTGTCGGCGACTCAAAATCATGCTGTGGGAAATGTGTTCTGACTGAAAATAACATTGGCATTACCTACAGCCAATGAGAGAGCAACATCCAGATTTCTCGTCCCAATTCATAAATCCAAATGTTATGTCACATGGTCCGAATTTTCCCGCTCTTGCAGAATATAATTTTGGAAATTATTACTATAACATGAATTTGATACATTTGACTAAGAATTGGTGGAAAGAAACATTTCAAGCAAGAAAATTGAAGCAAAACCATAGTAAACACGGATATTAAACTATAAACCATTAAAAAACATATTCAATGAGTGATTACATTGGAGTCTCAGATTATAATTTCATCATAGGAAATTCTGTATTAAAATTACTAAATAAGTAAACGCCGTTGCAGTCCATGAAACATAGGAAACTTATATGAAAAGAAAACAGTGAGTCAGGAAGCTGCGCACGTCAGCCAATTGGTTGGACACTATTATCTGCTGCCGGCTGCTCTTCACTGCATTACATGGATTCCTATGGCGGCAGATCTATGCCATTAATCAGCGAGCGAACCAATGATGCTGGCGCGCGTGGTAATTCATTTCCGCTAGAGAAAAATAGATCTACACACAAGGAAACCCGAGGGAGGGTGCCCGCAAGCTCATATCAAACTCTCGCGCGGGCGCTTGACATGTCATCTGCGCGCATTACAAAACATATTGCGCGATGATTATCTTGCAGCCCTATCCATAATACTTCCATATGACCGATGTTGCGTTTCTTTTTGCATGCATACATCGCGATGACGGTGCTGAAACGATGTATCGTGCAGCCCTAGTGTGATTTGAAAAAATGGGATTTGTGTTGTTCAGACTGACAGAAGAAAATCAGATATGGGTCACATTTGGGCAAAAAAAATCAGATTTGGGCCAGCTGCATGAATTGTCTTTTTACAAATGAGAAGACTTAATAATTTAACTTGAGTTATATTTACAGTGGGCATGTCAATTTCAATTCTACTGCATACTGTTTTAAATGAGAATAATTTCACCACATGATGATAAAGAAACCGGAGCAATGCTTTATAATACTTTGTTCTGCATTCTCTGAAAATTATGTTTTAGCTCTCTTAGTGACTGGTCGTCCTTGACTCTTATTTGTTTTTATTTGTTATATTTATTATATTTATGTTTTATAGTCAGTATTTTATTTAATTTTATTTTCGGTAATGAAAATCACCATGGTAAGATGGTAAGAAGTTTCTGGACTGAAACCGCCTGATTTTCTGCTTCGTAATCAAAGTTGAGCAGTAATAACTTGATCAAGATCACAGTCTAGCTCTTATTAGGTCAGCATGTTATTCAGTACATTGTTCTTGTTTTTGACTGTTTTCTAAATGCAAAATATTTTCTTTCCTAGAAAACGACTGAAAAAGCGGCAGAATGAGGATTTTCTTCTTATTGGCTTATTAAATAGCTTTTATGATGATAGTCTTTTTTTTCAGAAATGTGCAGTGAACTTTGAATTATTGAAATCATGTATTTAGTTCAACAAATATGGCTGGTTATAAACTCAAAATGACTAGCATATTTGTATAAATCAGCCCTTAGTTTATTTTATTGACTTGTGTTCACCCTGCAGGGGTTTTTTTGCTTCTCAAATCTGATTGTCCACACTGTTATTTATCACATGGATCTATGTGTCGCTTGTGACTTTTCAGCAATATGTGACCTTATTTCAGCAATATGTGACTATGCAAAGTCACATGACTTTTTTGATGTGCTTAGACGAAATGCATTTCCATCTTGCGTTATTCACATCAACCCATTTTTGCACCAGTCAAAAAACACCTCAAGTGAGCGTAAAAACTGAAGTTGAGAAAAACGTTTTTTGTGTCTGTGAAGTAAATTCCTAATCAAATGTAATACAGAATTATATAATCTTGTAAGCAGTGAAACAGACACTGTAGGGAGGCAAATTTACCATCACGCCATACTACATGTAGAATAACTAATTGAATGTGTTTTGTGAGTTTCCTTATGATAATAAATAAATCATGTTTGGTGTGCTGTCCAGGGGGCGAACCGGTAGATTGGCAGACCCCGAGCCCTTATAGTTTGGACCCTAGAGAGGGCTGAGCTGGGCGTCCGGCTCAAACCCTGCGTGCCCCCGGTGCAGGAAGGTGTGGAACGAGGCAGAAGGAGGGATGCGTAATGAGATAAGGAAGGAAGTGAGCTTATGAATTTGATTGGACAGAACAAAAATTGATTGATTGAGTAATGCGGTGCCAGCCGTGGCAAATTATGCGTGCACGCTCCTAAAATTTGTTTATCAACATCACTAAGA
>JAUCMU010000048.1:5274189-5285552 GCA_032275025.1 Enteromius treurensis | reverse complement strand
AGTACACATTGCTACATAGTATCTACAGCTGTAATATTTCTGTAACTACACACATGTAACAACCCTCAGAATGGTGTAAGTACAAATGTGTAACAGGACACTGGTAACAACACTTTTTTCATTTCACTAAGTAGTCATGTAACAGGAATTACATAGCTACATTTTGTAACAAGAGGAGTTACCTATAAGACTAATTGGAACAATTTGATAAAGTGGGTAGAGATTAGTTGGTTAAGGGGTGGAAATGGGATCCTGGGGGTGGAAACTGGTAGATTTAGGGATATGTAAAGTGGGAGGATTTAAATCTGGAGTTGGCGCACCACTGTAATACCAGTGATCTTACATGTTAACTCCTCAGCAACTGTCCACTTAACATAAAGTAAAGTGTAACATTCTGGACACCAATACCAATTTATATGTAAAGCCTAACTTACTGACCACTCCTGTGTAACATCAGACTAAACTCTTAAACATTTGTACTTACCAAAAAGCATTGTTACACATTTCACGCTTTTCGTAAACCACTATTAATAGCTAAATGCCGCACATCCTCCTTTTGTACCCTTGAGTCAAAGCACAACGCATCTTTTGTATTCTGCTTTAGGCTATTGACGACTTATTTTTTCCATTTCCTTCCTCGCAATCAGTTCCGTTTTCCAGACATTTTAAATTCAGTTCCTTGAACCACAAGACCATATCTTCCAACAACTAAGACGACTGTTCTTTCAGTCTATTTGTAGCCTAGCATTCATTTATCTCTGATCTTACATAAAAGTACTGGAAGCACTAGGGGGAGTATTACTGCATTATTGTCATAGTGACCAGATCTGTAAAGTTTTAGTCTGATTGTCCAGGTTAATCAGGTGAAGTTAGTCACCATACATATGGAAACTATTTTTGTGGCCCCAAATTGGCAATAGCATAGCCTAGTACAGAAACCAAACAGTCGCAACACGTCTGTAGCCAAGATATATCTTTAAAATATATTGTCCTTGGCAGAGCTACTTCAAACTGAAGGTAAACAAACAATTGGTGAAGTAACATAAAATAAGATTTACTTCAGTTGCATTTGAGAACCTGTTATTGTGTGGTCAAATGCCTGACGAGTTTTGCTTTATTTGGCATCGGTGTGTGGTGCAACATTTCTTAGAACTTGGCTAGATTTCCCAGTCTCCCCTGTTTGTGAAAAAGTGACTAAATTATGGTCCTGGAAATCTCGCGCACACCCTGGGCACAATTGGTTTCATTCTCAGTCAGCATGCTCAAGAGTGTCGAAGTCTAAAAATAAAGAACCAACCCAAGCCCTGGAAGATTGCAGGACAGTATGTGAAAACTGACCACTTGTTTAGGAGGAGACTGTGAAATACTCTGTGGTAAACTTGGAAAATGTTCTTGTAAACTCCGAGGGTGTTGAGGTCATGGCTGTGTATAAACAATAGGTGGCTCTTTTCAGTCTCTTACACACCCTCTGTAGGTGGTACAGTATGTGTCATTAGATCATCCACATCTAGTGGATCAGGCTTTTAAAGTAAAAAACATTGCAAGCACCTTGGGCTTTTACTTTTTTCGAAAGAGTTCTAAGGATATGTGTAAGGATCACAGAGTTTAGCCACAATTCAAATAGAACATACTTGAACCAGCTTATCAAAGTCTAAACAAGGCTTCCTGGGAACTTCATAGCAAGTGTATTGGTGCTAGTCGGAGTTAAAGGAGTAGTTTGTTTCCAAAATAAACATTTCCTGATAATTTACTCACCCTCATGTCGTCCGAGAAGCTTTCTAGCTTTCAATGCAGCAACAAAGGGCTCTGTATGATTTCAGCTGATGAAAAATCCTGGAATGTTTTCCCTCAAAAAACTCTATTTGTTTTTGACTAAAGAAAGAAAGACACGAACTTCTTGGAGGATATGGGGGGTGAACTAAATGATCAGGAAATTTTTATTCTATAAGTGAATGGTTTGGACACCTTTGACTTTGTGTTTTTATTATGCCTTGTAAGACGTTAAGTAGCTGGGGTTGGAGCTAAACTCTGCAGCAAGTAGCCCACCAAAGTTTGGACACCCCTGGCAACAACCGTTTTCTACACTTTTAAGCTTGCAAGACTTGTTATACCATGGGTACCTCCTTCTGGAGTTTTATTTTAATGTCCTGCAGCGCTTCTCCAGCTTGCCCCAGTACACTTGCAGTGAAAATTTCAATTACATCCTAAAGACCTAGCAGATACAGTTGTATTTAATGAGTGTTGGAGAAACTCTGCAAGACAATGTTCCTCGAGGAGTTTAGTAAACATCTTTTTTAGTCGTTTTTTTTTTTTTTTTTAATGGATACTTCCACATAAATGCTGTTTTCCTCCCAGTGCAGCATTGCAAGCCTGTTGGCCAGATGCAGGTGCACCACAAAGTCCAATAGTCACGACCACAAATGTCTTAGGAATTGCTATAAACTGTGAAAACATTAAAGTAACTGCCATAAACAGTTTAAAAAGAAATTACAACAAATTGTGCATCTCAAAAGATTCTTGGAATATTGACTCCACCTCCTTTCCTTCTACGGTATGCTTCACTATTACTATACGGTTAGTTAAAAACCCTAAATCTAAAGTCATAGGTCTTCAACCTTGCTTTTGTGGAACCACTGTCCTGCACATTTAATTTCCAACCTTTTTCAGCACACCTAGCCTGTGATTTTTCTTCTGATCATCAGGAGTGTTTGATTAAGCAGCATTTATCAGCTATTTATCAGGTGTGTTTCTTAGGGTCGGAGCTGAACTCTGCAGGACTGTGGGTTCCAAGGAGCCAGGTTGCAGATCTAAGTACTAGACTCCTGCTCCTGGAGGGCAAGAGTTTAGAGCTTCCAGCTTCCTGGCTGGAAGTTTTCTAGAAATCCTGAAGACCTTGATTAGGTGTGTTTGATGGGTCTCTGAGGCGTGGAGCTAAACTCTGCAGAACACTGGCCCTCCATGAGCGGGATTGAACGTCCTTGCAAAATAACAGTGGTTCCCAACCACGTTCCCCAGTACCCCTTATCACCTAAACCATCCTAGCAACTACATAGAAATGCTCTGAAAAACTATTTTCAAGATTCAAGTTTTGCACAGGCAAGGACCAGTTGTACTTTCTTTGCATATGTACCAATAACTTTCCCATAGATTGAATGCTGTACACTCAGGAGTACTATGGGCTTCACTGTTTGTTGTTTTGTTTAAGCATTTGAGTTCATTTGTTTTCATCTGCAATTGCTTGTACAGTAGTATCTTTGCTTATGCCAGTGCAGAACCATTTCTTTAAAAACACTGTCTTGAGTGCCCACTTAGAAACTCGTCTTCCCGTCTGTATATTTATCTTTCCTTTTTTGGACCTTTCAGTATTTTTTTTTATTTTTTAAGCAGTCTCTTCAGGTGTTCTCATACTCATTATTTCTTGCTTCCTCCTTTCCGTTTTTTTGCAGCATTCAGAATAATAAAAAAAAGGTTTGAAAGTCCAGACAGACATCTGTAGACTATGTAAATCCTTTCTTTTCCACTCAGTTCATAATTAATCTGGTCAGTGTGTTGTCTCTCTGTCCTCTGTTTCTCTGATTGAAAAGCCTCCCCACACCATTAGTAGATAGTGAGAATTATGTCTGCCGAGGCCTCTGCCAGGAGGAGGTACCTTGCCAAAAAAGTGCTCGGCAGCTGTTGATAGCTGGCTGTTTTTTAGATGATAGCATTTTGGAGCGTTTTCCTGCTGCGATCACTTCAGGTGTTGAAAGATGCGTCTCACTGAGAGCTGTATGCTAGGCTCATCGACTTCACGAGGTGCCAGAATCTGTGTATCAGACAAACACATTTCATTAGGATCAGTCCATAAACCATTCTGTTCTCTATTGAGTAAGGTGACGCATTACTCTTAAAAATGCCTGGCTTTGCTTTTTTAAATATATCTGTAAGTTTTCCTTGCCCTTAGTTTTATGGAAAAAGTGCTTGCGTGGCCATAGTTTTGTCTGAGCTTATCTTGAAGAAATGAGAAGGTGAAATGTGCAATTTTAGTCTGTAGCAATTGTCATTATGTCGTTTCAAATTTGTAAAAGCAGTTGTAAAATTTTTCATTTTGGGGTGGAGTAAAAGTCAGTTTTGGAATGACGAGGTAATAAAATTCAATTCAACCTAACAGATTGGCATCGTAACAGATCCTAAAATCCTAACAGATTTCTAGGCTGCATGTAAACATGTTGCATGACTGATCTGTTAATATAATTTTCCAGAATATTCAATTGATGATGTTTCCAGGCAGGTCTCGTGGGGATCTGTAAAGTCGCAACAACATGGTTGTACCTGATAAAGTAGTTAAAGGGACATTGGTGTTCAGAGAGTTGGTCTGTGTGTGTATTCGGAGGAAGAGAGAGAACAGGAAAAGAGGAGGGAGGGAAACAAGAGGGGCTGAGGAGGCATGAGTGGAATTTGCCTTACAAGGGGTACGATTTAATAGTCCCACAGGCCACCATGTCACCCCAACCCCCTTCTCTCCTCTCCATCTCTTATCGTCCTTCAAGAAAACAAAAAAGGTCCTCTGGAGCACTGAAAACATGCAACTAAAAGAAGTGTCTTAGAAAGGCAGAGATAGAGAGTTTGACTCTGGGAGGCCTTGTCAGGGTAAATCGTCTCTGAAGGGGTGACTCTGTTCACACAGGTTCTCAGTTACACAGCCTAAGCCCACCAGCTACACAGCAACACTGCCAACTCGCATACCAGCTCAGCCTGAAGCCCTGCTGAGCTGCGGCTTCCCTTGCTTCCCAGCAATGGTTGTTGTGGTCTGATACGCCGTTTCATTTCCTGGTGGATAGTTATGGTTTCAGCTGGCCTGCTCCACAAAAATGCTGGGAAAATATGCGAGGAACAATTAGTAAATGGATGAGTGGAATTCAGAGATATTTAGCATGTTCTTAGCAACTTTTTGAGGCTGTGTGTTCCTCATTGTAGCCCCTGGATATTATTTATTTATCTTAATTTTTAAAGCAATTCTTTGTTTTTGATTTAATCAAGAGTTTAAGTTTGTTTAAATAGTGTGGTACAAACTGGTGGAGAAAACATTTTCAGATTCAATAGAAGCTGTTTTAAGTGTTTTTAGCACTCTAGTTAATTCAGTCTTATCAGCTGATAGCTAGAGTGTTTTGGGAGGTCTAAGTGATTACTTGGTTGTTTTGGGTGGATGATAGGGTGTTGCCAAGGGATTACCTGGGTGTTTTGGGTGGATGATAGGGTGTTGCCAAGGGATTACCTGGGTGTTTTGGGTGGATGATAGGGTGTTGCCAAGTGATTATCTTGGTCCTTTGGGTGGATGATAGGGTGTTGCCAAGTGATTACCTGGGTCTTTTGGGTGGATGATAGGGTGTTGCCAAGTGATTATCTGGGTCCTTTGGGTGGATGAAAGTGTGTTGCCAAGTGATTATTGGGGTGTTTTGAGTGGATTGTATGGGATGTTGCCAAGTCATTACTTTGGGGTGTTGCTAAGTGATTATTCAGGTTTGATGGGTGTCCAATATCTTGTTGCCAGTGATTACCTGGGTGTTTTGAGAAGGCAAGAGGGCGTTCCTAAATGATTACTCGGGTTTCATGGGTGGAAGATGAGGTGTTGCTTAGTGATTACCTTGTTGTTTTGGGTAGATTACAGGGCCGGAATGGTACTTCTTTTCAGCCCTAGAGTTCGAAGACTTAGACCGGCCCACTTTAGTTCACGACTGACTATATTAAAATAATGTGATTTCCAATGTAGTGCAAATACAGTAGCCCAAATGTTTCTTCACAGTGAAGAGTTATTTGAACAGTTAACACAATGTAATGTTTAACAGTATCATGAATTTATTTTCTTTATTTTATCCAAACCTTAAAAATGAAAAAAATGAAAAATCTAATAAATACAAATATATATTAAACTATATGTATAAAATAAAGATTAACATAAAATGTATCAAACTTTCTAATGACGCTATCATGTCTTTATCAGGGAAAAAGCTCCTTTATAAGTTTAAATATTTTTCATAAATAAGAGAACATTAAAGGGTAAATCTCCAATACTTTTCTTTAAAACATCACAATGTCCTTTTCTGCAATATCTGAATATATATTCTGTGCAAAAGTGTTCACAGAGATCCAGTCCTTAAACAAAAACAAAGAATAAAACAAGTATTGCATCTTTTTTTTCCTCTGCATAAGTGCATAAAACATTAATAAATGCCTGAAGGATCGACATCACTTCCTTGTGGCATTTCACTAGCTGTCCTGACAATGTAACCCTCCAGAGGGGACATCTGTCTGTCCCACTGAGATGCAACAGTACAAGAAAAAAAAAGTTACACAAACATAAAAGGTGGTTTGCAGACATTGTTGTTTTTCACTGCTTCTAACTAGCTTAACGTTAATTTACCGGCCGTTTCATCGTCTTCATGTGTTAAAAAGAGTGAGGCTATGGTAAAAATAAATAAATAAAAAATGCAACTGAGTGCAGCTTATAGGGACCCGGTCCTCCCGATTAGCCAATCCGGGCCTGGTAGATTATATGGGGTATTGCTAAGTGATCACATGGGTGTCATTAGTGGGTGATGGTGTGTTGCAACTGGATTGATGAAAAAAAATATCTGGTTCTTTAAAAAAAGTGTTATCACACCTTTATTTACTTGCATGATTTAAGGCATCATTTGATGTTCTTAACTAACACTAAAATGCAATAGCATAATCTCAGTTAAGAAGGTAAAAAAATAAGTATACATATGTCTGTTTACAGTCTGAAAGATAGAGAACTTGAGCACAATGGTGTGTGTGTGCTTCTGCGAAAAGTAGGGGGTGGGGGCTGATATCCTCTGGATGTTGGCTTGTGAGTTGTGTACATTTGGCTGACCGTATGCGTGCTGCTTTTAGAGTGCTAATAGACTTGATTTAATGGGCATATTCTCACCTTTGTTTATGTATATGTGCTCACGAGAGACAGATGAGTGTGAACAGGCGAACAAGTGTGTGTGTTTGAATGAGAGCCAGGAAAAGGGGAAGGGCCTCGAATGAGCAGACAAAAACAGCTGCTCTTGTGTGCTCGGGAAACCTCATCCAGAGAGAGTGAGCGTGGAGAGACGGACCAGCAGGGTCCAGATCTCTATATGGGTTGTGCCCTGAGCGCGGACATCTGTGGGGACGAGCCAGATCCGGTGCCCGTGAGAGGGTCTATAAGGAGGGACAGAGCAAAGTCCAGGGGAAAAATGAGGCTGACCAAGGTGGGTACTTCCAGGATTCACTCTCAGCTGAAGAGTTCAGAGAAAATGTTTACTTGTGTGACTCAATGTCGGATGATCAAGACCCATGTGTGGAGCTGGGGTCAGTTAGAAGTTACGCAAGTTGTTGTTATGAGTTGTTGTAGTGCAGGACAGCTTTAGAAAGGATGCATTTGCTATAAGCCTATGTATATATTGTGCATTTATGTGTGTTACTTATAGAGGGTCTAGAACTGCCAGAATAAATTTTTTGCTAATTTCATCCGTTTTTTCAGTTCTCCGAAAACTGGTGAGTCTTCAACTGACCAAACGTTTTTATTAATAGTTCTTTAATTGCTAGGGTAGTTTAGATGGTTTAGAATGTACTGAACACTAATGGTTGAAGCTTTCTGCATTCTTGCTAGGGTGCTCTGGGGTTTTACTATGGTATCCTAGTGGTTGATATTATATTTATTATGGTTGCCACATTGTTCTGCGTGGTTGTAAGGTATTCTAGGTGACCGCAAGGCAAAATTGCCCACCTCTTTTAATTTTTCCATGCAAGATACGACTAGATCCCTTCGTTAGTTTAAAATATGTCTATCACAAATGCTGCTTTAAATGAAACCAACCAATCACAAGAGAAGTTTGCAAAAAATATTCGTTAAACAAATCATTTGGGAGTCATTGAACAAATAAAGTAAAAGTAAATGCATATTATAAGAAAATGAAAACGTTGTTTGGGACTCCCAAGACCAAAGGTTTAACAATGCCTTTCTATTAATCAGCAGTAAACTAAGAATTTATTGAGAGAAAGTCATTGTAAATAGTGAGAACTAGACCTTAAAATAAAGTCTGCTCACTTAGAAAAGAAATATCACACCTTTCCTCAAAAAGCAGCATGATTTAATGTATCATTCATATCCGTAACACAAACAACGTGTGGGATGAGTTACACACTAGAGTCGAATCCGAAGGTTTAGGGGTTTGTTTATATCTTCGTGTGAGGATGAGTGTGTGTTCTGGAGTAACAATGTCTCCCTGATTGTTGACACTGACAAAGAAGGCCTGGAAAACTTGAGGAGGGCTTGATTGTGTGTTTACATGCCTGAGAGTGAAAGTCTATAATGGTCTGGTCCCCGAGGCTCGTTCACGTGTAGTGCAGCGTGGGAACTTTGAGCCCTCTGTGTGATGTCACACAGTTGTAGCTGATCATGTGAAGCAACCCTGGGAATTATTATATGTCTCTCAGCAGTTATCCAGCCATGCCACTTTAATATTTGGCTGCAGGTCCATCATCTGTGGCCAAACACACACACACATTTTAGTCTTGTCACTATGAGACTGTAAAAGAGTCCATCCACTATCCTGTTGATATTTTAATAGCAAACTTGCATAAGTCGGTGGTTTATTTTGAATGCTTCCTCCTACTATTGTAACCATAATGTTTGGTTTTACAGACCTTTTTTTCATTTTAATACCAGGCTAGTTATTTTTCTTTTGCAGTGGTTGCAGAGTTTAATGGTAATACCTCTAAATCAGTGTAGGATCATGTCACGTAGAGGAGGATTTTGGTCTGCTGATGAGACTTTAATGAAACACTTTGTTATGCAAGCATATAACCCTTTTATGATGCTATCTAACTAAGCAATCTGACATTTAACCTGATGCTTTCTAAGCCCCAGTGGAGCTACCAAAGTTTTGGCGTCTAAGTCATGGGCTTCATAGATCAACCCTCACAGGATCTGAACCCATGACCCGTCACATCCTTAACCACTAAGCTGCACCGATGCATTACTTACTCGTCACACCAAATCAATCTTCGTGTCCTTTCATTTCAGATTGCATCATACATTGCTCTTGGCTATTTATTGTTTTTTTGTAGTTTAACAAAGAGAGCTTATCAGAATCTTGTCTTCTCTGAGCTGCTATTGTCTTACTGTGACAAATACTAAGGCTTCATTCCAGTCTCTGTCTAATATGTCTGTGCGGTCTGCAGGCCGTCTTTCGTTCTGTGTCATTCTTCTTTGTCTCTGAGAGGGAGAGGTTACTTCTGGATGGTGACTTTGACCTAAAACAGAACTAAGGTTTGGTGAATATGAACTTTGGTATATTTAGCCAGTGTCTGTTTGTTTGTCTTGTTTTAATTTTGTTGTGTTTTATTATTTTTTAATTTTGTCTATTGTTTTTTTTTTTTTGTTACTTTCGTTTTTGTCGTTCAAAAAGTGCGACAGGCTTGACTAACCAAATATTGCAACCCAGGCTCATTAGAAATACGTGCCCCTACCTACATTTCTGCAAACCTGTGGTTATGTACCTTACCGCACGTTTCGCTGCAGTTTCAAAGTGAACTGTCCCTTGAGTGGGGCTAAAACACACGTTTAATATGTAACTGTGGCACGTTTCTATTAGGTTGGTACAGGTACATGTTGCAGTGTTTTTATTATGTTGCTCGAGGTACGTTTTGTGGCCATTCAGAATTCAAACATCCAGTGAGTGTCCCTAAAGATTAATGCTTAATCGTGTTGGAAATATCTCTTACACCAAACCTAAACCTTAACCTACCGGATAGTGTTAGCAAATGCAAAAGTAATTTAAAAAAGCACAGTCGCTGCTGCAGCCGTGCTATTTTTACTTCCTTATGCTCACTTGAGTTATAATGAGCCTTTATTAATCAAAAATGTACCTGTAAATCATACTTTTCTGTGAAAAGGAATAAAAGTGATGGGAGTTTTACTGCCTCTAATGTTCATTTCAGCTAAAAACCTGCAACAATTCGTGTGTATAGGTACATTTTTTTCAGTTTTGCAAAAATGTCTGAAGAGGCATGTATTTCCAATGAGCCTATTTTTTCGTGAAGAATTTAGAATTATATGTATTATTTCAGTCCCTCGCTAATCAATATCGAGCAAAACTGCTGTGCATTATGATGCATTTGAGTTTCCATTTTTCTCTGCAATCCAATAACACAGCTGTTCATAAACTACGCTCTTTGTTTATCTTTGCTCTTTGGGACTTATGGTATATTCCTAGAATATCCATGGAATGACAGAAACTTTAACAAGTGCTAGTTTACTGCAGCCATAATCCACAGGCATCCACTATAAACACCGCACAGGAAAACGCCTGGTCAATGTATAAATAGGCTTTGTTTTTCCCAGGGACACACACTAACTCATACATGCGGCTGGTATAAAGCACATACGGGACATAGACATGTTTTTATTTCTTCCACTGACCCCAACATGCACATAAATATTAAAACATCAACACAAACAGACTTGTACATTTCTGAGCAATCCAAATGACAATTTAGACTGAAAACAGAAACACCCTAGTAACTGCATAACAAGTTTTGCTCACGTTGGATACATTCTGGAATTCTGGAAGCACTGATCACATTCCCTCATTGTCATGTGAAATCCAGCTCTGTAGAGCTTGGATGCATACACATACCTACGGCGTGTAACTATCTGCATATTCTCAGGAGGACATGGTCAGGGTGTTACTCTGTCAGAGTGAGGATGTGTGTGTGTGTAGTGAGGAAACATGAGCAAAATCGTTTGTACAATGAGGAATGTGAACTGGAAACACTTGAAAGGAAAAGGAAAGCCATCTCTGTCCTTTTAGTGCCACTTCATCAAAGCACCAGTGTGCTGGGGTCATAAAAACCAATTTTTCTGTGAAATCTCTTTGCGCTCTGTTTGCGTTCCTTCACTGTTCAGAATACCGCCCTGACTTCTGCCCGCTGCATAGTAGAGTTTGTGCAGTGCTATAAATGTTTTGTGAGGGAGTTGGGAAATGGGCAGAGAATGAGACGAGGGATATGATTCAGCGTTTCATAAAACACATAACAATCAGTCCTTATTTTAAAATGTCAGCTTTTTTCATGGTAAATATATATTTTTTTATTTGTTTTAAAATGCCTTCATGCATAAACTTTGTTTTATATTCATTTTAAATTCTTCAATAAATTAAATTCTTCATAATGTTACAGGCAGCCGGTAGTTATCGCAGATATAAGCCCCGACAGTTTGATCAGGTCTTGTATCACGCCGAAAAGGGCTTATTTTGCGATAACTACCGGCTGCCTGTATATTATCCCGCTTATTACACGGCTACTTGCCACATAAGAAAAAAAAACTGAAC